>LPNX010182065.1:157632-326801 GCA_001517045.1 Pseudotsuga menziesii | reverse complement strand
AAATGTTAAAGGACAATAAATTTTTGGGAATTTACAATGAATCTTAGTCACATCATTCTAGAGTTATTTTATTAATTTTGTTTATAGTCAATTTAGAAAGGTAACTCAACCATGGTTATTTATATTGTGCATAAAAAGTAGTGTAAGAGGTGAGTTGTCATATATACCTACCCCATTAAACCCCTAACTCATAATATTTTAATATATCTTATATTTTTGTAGTACATCTCTTAGGAGGCCCATTTTTGACCTCAAATTCTCTCTAATGGGTTTTGGCCGTGTTCGCGGACTAGTTACTTGTTACAACTGCGGAGTTGTAGGACACTATGTTAGGGACTGTCAGAGCCCCACTACCACTTGTAACTACTGCAAATCTTATGATCATACTATAGAGGAGTGTCCTAACTTGATAGCTAAGATCAGAGAACCTAAGCCAGCAGTACACCAGAACATCCAGCTTATTGCTGCTAAGCAGGAAGAGCCAGAACCAAGAGTCAATATTGTGACTCGCAGCGGTGTTTCTACCAATGGGACATCGCAGGAGACGGAAAATACCATAGGTCAGGAGTGGGTGCGCAGAGCTCCTAATAAAGCAACACCACTCGACCTGCAGAAGAACAAACAGACATTTCAGGAAGCTAAGGCTTTCTTTGATGACCCTACGCAATCAGGATCACAGGTACCGTCGTCTAGGGGCGTACCGCAGCAAGCACCTTGTGGCGATAGCCTTGTACAGACATCGCAGGCTACCACATCGGGAAGATTCGATGAGGACGAGATGACAGGAAGTGTACATTACTTCCCACGGAGTTGTCTAAAACTTGTAAGAAATGAGCCAGCTATCACAAAACTTCAGCGCATCATAGATCAGTGTTAGCCATATTCTTCCGTGAGCAGTACACAGCGTGCTGTTCATAATATTACGGGACATACAAGAACAGGAAGAGAGATGCGACTCACAGCGCAGGTTGGAGAATTTGAAATGGATGAGGTGATCCTATATCTAGGATCAGACATGAATGTTCTGACTAAGCAGACATGGGAACAGATGGGTAGCCCCAAGTTAGTCAGATCGCCTATCCATCTGAGATTATCTAATCAGCAGCGTGTATCACCTCTGGGTCGGTTACCGTAGGTGCCAGTTGACATTGACGAAGTTCGCAGCTTTGCGGACTTTGAAGTTATAGAAATCATTGGTGATAGTAGACCCTATCCAGCATTGCTAGGCATTGATTGGGCGATCGGGAACATGGTCGTTATCGACCTAAAGAGAAGACAAATGACCTTTGAGGACGCGCAGATCCGGGTCATCGCACCGTTGGATCCTTTTTAGGGTCCTAGATATATTGAACCTATCTGGGCAGAGGAGGAGGCACATAACATGGAGAGTCTCTATCAGATGACTGCGAACCAGAGCGACTACATCAATCCAACCGCAGAAGGGAATATTAGTTGGCAATGCGACAGCTCATGCGCATCAAATTCAGATGTTGGTCTAGAAAACTGGCAGAATAGACTTCACGAAGTCTCAGCGCACAGATGCACGTACTTGACTAATTCACTGCTATGGATTGGCGCAGAGATCAATGAGATTCCATCCTTTCATGGTCTAATAGATATCCAGGACTTTCTCGAGCAGTTTGAACAACAAATTCCTCACGAGCAAAGGATCGCAGCTATGGACCTTGCAGTACGAGCCACACCTGTAAGATGATGGTATGCACATAAAGAGAACATCGCATCATGGGATGATATTAAGAGATTCATGGAGATCATATTTTCTGTCGACAGAGAGTATGTCCAGCAGAAATACACAGGAGAGAGTGACCCTAGATCACATATTCAGACATGTGAACAGAATTGGTCGGACATTCCCGAGGATGAATGGGTTCACTGATTCATTCATACTTTGGATACAGTTCCAAGGAACCGGTATACAGAGACTAAACTGCGCAAGGGAACAACAACATGGCCACTTATGATAGACAACTTGCTACTCACCTTCGCTTTTGAATCTGAGTATCCAAGTGTTGATCAGGCCCTACAAGTAATAAAGAGTAAGATATTTGAGGATTGTACCATATCAGTGTCAGCTGCACCTGAGTGGGCTATCTAGCTAAAAGAGGCGCTGAGTGTTATAATTTTGCATCTGAACCAGAGGAGGAGGATGAGGATCCTCGTGACACCAACATTCCGGAGTCAGAAGGTACTCGCGATGTTGAGGGACCACAATTAGAAATTCCAGCAATCACAGAGCCCATCAAGATTAAAAAGATCAATATTGGCACAAACACAAAACCTAAGTTTGCCTCTATTGGAGACTATTGGAACGATGAAATAGTCGGACAGATTGCAGACTTGCTACATGACTATCAGGACCTATTTCCCACTAAGTTCACAGAGATGAAGGGAATAGTCGGAGACCTGGGAGTCATGAGGATACCGTTGAAGGAGGATGCTAGAGCAGTCAAGCAGCGCACATATAGATTAAATCCGCGGTATAAAGAAAAAGTAAAGGATGAGATCGATAAGATGCTAGCAGTAGGCATCATTGAGCCTATAGAAGAAAGCGAATGGGTTAGCCCCATGGTCGTACAAGAGAAGAAAACCAAAGGAGACATCAGGATCTGTGTCGATCTGCGCAAGCTCAACGATGCATCGCTTCACGATCCATTTTCGACACCGTTCACTGATGAGGTATTAGACAATGTGGGAGGACAGGAGGTCTAATCCTTCACTGATGGATTTTCAGGCTACCATCAGATCATAATACATCCAGAAGACCGATCCAAGACCACTTTGCAACAGAATGGGGCTCGTTCCAGTATACGGTAATGCCCTTTGGTCCTAAGAATGCACCGGCTATATTTTCTAGAGTAGTAGTTGCTGTATTTAAAGAATACATCCATAAATTCCTAGAAGTATATTTTAATGATTGGACTATATTTGGACTAATTGACAAGCACATAGGAGATCTAAGACTGATGTTAGAGAAATGTAGGCAGTACCAGATTTCTCTAAACTTGAAGAAATGTATATTTTGTGCACCATTTGGTATTTTGTTGGGTCACATTGTTTGCAGACAAGGCTTGATGGTAGATCTCGCAAAGATTGCCATCATTGTAAATCTTCCAGCACCCAACTCGGTCAAGCAACTGAGGACAGTACTTGGTCATACCGGGTATTACAGAAAGTTCATCAAGGGCTACGCAAAGATTACAGCACCAATGGATAAATTGCTAAAGAAAGATGTAAAATTCCTATGGATTGAGGAATGTCAGCAGAGTCTAGACACACTTAAAGAAAAGATGGTTACAGCGCCCATCCTAGTATTTACAGACTGGACTAAGCCATTTCATGTACATGTGGATGCATCTGGAATCGCACTAGGGGTTGTCTTAACGCAACCAGGAGAAGGGGATATTGACCACCCTATTGCATACTCTAATAGAAAGCTATTGACGACAGAAAAGAATTACACCACGACAGAAAGAGAAGGCTTAGCTATGGTGTATGCGCTGCAGAAGTTCAGGCACTACCTATTGGGTGCCTCGTTCAAGATGTTTACTGACCATTCCACATTGAAGTATCTGGTCAATAAGCCAGTGTTAGGGGGGAGAATCTGCAGATTGTTACTCCTCTTTCAGGAGTATGATTTTGAAATCATTGTTAAACTAGGAAGATTGAACGCTGGACCTGATCATCTGTCGTGGATAGACTCAGGAGAAGAGCCAAGTAACCTAGAGGAAAATTTGCCAGATGCGCAGTTGTTTTCTATCCACATCGCAGATGACTACTATGCTGATATTATTCACTTTCTCATTACAGGATTAGCGCCTGATGAGTTTACTAAGCAGCAAAAGAAGCAGTTGGTTGTTAAAGCAGCACACTTCACCCTGATCGCAGGACACCTATACAAGTTAGGACCGGATGAAGTTTTGCGCAGATGTGTGATGTCGCATGAAAAAGACGCTATTATCAGAGAGGCACATTCAAGAACCGCAGGAGGTCATTTCACAGGAAATTCGACTGCGCAGAAAATCCTAGATGCAGGATTATGGTGGCCTACGTTGCATAAGGACACCAAGGACTTTTGCAGATGCTGCGATATCTACCAGAGGGTAGGAAAACCCTTGCAACGCGACGAAATGCCGCTGCGACTGCAGGTTACGCTGTGCGCATTTGACAAGTGGGCTATAGACTTTGTGGGTCCTATCAACCCACCAGGAAAGTGCACTGGCGCGAGATATATTATCACTGGAACAGAGTACCTCACCAGATGGGCAGAGGCCAAAGCAATAAGAAATTGTGATGCTGCTACAGCCGCACAGTTCCTTTTTGAGAACATCATCAGTATATTTGGCTGCCCCGTAATTTTGATGAGCGATCAAGGCACACATTTCTTGAACTGCACCATTGAGGCCTTGACAAAAGAATTCCAGATTCAGCACCATAAGAGCACTCCCTACCACCCACAGGCTAACGGTACGGTGGAGGCCTTTAATAAGATTTTAGAAAACGCTCTTACTAAGATCTGCAACAGCCAAAGGAATGATTGGGACCTCAGAGTTAACGCTGTATTATGGGCGTATATGACCACATGCAAGAAACTTACAGGACACACACCTTTCAGCTTGGTGTGTGGACAGGAGGCTGTTATGCCTATGGAGTATATTCTTCCCAGTTTAAGAATCGCTCAGATCACCAGGATGACTGATACAGACACAGTGGAGGAAAGGCTAGCACAACTGCTTTCCTTAGAGGAAGACAGATTCATCGCCGGATTCCATCAGAAAGTGCAGAAGGCACGAGAAAAAGCTTGGCATGACAGACACATTAAGAGTAAGACTTTCCAGATTGGAGACCTAGTACTCCTCTATGACAGTAAATTCATTAAGTTTCCAAGGAAGTTCAAGACACATTGGCTGGGGCCATATCAGATACAACAAGTTACAGAGGGAGGTGCCATTCAGCTCAACCAGCTGAATGGGGAGCTTCTTCCCACATTGATTAATGGTAGTAGGCTTAAGCTCTATAGTGATAGCCACCCCACCTCTCAGCCCTAGCTTAGCCAGTTTATGGTGGTGCAGATGTCCAGTGTAGTTGAAAGGAGGCATCGCACTGGGAACTAGTCTACACCGGCATGTATTATAAGTATGAGGAATCGCATAAGGTCAGTTCATTTTGCGCAAGTCATCAGTGGCTTGCGGGTGTTAAAAAAAAAAAAAAAACACTTGTTTGTTTACGCAGGTGATGCGGTGGTGCAACGCAGAAATGCGATGTTTCTCTGTGCCACGTATCCAGTTTTTACAACCGACAGAGGGCCAATCAAGTCACCTTCTGATAGGAATTTAATGAAGAGATGACCGATATACCTTACCGTAGATTTGGCAGCAGTATAATTAAGTTTCCAGATTTGTAAAATCTTCGACGAGATCGGCGCGTGTACACACACGTTTCGAGGGAAATGTGATCGGATTTCAGCATTTATTGAGGATCGGATGACAGGTGTGGTCTCGTCCATGCAATTATTACGACCGACGTGTTCAGTCAAGATGACCGTTGCGTCCGGGATTGTTGCCTTCGGCATAAAAGTATAAATTGTTCATTCGAGAGGGTTACACTTGCAAAAACTTGAGAGCTATAGAGGAAGCTGTTAAGAGTTCCCTGTGCAGAGTTCACCCTGTTACAGAGTGCTGTGATTCCCAGAGTTCGAAGCCATTGCACGCCCAGGATATTCCACCAAGTGGGTTCTGTCCGAGGAGGAACCTTTAGAATACATGCTGAGATGCTTCGACCCTGGTGGCCGTAGGTCTGCTATGACGCCGCCGCCCAGGGTTGTGAAATTAGGTACATCACAGGTCAGACAGCCACCAAGGATGAGGAGTCAAGCGCAGGATGTAGAAGATGTTATCAAAATCTCTGCTGAAGAGAAGAAGAAAGCAGAGTCGAAGAATGATAAGAAGAAATCTCCCGCCAGGAAGAAAGTAAAAATGAGAAAAAGAAAGCAACGGGAGAAGGAAGCCGACCTATCTGATCAGCTAAGAGAAGAACAAGAAATTGCTGAGGCAAAGAAACGAAAATCCGGCGATCAGAGGCAGCATGAATACCCGGAGCGAATTGCTAAGAAGGAAAGTGGAAGAGGACAACAAACCCAACAAATGGTATAATTCCAGCATGCAGATAAAGGCTTGTTCTCGGAATGGAATTCATGGTTTGTATCTCTTTCATATAGAGGGCTTCAGGCCAAACGACATGTTTTGAGAAGCCTGGAAGATACAGATTTATATCTTCCTTATAGCACGAGCTCTAACCCAGATAGAGAGGATTTCTCGTGATACCAGGGATTTAAATCCTTATGGTAGGCATAGCGACAACAGGTCTTGCAGTGGCAAGACTGCGAGCATAACAATAAGGAAAGCTAAGAGAGACCTATGTACTAAGTTAACAGAAGATGCCAGTATTAGTCAAGCTTTGCTTGACTCGGCATGAGAGCGTGTCGAAGTGATGTAGAAGGAAGTCGCAGGACTTCGCGACAAGTTGCAACGGATTTCGTAGGAAGCCAAGGAGAAGCTACAACAGGAGAAGCCCGCTGGTAGTGGCTCGGGGGCGAGCCACAAGTAAGTGTTAGGGGACTATTGGAGTAGGGTCCCGTAGCTACAGAAGAAGCTGCTATTTTGACGGATAGACAGTTTTGGCGGAGATATAAGAGGCAGAGCTACGACACTGTAGCAGGTTTCTAGCTACAAATCAGAGTCGGAAACCATGATGTAGAAGACAAGGAAGTCAAGGAAGACGACGGTACCTGAGCGGTCGAGAAGAGAGAGCTCACCCACTGCATTGAAGGCAGCAGCGGAAGACATGAGGGCTCAGCTACGCTCATAAAGGAAAAGGAGCAATGAGGCCGAGGCATTGAAGACGAAGGACATAAAAAGGGAAGCAGCGCCGGTACCCATGGTCAGCGCTGGGAAGCATGGAAGACTGCAGGAAGCTGTGGTGAAGGGAAGCGGTGCATAGTACCCATGATCAGCGTCGGGAAGCATGGAAGACTGCAGGAAGCTGTGGTGAAGGGAAGCGGTGCATAGTACCCATGATCAGCGTCGGGAAGCATGGAAGACCGCAGAGAGCTGTGGTGTGACGAATAGCAGCTACCTCAAAGTACAGATACGCCGAATGTCACTAGTTAGGGTTTGGGTTACTGTTGGGACAGGCCCACAGTGTTGTAATGGCGAGACCTTCGGGCCGCCTATAAAGGGATATATTTTGCATTGTAAAGGGGTTCGTTCAGTTGTTATTTGTTTTTGTACATTATTAGACAGTTGTAGAATCCAAGCTCTGGTTCTGTTATTAGCTGTAGTATCTTACTGTAACCAGTAGCTGTCTCATAGAGCATGCATGTAACGATCCGCAGGGATCGACAGAGAGGGAAGAGTATATTGTAAGAGGTGCAATATAGAGGTAGAGAAGAGATCTAAGAGAGAATATTTTAAGCTGCATATGCGGTGCAACAGAACTGTGTTTACCTTCCCCTGAGCTATAATAGAAACATAATTATGTGGACGTAACTTCCATCCTGGAGGTGAACCACGTTAAAATCAAGTGTTATGCGATTGGTTCATGTGTTGTGTTTATTTGTTGCATCTGTCAGTTATTATATGAGCCTTGTTTACAGTTTAATGTATGTATGCGTTGTTCAGTTTGCAGTAATATAGAAGGATAGACATAAGTTGAAGTCGTTGGCATGTTGTATGCGGGTTCATTTATGCTTTGCTTGAAACGGTCACTAGTCGTAGTGTTAAACAACCTGTTATGTTGAGTCTTGCAAGTCGACACGAAAAACGCTAAGTGCGCTGAGCCGCGGGAGTAGGGTATCGCAGGGAGGCGATACTGCACCGATAGAGGAGCTGCGGTGCGCGATACCGTAGGCTAAGGACTTAGGGTTGGGAGGAAGTTACATGTCGCCTAGTGCACAGCGATGCGATAAGGCTGGAGTGATCGCGAGTCAGTGGAAGTTGCGCGACGTGGAAAGGGACTGCGCGGAAGGAAGAGAGAGATCTCATGGCTAGAAGAGCTGCGAGACGAGGAGATCGTGCGACGCGAGCAGAAGGGTCGCGCGACGTGCAGAGAGAGAGGCCTCGTGGCTAGAAGAGCTGCGAGTCGCAAGTAGGACACCATAGAACTTGGTAAAAGATGCTTGAGTCCTTGGCCAGCCCATTAGAATCACTTTGGGGGAGACTTCAGGCCGCTTCGCGGTTTGTCGCCGAAAGGGCCAGTGAGCTAGGGGTGTTGTTGGTTAAATACAGTAAACCCGGGTCTGACCATGATAGCCAACAACAAATATCCTTTGCCTAGAATTGATGACCTCTTTGATCAAATGAGAGGAGCAAAGATATTTTTCAAGATTGACTTGAGGTCTCGTTACCATCAGGTGAGAATCAAGGATGAAGACATTCATAAGACAACCTTCAAAACAAGATATGGACATTATGAGTTTGTAGTGGTACCATTTGGTCTCACAAATGCACGAGCTACATTTATGTGCCTTATGAATAGTGTCTTCAGCAGGTATTTGGACAATTTTTTTCTTGTTTTCCTTGATGGCATTCTTATTTATTCTTAAGAATGAGGAAGAGCATGAAGAGCATCTGAGATTGACATTACAATTTCTTAGGGAGCACCAGCTGTATGAAAAGTTGAGCAAGTGTGACTTCTATAAATATAGAATTCAGTATTTGGGTCACATTATCTTAGAAGAGGGTATATTTATGGACCCTGACAAGATTGAAGACATTATGAATTGGCCTACTCCAAGAAATGTGATAGATGTAAGATATTTTATGGGACTTGCAGGATACTACAGGAGATTCATTGAAGGATTCTCCCAGGTTGCACATGCCATCACTTCTTTGCAAAGGAAGGGGATAAAGTTTGAAAGGACGTCGAGGTGTGAAGAAATTTCTAGCAGTTGAAGATTCTTCTCACAAGTGCACCAGACTTGAAAGTTGCAGACCCAGAGAAATATTTTGTGGTGTGCACTGATGCATGCGGTCAAGGACTTGGAGGAGTTCTTATGCAAGGAAACCACGTAATATGTTATGAGTCAAAAAAGTTGAAGGATCATGAGAGGAATTATGCCACTCATGATTTGGAACTTGCATCCATAGTACATGCTCTCAAGGTGTGGAGGCATTACTTGACAGGAAGAAGATTTGAGCTAAGAACGTACCGTTGTGGTATGAAGTATTTGTTTGATCAACCTACTCTAAATGCTAGGAAAGCTATATGGCTGGAGTTTTTATGTGAGTTTGATTTTGAAATTAAGCACATAAAATGAAAAGAGAATAAGGTAGCTGATGCACTCAGCAAGAAGGTGCAGGAAAATGCATGTGGCATCTCTTAGTATTTTCCAGTTAGATTTGAGACAACAGATTGTTAATCATGTTGCTAAAGATGAATTGTATGTGCAGGTAAGAGACAAGTTGCAGCAAAAAAGCCTTGAAAAGAAGTATGAGGGATATAAATTAGAAGACGATGGACTTCTTAATTATAAGAACATAATTTATATTCCAAATGTAGAATATTTGAGGAGGGTTGTTATGGATGAGATCCATCAAGATCCATATTCTGGTCACCCAGGATATCAGAAGACGAGTGCTACAGCTAGAAAGCAGTGCTTTTGGCCAGGTATGAAAAAGGACATGGCTGAATATATTTCAAGGTGCATGAAATGTTAGCAGGTGAAGATTGAGAATCAACACCCAATAGGTTTGTTGCAGCCTTTTCCAGTTCTAGAATGGAAATGGGAAGTTATTTCCATGGACTTTATTACAATATTTCCAATGACTTGGAGATAACATGATTCCATCATGGTTGTGGTGGAAAAGTTGACAAATGAAACACATTTTATATTGGTTAAGTCTACATATAAGACTGGTGACATTGCAAATATATTCATGAAAGAGATTTTCAAATTGCATGGATTGCCTAAGGAAACAGTCTCTGACAGAGATGTCAAGTTCACTTCTAATTTTTGGAAGGGATTGTTTGTAGATTTGAGGACAAATTTGAATTTCAGCATTGCCTACCATCCTCAGACTAATGGGAAGACAAAGAGAGTTAACCAAGTGCTTGAAGACATGCTTCGCATATATGTGATGGACAAACCAACCAAGTGGGAAGATTATTTACACTTGGTAGAGTTTTCTTATAACAATGGACAACAAGCATCCTTGGGGATGATTCCATATGAATCTTTGTATGGCAGGAGGTGTAGGACACTAGTGACTTGGGATAATCCAGTGAAAAGGGTTGTGCTTGGTCCATAATTTCTCAAGCAGATGGAGCAGGATGTTGCAAATATCAGGTTTAATCTGAAAGAAGCCCAAGACGAACAAAAACGCTATGCAGATAAGCATAGGGTGAATAGAGAGTTCAGTGTTGGGGATCATGTTTACCTCAGAGTGAGGGAAAAGAAGAGTTCCTTGAAGCTTGGAAGTTGTGCCAAGCTGTCACCTAGATACTGTGGGATGTTTGAAATGCTTGAAAGAATAGGGCTAGCTGCATATAGACCTGCATTTCCTGCTAGCACTAGGGATCATAATGTTTTTCATTTTTTTTTGCTTAAGAGATATGTACATGATCCTAACCATGTGATAAAGTGGGATGTGATTTAGGTGGAACCCGAGGGAGAATTCCAAATCAAGCCAATGCGCATCCTCGCCATGAAGGTCACAATGCTCTGGAAAAGGGCCATAGGGCAGGTAAAGGTGAAATGGGAGCACTACGGTCCTGAAGAGGCTACATGGGAGCTGGAGGATTTCATGCAAATGGAACATCCATTTCTATTCAATTTTGCAGAGCACTGAGGGCGGTGCCAGCGTAGCATTTTTGTTCAATTTTGTAAAAGCACTGAGGACAATGATGTTGAAGGGGGAGGGGAATGTAACACCCCGGTTTTGACCCCGTTTTGCATTAAATATATATGATGAGAATATTGTATGGAATCATGGAAAGGAGCTCAAGACCAAGGCCCTACCATTGATTAATGTTTTGTGTATAGGTGATCAAGGTTGATTCCTATGGTTTATGGTGCTAAGTCAAGCGCAATCTATAATTTTGGACATCATATAAATATGCAATTTAAATTAAAAATCCACAACCAACTATGTCAATGCAATGAATAATGAGATGGGGGCATAATTTCCTAAGGAATGGGGAGTGGGAATGTTTAACCTTGAGCCATGGGAGACAAGCCATGTGTCAAAAGAAAACACCCAGAAAACATATGCCCATTTTCCTCTCAAGCACTCACGTTTCATCTTCCTTCACGCTGTGGGGAGAGGGGACGTTTTGATTATCCATCCTTCAAATGTTCATTAGAGGAAATTTGAGGTCTAAAATGGGCCTCCCAAGGAAAATAATAAAATAATAGTTAAAATAAGAAAATACTAGTTATTAATTTTGGAGGAAGAATGAAAAAAACTACTTTGTTTGTCCGTATTTTCGACATATCTCCTTGTTTTTTTACTCAAATTCCGAGCAGGAGAGATCGTTGTATGCAGAATTTAATTCCACATCCAACGAGTACACATACTGCATACTTTTGACGGATCCTGATACCCCAAAAATAAGAAATACCTGAAAAAAAATGTGATGATGACATCATCATCACATTTTTTTCAGGTATTTCTTGTTTTTAGGGTATCAGGGTCTATCAAAAGTATGCAATGTGGGTACTCGTTGGATGTGGAATTAAATTCAGCATCCAACTAGCTCTCCCACTTGAAATTTGAGTAAAAACACAGGGAGATATGTCGAAAATACGAATAAAAAAAGTAGTTTTCTTTTATGACAAATATGTCAATTCAACCATTATGGTTGACTCATTTTATTGAAATTCTATTGGTTCTTGAATTACAAGTAACAAAATTTATTGTTGGTGCATTTTCTTATAAGTCCCATCTTAGACCCCAAATTTCCTCTAATGTTCAGTTTCTTTTTTTCCTCATTGAGCACGCGCAGTCCATCATCTAGCTTTCACCCAAAACGTGGCGGTCGATTCTGATTTTTTTTCTTCCCTATTCCATCATGTGCATGTGTGCTGTGAGTTCTCCTATTTTGCAAAACTGTGTTTTGTTCTGTGATGTTCACCTGTTTGGAGAACTGTGTGTTGTTCTGTGGATTCGCCTGTTGTTACCATCCTGAACATTGTTGTGCAATGGTATCCTCTATCACAGAGCGAGCAAAAGTATGTCTTGATGCGTTAACCTTGTGGTCTACTGTGTGTGTGCATATTTTTTCCTTAGTCTAAAATGGCCTGGACTGGATTGGATCTGAACTAGCTTGATAAACCTAGTGTAGGAAGGAACCTCACAAATAGATCTAGAGGGGTTGGTTTTCTTCTTTGCACACTTTGAACATCACTGGAAGGGAAGGCATAGCCTGGGGGACTGTGTAGCAGAGTAGGGGATGCTTCCTTGTGTTGGGTGTGTAGATGTTTTAGGAGGCAAGCCTGATCTAGTACAGGAGTCCACATCTCGGTGGTTGAGCTCACTAGCTTAGCAGTTCAAGTTTTCTAGCTCCTTTACAGCCATGTAAACCCATATTTTAGTTGGATTGGCTGGTCCTTAATGAGAATGTTGGATTGACTGACTGCAGTTTGATAAACCTAGCAGTATATTGGCTTGTTTGTTTATATCCTGATAAACTCAACTGTGTTGGCTTGGCTGAGTTTGGTTGTATTCTTGGCTATGTGTGAGCATGCTAGTATCCCTTATTCCTTGTGGGAATCATGCCCAACTCGGGGGTGGGAGTGCTACTGAGAGATTGATGAGCGCATTGGCCTGTGGTTGGGTGGAACATTGCAGCAACGTAGCTGGTTGCAGAACAACTTGTTTCAAAGATAAGTATCTATGTGTTAATCTCTGTAAATTGTATTTTCTTCATGAAATATGATGAATATGTTTAATGTGCTGGATTGATGAATTGATTCCGTTGTATAATTGAAATTGTATGCATCTATGTATGTTTGATTCAATGCATTTTTAAATTAAGTTATGGTGCTTAGATGGTCGGATTGGTGATGGCCTGAATGATCAAATCTACCCAAGACTTATGTTAGCAGGATTGATTTTCCTCAGAGATTTCCTTCTCCAACCTTTCCTTTCCACAACTTGTGGGATGCGGGATGTGGAAGCGGCCTTCTGTAAACCCTGTTTCCCACATATTTTCCTTTCGCAAATCACCTTCTGCATGCGGGATGCGAGATGCAGGATGCAGGAATGTGAGATGCGGCTTCACAATCTCAAATTCTGGAATTGATTATTTCCGCAACGGTCTATTTCGCATGTGGGATGCAGAATGCTGGATGCGGGACAAGGGGCCGAAATTTTCATATTTCCCCGATCCCGCAGATTCAAGTTTCTGTA
Source organism: Pseudotsuga menziesii (assembly GCA_001517045.1). Lineage (NCBI taxonomy): Eukaryota > Viridiplantae > Streptophyta > Pinopsida > Pinales > Pinaceae > Pseudotsuga > Pseudotsuga menziesii. The sequence goes on along the minus strand of LPNX010182065.1, from coordinate 313,374 downwards.
CCGTTGACTCTTGCAAGATTTATTCTCCTTCGTCGATCTGTTTCCTGATGCGAAACATATTGTGACCGTCAATTTTAGTTGTGAGCCTTCTCCGTCGTTCGATCTCCTCTAAGATTTTCTTTGTGGATCGTCAAATGGATCATTGACAAGACCAATTTCTTTGCTATTGGGAAGTTGGGGGAATTTTTACACAGAGTTGAATAGGTTGAGCTTCGATTTGGATGCACATTCATCAAATGTGTGGAACGATGGTCGCATTTCTCCTCTAAGATAGGAGGGGACGTGACAACTTCATTCTATTGTGTGTTATAGGAAGGTATCTTTCAATAGTTGTAGAACCTCTTATTGGTGTTCTATATGATCCTTTAATACTTGAAGCTTAGTTTAATCTTTTAAGGATGATAGCCATAAAGCCATAAATGGTGAAATTTTTTATGAAGTATAGAAACATGTGTTGTTCCAACATTTTGCTAAGGAAAACCACTTAACTAATTGTGTTTTTTTATTTGATGCAAATCAACAAAGATACCCTTTTAGGTATTTATTCACAATCTCAAGTTTTCCATCAAATTGTGGATGGTATGAGGAGTTTGTGAGCTAACAAAGTCTAAAAACAATAAAATGTTTCCTTCCAAAAATTAACATTGAAAATTGGATTTGTATCACTTAAAATAATCTTGGGGATTCTATGTAGCTTTTGAATTGTTTCCATGATTGTTGCAACTATTGTACTTGCACTAAAAGGATGAGAAAGAGAGCACAAATGGGAATACTTTGTGAGTCGATCCAATAGTACCATCTTGATGTTCTCGTAAGTTTTCAAGAACCCTGAATGTTCTCTTATAGGAGAAGTGTGCAATTCTAAAAGGACTTTTTTTGAGTTGAGTATTCTTACATAAATATAGGTGATATTGGTATCATAGTAAATCATTCTTACACACAATTTTTTATTTTTTGAAGATTATTTCAAAGTCATAACCTAACATCTTTGTAACACATTTTTGTCTGAAGATTCTTACCTTGATGGTCGACATTTTGTTTTCATGAATTGGGTTGAGTTAGTTTTTTCCAAAGGTTTTTGTGAAGTTACACATGGCTAATACATGAATTGTACACAACCATTTTAAATTTTTTAAATTATTTGGTTGTTTCTTGAGTCCAAGAGATTGCATCTTTTTCAATAACCTTGTTAGAGGTGTTGATGTTTAACAATAATTGATCATTTTTCTCCTAGTATTTTGTCAAACCTAGGAATTCTCTAAGATTTTTTTTAAGTTTTATGAATAGGCCATTCCATGATAGCCTTAATTTTGTTAGGATCCACTTTGACACACTAATTAGATAAAATATGACTCAAATAGTCTACTTATTGAACCCCAGGAACACCTAAAAGGTTTGGCATATAATTGGTGCTCCTCCAACAGCTTAACACCCTTTCAACATGTTGTAGATTGTCTTCCCAAGATTTTCTATAGATTAGTATATTACCCAAAAATACTAACACATTTTTTTATGAAGGGTTTAAAAATAGAATCTATCAATCTTTGATAAGTGGAAGATGCATTGGTAAGTCCAAATGGTATCACCAAAAATTCAAAATGAGTTTCATTTGTTATGAACATTATTTTTGAAATGTCTTCTTTTGTCATTTTGATTTGATGATATCCAAAATGAATACAATTGTCTTTAATCGTGATCTTATTGAGTTCTTTATAATTTAGACACATACATCATGAACCTTCCTTTTTGTGAATCATCACAACTAGTGTAGAGAAAGCACTTTGGTGAGGTTGAATGGTGCCTACATCTAACATTTATTGAACGATATTTTTAATCTCTTTTTTTTCATATGGGTAATCTATAGGGTCTTCTTTGTTGTAAGTAAATAGCTTGGTCATGATATCAAGTATATGGAAGACCTTTATAATAGAATAGGTCATGATATCATTATCCTCAAATACCTTGGAGTGATTGCCGATAATTTGTTGAAAATTTGGGCATTTTGCTTTCCAAATACTTTTCCACCACCATTTAGCTTCACTTGGATGTGTGGAAGAAATCAATTTTTTGTACCCCAATTTTGGGTATAGAGTCCATTTGTTTCAATATCCCAAATAATTTTGTCGGGTGTGTTTGTGATTCAGACGTTTGTAGTTAATATTAGAGAAGATAAAAACGCGGTCCATTCATTTGCCTAATCCTCTGGGATGCCAAACAATTCAACGTTTTTCCATCCCTACTATCAAAGAGAGGACATGTTTGGATTGAAAATTTGGTTTAAGTGGATGATTCCTTGTCGCTGTAGAGTGTGAAGTAACTCTAGAGAGAGAATATGGCAGTTTTGACTTCTAGGACACGTATCCAGTCCTATTCGAAGTTGTTCTCTGTTCCCAATTTTCCATGCAAGTCCTTCATCAATAAGGGGAATAGAGGAAAGAACGACTTTCGAAATAATCGAAATCCCCTATCTTCCCCTATTGGGTCTTCTTATCCAGTTTAATATTGAGTATGGATATATGTATTTTCTTTTTACTAATTTTGTCCAGAGACTGTTGGTGGTGAGGAGTCATCAACCTGGTTTTGTAGTTAGTGCTTTTGCAAAGAGATATAAGTCTTTTAGTCCCTACCTTCCCAGTGATTTTGGTCAGGAAAGTTTGTCCCAATTAATCGAGGGGGTGACTGCATTTTCACATCTTCCATACCAAATAAATTTGAAACAAATTTTACTGTCCTTGTCCAGAGTGATTTTTGGAATCCATGTCAGGGATATCCAATACACAGGGATGAATTTCAGTCTTTTGGATTTGGAAAGCCACCTTTGGCACCACACATTTATCCTTTTTTATATTTTTGATAGTAGCCAGTTCTAGTCCTCCCTTTTGTAGTGATTAGGTTTAAGCTTAAATCCAAGATATGTTAGTCCTTCATCTAGCAATTTTAATTCAAAAGGGAAAAGAGTGGAATCTCTTCCATGTTGAAGGATGTAAGAGTTTATTTTTGAGGATTGACATTCATTCCAATTGTTGTCCCAAACAGCTCTACAATTTCTGCTAATTTCTTTGCATCCCTTACTGTTCCATCACAGAAAATGAGGATGTCATCTACAAATAAAAGATGTGTGATTTTGAGGGTATTTCAGATGGCTATGTCTATGAAAGAGCCTTGTATTTTTGCTTCTATTAGAGCTCTTCTAAGACCCTCTGCCACAAGTAGGAAAATGAGCGATAAGTGGGGGAATCCCTGATGTAATCCTCTTTTTGTTGCAAAAAATGGGGAAGTTGGGTCATTGATTAGGACTGCATAAGAGACTGAAGTGATACAGCTCATCACCCATTTAATGAATGGGTAGTCGATGCGTCATGAGCAGTCTCAGGTATAGCCAGCTAAATTGGTCAAAATATTTGGAGAGATCGATTTTGATGACAACTCCTTTTAACTTCCTTGTTTTTATGGAGTGTAACCCCTCCTGGGAAACATTGATGGCCTCATGAATCTGTCTTCCTTCCAGGAAGCGAAACTATTTGGAAGAGATTACTTTTTCCAAAACCTTTTTTATCCTTTAAGCTATAATTTTTTCTATAACCGTGTAGCTAATGTTACAAAGTGAAATTTTCCTGAATTCCTCTAGAAGGTTGGGATGATCAGATTTAGGAATAAGGGCTATGAAGGTTGAGTTAATTGGAGGATGCATCACTCTGTTTTTCCTTGTTTCTTCAACTAGTTTCAAAAGGTATGGGCCAATTGTGTCGAAGAGGGATAGGAAAAATTCAATGGTCTAGTCATCTGGTTTGGGACTCTTATCCTTCTGAAAGCTGTGCAGAATTTCCTTTAACTCTTCTTTTGTTATTTCCTCCATCAGATCTAATTTATCTTTGTGGTTAATAAAACTTGGAAAAAATTGTGAGAGTCGTATGATCTCAGTAATGGTGGTTATGTTGTTTGGTTTGAAAAGGGTCTTAAAGTGTTTGATGCCCAGGTTTTTCGTTCCTTCGAAAGAGGTGACTTCCTCATTTTCTTCATTTCTTAGCCCCCAAATTGTATTTTGGCTCTTTCTTCTCTTGGCATAGGCTTGAAGAACTTAGTGTTCTCATCTCCACTTTCCATCTATATCACCTTGCTTTTTAGACATCAAATATCCTCTTGATCTTTCAATAATCTTATTTTATTTGATTCTAGTCTTCCTAAAAGATATTTCGATTCTAGAGTAATATAACCTCCGCCATCTGAATCTTGGGCCTGAGGAATTTCTATCTCAAGCTGTTTTATTTCATGTTCATCTTTTTCCTTCTTCCTGGTGGATTAGTATTTTACTTACCTCTTGATTTGAGAGACATTTTGACTGAAGTGTGCAACAACAAAATCTTTGCCCTCCGGATTGAAAGGTCTCCAATTGGATTTTATAAGTTGAATAATTTCTTCCTCTTTCATCTAGGCTGCACATAATTTGAAAAAGTTGGCATGCTTTATTTCATCACCCAACATTTCAAGGAATATAGGATAGTGGTATGATGACACCCCTTGATTCGAACCATTGCCTGATTCTAGTGTTCTTTTTAATTAGTTTTTCCGCAATCCGTGAATCCTTTTTGTAATTTTTCTTTCCCCTATTCTCTTGTTTATTCAAGAGGGTTCCAACTTTGGTGGACCAATGTCAATGAGACAACCATCCTATATATTTTGTCAAAAAGTTCATCTAAAGGATCTAATCTAGCCTTGGGCTCCCATATTTCATGTGTCCCAAAAGTGAAATTTAAGTCCCCTCCTAGAATCACATTCTGTTGTTTAAAGAAAGATTTTTGTAGCAAAGAGTTCTAGAAAGGTGGTCGATCTTCTTAAGGCTCATAGATGTTGAGAATGGTGAAAGTGTTGTTTAGGTCTACTAAGAAAATATCCAAGTCGAGGCTTGAATCAAAGCCCTAATAGTTTCTGGGATTTACGGTCTTTATGTTCCATCCAATGGCTAGACCCCTCTAGGATCCTCTTGCATCTTAGGCTATAAAATCCATGTGCTTGAAGGTGTTCTTTAGAAAGTTTGACACTACCAATTATTGCCCTAAATTTTATAGGAGCATCAAAATATTAGGCTGATGTAGTTGCATGGTTGATGCAACATCAACCTCTTTAAAGAAAGTTTTTTAGAGGGACTTACTAAACCACTATAGTTTAGGGAGAGGATCTTCAATGAGGCATCGCCCACGGGGATTTTGTTGCTCTAAGTGCTTTAACTATGGATTTTTGTTTTCCGTATGCAATGTCTATCAGTGCACGGTGTTGTATTGAGGAAATGTGTGTAGATATTCCCCTTCCCTTTGGTTTTTTAGTTGATTGAGGGTTTTCCCCCATCTCGAGGGTCTGATTTTGAGTTTCAGACCGATCCAAAATGTCTCTTGTTCAGAAGTGAAAGAAAATAGGCCTATTATCCATCAATGAAGAGGATACTTATTCTGGAGAAGGGGTAGAGGACGCCTTGGAATGTTTTTTTGGAGAATTGGGGTGGGATGGCGATGTGGTGTGAGGGGGTTCCAAGATGGGAGTGGTTTTTTGAGGTGGGTCTCTAGGAGAAATGTTTTGTTCAAAATAGAGAAAATTTAAAGAAGTTCCAGTGAAGTAATAAGTTTTGGTGAAATTTTTTCCTTAGCTGGGGTGTTTGTCGCATCCAGGTCGATGGGCGATCAAGCTTGTGCCCCATCTAAGTGAGTTTTTGTGTGCCATGTTCGTTTAGGAGACTGGTCTCTAATTAGGTTGGTTCTCCTTTCCCTTTCATCCTATAGGGATTCATTCTTTACTTGAGCATGCGTCCCATCTCGGGTCTCCCTTTCCATTATGTTGACTTTTGGAGAGTCCTCCTGTGGGCCCGTGCTTCACCTTGTTACCAATATCTTCCTAGATCTCTCTGAGTCCCTACTAAAGATTTGTTTACAGTTTCTGTCCATGTGGCCATACTGATGACATTGATGACATAGAAAAGGAACCCCTTTATAGTCTAGTTTCTGATGGCATTTGGATTGTCCCCATATTAAATTTAGTTCTTCTTTGATGCGGGTTTAGGAATTCATCGAGACTAAGATCCTTGCTATCATCATCCTCTTGGTTCGAGTAAAGGACATATATACATCTATGAAGACTCCGAGTGCATTTCCTAGATCTCTGAAAGAGTCCCAATTCCCAAATTCCCAGGGGAGACCTGACAATCTCACCCAGATCGGGATTTCGTCCATCATTTCGCACTATGCATCAAACATGGGTTTCCAGATTTTGAACATGATAGTTGTGAATATGAAACTATAATTTTATAAGAGATTTGAGTTGCATCCTCTTTGGTTTTGAATTTAAAGACAAACCATCCCTGGGATAAAACTATAATTTCTAGCAAATAATCAAAGAACCTTGTGAGCAATTCTCATAAGCCCATTTTCGAGGGTTTATAGGGTTGGGTAATTTCCTCTCACTCTCTCGAAAACATTCATTTCTTCCATTTCCATAGATTGAGATACCAATACATTCACCCCATATACCATATGTAAGCAGTAGTCGATATTTTTTAAGCACTTTTTTTTCCTCCTCCTGTGAGTGGATCCATCCTGGGATTCATGGATGCATCTGGAGCCATATATGTTTCGATATTCTTTGTCTAAGCCTGATTCAAGTGTATTTCCTATTTGATGTAAGGGTTTCAATAATGACGCTATAAACCCCTCCACATTTTGAACTAAGTCCTCCAAAGGAACCCTATCCAACGCAAAATCATCCAATCATGATGAAAAGGGCCACCCAACCTCAAGGATATCAGGGCTAAAGTGAAAAAGGGAGTCTACCCAAGACGAATTCACTCTTAGGATACTCACATAAGGGTTCGTGTGTATAACCGTGGAATCCACAACAAAATTTAACCCCGGGATTACTGGATCCTCCGAGTGAAACAAAGAGAGAGGAGACCCTCCAAGTTCTGGGGCAAGTAGTTTGATTGCTGAGGGGAAAGGCGTGATGTTTGCAACTGTCACAACAAGTGATTTGTTCGGGATTATCCTTTCCATCATATCCTTCTTGAGGTGAGTGTCCCCAACTTTCAACTCGTTGGTGGTTTCATTTACGACCATTTATGCCTTTTAAACCTTCCAGTAATTCCCAAAGGAGCAGTAAAAACTAATATTCCATCGTAGGGGTATTTGGTGTAGTCTACCTCGTCTACATTAAAGTATTCCATGGAAATGTGTCAGAAGAGCCTCACACATGTTAAGGTATGGCCTACACGGGGTTGCAGTTGCATACCCCTTGCGAACACTAGACTTCATCAAACCTCTCATCAACTTAGACCCCCATGACTAGGTCATTAAAATCCAGTCATGCAATTACTCCATGTTGTCCCTTTTTAAGCAATTTTATCATGTTTTTAAAGATTATCACTTTAGAGGGTTTCTTTTGAATACCTCTAAGTTCAAATTCCTTTTCAAATACACAACAAAATTTTAGCCTAAAATCCGACATATGTAATGTCTGAAATTCGGCAAACAACTCTTTGTTTTTTGACAATTACATTTTTTTTCTTCATCGGTGAGAATTCGTTGGATATTAGACACCTTCACGAATCTCGTCGACATTTCGATGGATATTTATCCTATTCTGGAGAACACGTATATCACAATTTTGTCGATTTTTCGACGGACCTAGTCGTCGGTTTTCCGACCTCCCGTCGTCGTTTTTTAGACAGCATAATGCTAGGTCTTATATCTTTTCGGTGTCGAATATGCAACGGACAAGAATCAGTTTTTCAACCTCCCACCATCGTTTTTTAGACAACAAATTATATTAAATCAGTCGCTGGATGCATGAAATCGTTGTTGGATACCAATGTTGGGGGTCGGATATCTGTCGGACTGTTAGTGTCCGAACAATGGCATTGTCGTCGGATGGCCATCAGATAACCGATGAAACAATATAAGTTAATAAAAAATAAATCTTTCAATTTTTGAAATGAAAAGTCTCTGTTTCGGTGTCAAATATCCTTTTAGGCCATTGAATTGCCTCTTTCAGGCCATTGATGAAACATTCCAAAAGCATCACTCGAGAGGCCATACACGCAGATTTCTAATTTCTCAAAGTTTGTAATGTAGTCCATAACTATGCTTCTTTGGCATAATTTGGTCAACGATTGTCATGTTCAAAATAATCATGAAGGACCTTCACATTTTGGATCCAAGGGAAATAAAGACAATGAGATTTATGGTACCATTGCGAGTATTACCAGCATTCTAAGTCTAACTATAAGACCACAATTTTTATCTTTTGGGTATTATCCTTAATGTCATGGAGTGAAAAACAATGTTCCATTTGGGTAACACAACTTCATGGATTTGAGCCATTAAATTTATGTATGTCAATCATTGGGAAAAGGGGCCATGTTTAGTCTGTTGTGAGTGTTGACCATGAGACTTCTTATATAGATGGTTGATCATATTATCTTTCTTCATATGAAAACATGGATGAAAATTTCAATCTTCCTATAACCCATTTTTATGTTGCACATTCAAAACTATAAAAGAAACCAGATCATTTTATGAAAGTTATCTTATCAATTCAAATCATTGTACAAAATCAAGAAATCCTACATAGAAAAAGGCCATTTTAATACCCATCATAAAGTCCATTGTAATACTAGGATTGAAGTCATATAGATACAACACATTAGAACTCCAGGCTTTGTTACATGGAAAAATACTAAATAAATAAATACACACACACAAAGTCGTTAGTTACATGATAACATACTGGTTATCATAATGAGGACACCTTTTCATACAAGACCTATGGCAAGTGATCATGGGCAGTAGCTTAAGTAGACAAGCAGATAAGAAACTTATTCTCTTTTGTATGACAGTAACATGGAATACTTTTATATCTCATTTGTCCAATGTTTTCAAATATTTCTAATGGAGAGTGCAACATCCTCATAAATAAAAAATCAAAGGATGCTAGTGCTAAGCCAAAGGCTCCAGAACATTGTGATTTTAAGCTTCAATTTTGAAATTTGTTGTCACTGTGTCAGTCAACATAGAAAAATCAAATAGCAGGAAGCTTGAACAACCTGTAGTTTGTATCCCTACAGGTATAGCCAGGGCCATCATACTCCTACTATAATATAACAAAATTTCATTTTCTAAATTCAACAAAAGACAGTCATTTCACATAATCCCGATCATAGTAAAAGGATTAGATACAGTTGTTGCCGGTCAGGTGACAAAAAAAGCAAAGGAATTCATGAGAATTTATACCTTTAAATTAAAGATATGGACAGCTGAAAAGTTTCACCAGTGTGTCAGAAGCAAGTGTATCCACATTTTCCATGATTTGGAGAACAGAAAATACACTCACAACAAATATCACAAAATTGACTTTCCTTACTTTACTGAGATGATCAGGTTTGTCACATGCCCTTTGCTTCATAAACATCCTTAAAGTGTTGTCATCAGATGACCTGGTCATAAGACAATTTAGAACTAATATACATTAGACTAAAAATACGAGTAAACAAACATACAGAATATAAGTACTTTGTAAATAATAAATCTAACCTTAAAACCATTTCTCCATGCTATATACCATTAAACATCCACTTTTTCAATATAGGAAAATCCTCGGCAACATTTTCTAACAAGCCTCTACTATCAAAAATGAAAAACGATTTTGAAGTTCCAAGAACCATGTATTCCTGGTGAAGGAGGATGCCACTTTCAGCATATGAATTGTCTAAAAAAGAAAAGGCACCCACTCATTTCAATTTTAGCCAAATGTTCCTTGTGTAAATAGAGGCCTTAAAAAAAGTTCTATGAATAAGAAGCAAAATTCAATGACACACAGTACATGCTAAAGCATATCCACTGAACCATTTTTTTGGAAAGACAACTGAGAGCATATTACCATTGAAGTGAACAAAAATATTAAAATGTAATTATAATCAGTTCTGATAAACTAGCAATGCTATCAGCAAATGGAAGAAGAAAGTGATTAAAGAAGCAGAATTTACAAAAAACTTGAGCTCTATCTAATCTTTCGTTTTCACAGTTGAGCACCACTAGTATATTATTAATGAGAGTGGTTTTCCCAACTCCTTTAGGCCCAACTAGAATTTAAGTGTTATAATAGTTGGAATTTCGTAATGATTTCTATTTACACCACCAGTCTCAATAAGCAAGCGCCAAGTCTGTATCTGCAAGTTCATGAGATGTAAATTAATATTAAAACAAACGGATTATTAAACAAATAATATCAACCAATCTTTTTTGTAAATTAATATTAATACTAAGAAATGCCAAAAACAACAAACAAACAATCTCAACTGATCTTTCCTATAAATTAATATTAATATTGAGAAATGCCCAAAAACATAACTACATTGATTTCAATCTTGACAATAAAAAGTTAGTACTCACTTTTGGAGTTCATAAGCGTTTGCTAAGAGATTTTTCTTAGTAACAATGATACACTTTAATTTATTCTAATTATGGATCTTCATAAGATATATCCACATTGAAGCGTGCAACACATTCAAAAAAAAAAGTAAAACTTAACTATTTGAGATGATAAGCATAACTTATTCTTCATTATGTTCATACTACCATTTGCACCAAGAGGTGCAAAGAAACGTCGATAAGGTAAAAATATTGTGTCTTTTCACAACTAAAACTTTCGTTAGATAAATAGTTATAGTGGGACAGTAAGATAAAAAAATACGAGACAAATATCTTTCCGTTTTACGCTATATTTTTTTATGGAAAAGAAAAAATACGGAAATTAGACAATTGATCGTTATGAATCAACATATGTTTTCCCGATTTCCGATTTATGATGTTTGAAATATTGGAAAGGAGAAAGATGAGTCTGTTTTCCTATTGCCAATTTAATTGGTCTATGAAATGTTAGTGTTTCCCTAGTTTTCGATTTGAAGTTTCGTTGGATTTATGATTTATCTATTTTGTTGCTTTCCGAGTATTGGAAACGGGAAGTGGATTTCGGAATGGTAATTTTTCATTTGTAGTTAATAATTTGTCGATATTTCCTATTCCCGATTTTCGAATTTAGGGTTTTACCATTGTTATTGATGCTTTTTGAGTCCGGTGAGGTTTTTTTTACAGTGGATATCCTATGTCACAATGGTGGGAATTCAGAACTTTAGAATCAAAAATGTTAATTTTTTTAATGTATTTTCACTACTTTTCCGATGTCTGAAGTTCAGAATCAGAAATCTTAACTTTTCTTGACTTTTCCATTGTGCTTCGGCTCTCAGCCTTCGCGATTTTGAATTCAAGAATAGGAAATGTTTTAGTTTATGTAATTTGGAATATGTCGAGATATGTGTGAAATCACCTAAGTATTATTTTAGTATCCGTTCTCTCAATTTCAGACTTGAAGTGGATCTCAGAATGCATAATTTTGTCTGCTTTCTCTATTCCCGATTTCCGATATTGCGATATTGCCTACTCTCCATTTCTGATATTTATTTTTGGACATTTGAGTTCGCTTATTTAATATTTGAATTTAGGGTTTTTACCATTGTTATTGATGCTTTTTCACTTTGGTGAGGGTTTTTTTACATTGCATATGCGGTGCATTACAGCGGTCGCAGTTGTAACTTTTGGAGCATTTACACTTGTAAGTTTTCGCCGCATGATTGTTTTTTTCTTGTAAATTTGAACCTAGTTTATTTTTAGACATGGTTGCTAAAATTCAATCAGAGAGGGTATCTGCCACAAGCACGAATACGAGATCTAAAAGTGCTCTTCAAAAGCAGAAAAACAAAGATCATAATGCTGGTGTTTTTACTGACACTAGTGGTTATGTGTCTGAGAAATTAATTATAGACTGGTCCAGAATTTACACTATTTTTGACAATGATGACTTCTCCTCTTTTGATCATTACCAACTTGCATACCTTCAGATACACAATTCTCAGCTACATCGTGTTGGTGCCAAGTCGCCATTCATTAGAGGAAATTTGAGGTCTAAAATGGGCCTCCTAAGGAAAATGATAAAATAATAGTTAAAATAATAAAATAATAGTTATTAATTTTGGAGGAAGAATGAAAAAAACTACTTTTTTGTTCGTATTTCGACATATCTCCGTGTATTTTTACTTAAATTCTGAGTGGGAGAGCTCATTGGATGCATAATTTAACTCCACATCAAATGAGTAGCCACACTACATGCTTTTGACAGACCCCGCTACCCCAAAAACAAGAAATGCCTGAAAAATGTGATGATGACATCATCATCACATTTTTCAGGTATTTATTTTTTTGGGGTAGCGAGGTCCATAAAAATTATGCAATGTGGGTACTCATTGGACGCGGAATTAAATTCCGCATCCAACGAGCTCTCCCACCTGAAATTTGATTAAAAACACAAGGAGATATGTCAAAAATACGAACAAAAAAAGTAGTTTTCTTTTATGACAAATATGTCAATTCAACCATTATGGTTGACTCATTTTATTGAAATTCTATTGGTTCTTGAATTCCAACTCACAAAATTTATTGTTGGCGCGTTTTCCTATAAGGCCCATTTTAGACCCAAATTTCCTCTAATGTATGCCTTACATGGACCTTGTTATGTGGGCATTGGATCACGTAGACCTTAAGGAAGGAATATTTCGTGATATCCATAATGTCATTATTGCTTCGTTTCATCCAGATATTTTTGCTAGGGATTATGCTTTTCCAACTCCCAAGCATCTTCACTCGTCAAAATTTGTCGAGGAAAGTCATGCCAATTTGAATTACGAACAAGTGGTGAAATCTTGGTTGTAAGATCCAATGCTTGATATTCCTATTTCATTTCCTACATATCCTGTATCTTGGTTCAGGGAATCGTTTTCCTTGCTGTGCGCTATGATTTGCAGGTTATATGGTTTACCCAATTATTCTTCATTCCAAGCGAAGTGGGTTCCTCTAGCGAACCATATATTGCTTATAGGTCATTCGTTCATCTAGGTGCAAATTTTGTTGTATAATTTGCGTGAGGAAATTGAAAAATACAAGAGAACCCCCGACAATCGTAAACCATCTTTTTATGTGTCAGGGTTTGTAATGGATGCATTTTGTGCGTCAAATTCTTTCCTAGCTCTAAATTCGAATTGGATGGAGAAATCTCCATCGGTTCATATATATTGTGCTAATATGTGGGACGACAATTTTATCCCTCACGTTTATGAACTATCTGACCTATTTATCTGGTCAAGGTACTACAATATTTTTAAATTTGATGCTCGTGCATTCTCTAAAAGTGCTAGGGAAATGATTTCAGCATTTGGGGACTAGTATTTAGGACAATATTTCTCTTACATAAGAATTTGGGGCAGTAATATAGTTCACTTGCTTCCTAGAATTGTTCCATATCAAATGGTGCTTCAAGAATTCACATATCAGACTGTTATTGATGGTGTTTCACCCAAGTTTAGCAAACATAAGAAGAAGAGTTGGCCTAAATTTCCTGTGAATATTGGCAACCTTACACTACAGAGTCTTACTCATGCGTCTTTGGTGGGAAAGGATATTTCTGTTATGAACTTGGGGGAGTCATTCAAAAGAATGCATGACCCAATTGGATATTTGGCTGATCTATTTGCTCATTAGCACTTGAAATCGCAATATGTTCATGAAAATGAACCCGATGATTCCATGTTTCGAGGAGCTATCAATTTTAAGCAGGCGATGGATAAAATTATTGATCCAGAAAGGAAGTTGATTTTGTACAAGTATCAAAAGGATCTTAAGACAAAAATTGTTGGAGAAAGAGGAGATAAACTAAAAATAAAAGAATATATTCAAAAGGAGAAGAAAGAACAAGATGCGAGAGAGGAAGCAACAAGTTATGTTGTTGCTCTTGTTTCTCAACCGAAGGACAAAGGGAAATGTGTTCTTCAAGGCTCGTCTAGCTTCTGTATTGGCACAATGGAAGATACATTGTATAAAGGGCCATAACAAGCTATCACTGAAACAGGTTGAGAATAGCCTGAATTGGTACAAGCACAAAAAGAGCAGACTCAATTTTCTTTGATCTCAATTGCCAAGAAAGAGCGAAATCAAGTTGAAGATGCTTCTGTAGAGAAGGTAACTTGTTTATCTTCAGGTCAGATTGAGATTGATAATATGGATGTGGAACAAGATCCTGAGGTTGTTATAACTATGTCGAATATGCAAATGCTTCCCAGTATGTTAGATTTATCATTTTCCTAGGTTAATTTTTCTGAGGTAAATTTGTCGTCAATAAATGGAGATACTATTAACATGCCCACTTTTTCAATTAATTCACTCATTGATACCTGTCCTACATCGCCAATTCCTCAGTTGTTTTAGGACGACATTACTCCTATCTCTATGGGTATTTCTGAGAAGGAATATTTGTCTATGTCTAGTTTTATTACATCACTCACCTTTACCTATGTATCAAGTCCTATGGATATTTCCCCACTCAGGATAGATATTCCTATAAATCAAATGGAAACTGATTCGTTGGTTACCATCTAGTGGGAGATGAATTAATCATTAGAAGTGATAGCAGATTTTAGAGAAGATGCAGTGGTATCGATGGGAAAATATTATTGAAGTAAAAAGGATAAACCTGTGGTTAAAAGGGGATCGAAGAAAGCGAGACATGGTTAGGAAAACATGTGTCTTCACTTGGTCAAGTTATTTGGAAGGCAAATACAAGTAATCTTCCTCAAGGAGCAGTGGACACAGCAGCTACCATGGGAGTTTTCGCTGGAGCTAATTTTAACATAGTTTCACAATTAAGTTTAGCTTTTGGTGAAAAAGAGAAGGAATTAGATAAGTTGAAACAAGACTTAGCACAGGCAGAAAACAAGTATCAACAAGAAATTGGTAAGTTGAAACGAGAACATGAAGACATAGTGGAGCAATGGAAGATGAAAGCTGAAGAATTGAAGCACCAGCTTGAGAATGCAGAGGTAAATCAGCAAGGAGCAGAGAAAATTGCTCTTGTCAATTAGCAATTGAAATATGCTCAAGTAGGTTTGAAAGTGTCGTGTTTTCTAGATATGACACCTGAGGATTTCAAACAAGTACTCTGTAAATTGCAGGAAGAGTTCTGACAGGCTGTGATATATTTGTATACTTCTTTTGATGAGATGAAAGAGTTATATGACACGTTTAGCAAACATTTTGAAACTGTTGAGGATCACCATGATCAAATAAAAAAAGCATCTGCTACTTTAGAGCAAGTAACAAGTTGCCAAAATTATTTTAAGGAAAGACCTGATGTATTTCCAATTTTAAATAAGTTACAGCTGAAAACAACTGAAGTTGCAATTCAAACATGGGAGGGTGTTTGTGATTCTATTGAAGGTTTAATAAAATCAGGACAAATGGTTTGTGAACAAAGGTGGTCAAATTCAAAGAATTTGCTAACGTATTTGAGTTTTCCTATTTTAGATCTTATCAATGAGGCACCTTCACACCAAGTTCATTTGGAAGAAGTTCAAAAGGAGTTTGATGATTCAAAAGAGTTGATCCAACAAATAAGTCAGCTGACAGTGCAAGAAATTGAGAAATGGATGAAAGCTCCTCATGCTTTAATAGCTCGGATAAAGGTGTTCATTAAAAAATCGAAAAAAATGAGACAGGAGTAGATTTCTTCCCAAATTTGTAAGACCGAAATTCAGTTGAGGAATGCTCATTCTCAGGAAGTGGATGAGATTTTGGAGCAATTTGGCAAGTGGCGTTTTGCCCTATTGGAAATGTAGAAACTATTATCGTAACTGGGTAATCTTATTTGAAGACAAATAGACATTGTGTTATTGGTTAGTTTCAATTGTGTGTTTTTAACACTTTGGATCTATTGTTCTTTGCAATTTGATTTTGTTAAGTTTTCTAAAGTAAGTTGGAAGAAATAACTTTTGATTTGCATGTTTGCACATTAATTATCTTGATTTGCATGTGTGCACATTAATTATTTGTTTTCTTTATTTGTTATATCCTAAAGTATTTTTATCTTGAAATGATTACTTAGTTTGTTTAAGTGTCATTATACAGTTATGTAGACACTTCGAAAGGTTGAGTTGAAAGATGTAATTGGAATCCCAAATATGAATATCGGAAATAAATTTGTTGCAATTTCATTACTCATGATGATGGAAATAACACTCTCAACTTATCTTTCCATTTCTTTCCATTATGGGCTTTGATATCATCATGGTGTGATTTTTTTCTTTAGCAGCCATGAGAGAGGAAATAATGACGTTTATGGCTGCAATTTTTGTGCAAATAAAAACTATAACTTGGAAAAGTGATTTTTTTTTACAAATTCGATAGATCCCCAATCTATTTGTGAAAAATGCACTTTTATATGCATAAAATATCTATCTGTCTCTGAAAACTGGAATTTATTTAGTACTCTACATGAATGTGAAAAACCAAACATTTATTGCTATAGTAATTATCGCTTTGAGTTGATTTTAAGTGAAAAGTGGGAGTCGGGAAGAAAGAAATTAAGTGTTCGATTTACGATATTAGTTATGTAGTTTAAATAGTTTTTGAATATTGTTGTTTTTATGGTAATTAAAAATTTAAAACCAATCTTTTGTGTGGAATTGTTGAAAATTAAAGGGGATGTTAATATATTTTTGAAAATAAAATAAAATATGCTCTCTGTCTGTAAGCAGATTTTGTTTTTGTAATTTTATTACTTTTGTTTGAGGACTGATCTGTGTTGTTATGTCAATAAAATTATAGGTATTTGTATCTATGATATACTTGTTTTAGGTAAAGAACTTATTCTAAAGCTGCAAGGGAACTACATGAACTTAGCGGAGGATTCCGAACAATGAAAAAAAAGCATGAAATTCGAGATATCGGATTCGCAAGTGTGGGAAATAGGAACACCGACATGTTCCTATTTGAACACATCGGATTTCTGGTTATGTTGCAAAATTAGAAATCAGAAGATAGGATTTCTGGTTATGTTGCAAAAATACATAAGTTTTGTGTTGGAGTTGTTATTGTAAAATCCGTTAAATCCTATGTTTTTTATTAATATGAATCGTTTTTTTTGTTTCGAGATCTTTTTCTGTTAATTATTGAATTTTTTTTATTAATTGTTAAATTAATAGAAGTTTATTTTCATTTAAGCTTATATCTATATTGCTAATCGCTTTTTTTTAAATCTCAATTTTTAACTAAATACAATTAATTTATCAGAATTTAATAAATTTTCATGAAATTGATATATTTTCCATTTAAATGAATTTATAATTAAAAATAAATAAAATAACTATTTTAGAAATATGAAATTTTTACTTAAATTTGAAATATGAAAGCTTGAAGTTGAAGCCGAATCTTTTGGTCCCATAGAGGCTTTTTCGATTATATAAAATTTATTTTTCTATAGCATGTATTCCATGGGGGAGGAAAAAGTTAGGAGGAAAGAGTAGGAAGAGACATAATAAATTATGACACAATAAATTTTGAGGAAATAATCAGAACATAGCATGTTTCTTATTGAAAAACATAGGATCTTTATTTCGAAATTAAGAAATATCGGCAATTGGAAATAGGAGCATGCAGATGTTTGTATTTGAATTTAGGTTTTCTGGATTTTCTGGATTTTGACAACTAGCATTTTTGGAATTTGAAATGTCAGAGAGTATAATATGATTTTTGGAAAATATAGTATTTCCAGATTCGGAAATGTCGAATATCGCATTTCAGATTTTTGAGTTTTGCTTCTTGGAATATTTTTTTTGCAGATTCCTAAATGTCAAATATCGCAAATTGAAACATGGAGATGTTTGTTATTTGTTGTTAATGGTATATGAAGTTAATAGATTAAATAACAACAATTATTTCTATTAATAAATATGAACTTTAACTTTGGATGCAGATAATGAGAGTCAAATTGGCAAGGATGGAATTGACAGCAACAACAATCTATTGTGTAGCAAAGCATTTAATGTGGCTGCAGCAAGTTTGATGATTATTGGATGTTGATCTATTCGAGATCCAAAGGTGATGAGGTGGGTTGCAACATAATTAAATTCTCTGTAGGTGAATGGATAGTAGTTGGGGGTATTGTGGCAGAACCATGCTCTGCTTGTCATCCGAGAATATTTTCACTTATTATGCAGTAATTATGCATTAATGAAGTGGGTCTTGTTTTCCTATTCTATAGTCATTAGCCATTAATGAAACGAGTCTTGTTTTGTAAAATGGCACCCTACCACGCACAACAGATAGAAGTGTCATTAAAACACACAATCCACCTGGTGAAAAAAAGGCGGTACCGATCAAATCCATACGAACAAACAGAATAAAGCCTGAGTGTTTTCAAAATGTGTACTTAACTGATCAAATCCATGTCGCATTTTTTGGCACCTAAAGAGTATGCTCCATCCTTGCCCAATTATGGGATATAAGAGTCACGAAAATTAAAAACAAAAAATTACAGGGATGTAACAAAATTAAAAATTGGCTATTACCGGTACGATTGCAGAAAAACCATATGTGATGATTAATTAAATATTGTTGTTATTGTATATGGTGATTATACATGACCCAAGAAGGCGGCATGCAGTTGATTGGTTAAATACTCGTTGTGAAGAAGGAATTCATTGTTTTTGTTGGTACTATTTCTGTGTAACTTGTTTCTCTTCTGTGTTTAAAATAATTTTTGTATACACACAATGAGTGATACAACCAATCCTTTTTGTCCTTTTGTACGTTGTTCGATACAACATTAATTTTTCCTTGTTAAGGAAGTTTTGTTAGTACATCTAAGCGATGATTCAACGCGGTTGTCATTTGAAGTGGTACAACAATATTTTTTTTCCATTAATGCCTACGGTCCATTGTGTTTGTTTTAGCATGATTATGAGGCTTTGTCCCTGATTTCGTTCAACTATTTCTTGGATGGTTGGTGTTGTCTTGTGGCACTTTTTTTCCATATTTTGTTGCAAAAACTTGCCCTTTGCTAAGTTTTCTTCTGCATCTGAAACATCATATTATGTTTAAGCAGCATGGATGGTCAAATCGTTCTGCGAGTGGCGGTGGTCGTTTGGAACGAGTGAAGCAGGTGACAAATATAGATGGTTACAATAATGAAATTTCTCCGCAAGTTCATTCAATAATAGATGAGTGGGAAATAACGCTTGTAAAGGACAACCTTGCTCGTGATACTGATGGTGGTAGCTCGAATCACTATTGGATCATAAAAAATATGATGGGCACTCTTATGGAGGAAATGCTAGCTACATGGAACCATACTAAGTTGACTATTTCATAGGCTACCTCCAAAATGGTGGAATTAGATATGGTGATAACGCAAAGAAATGTTATGGTCATTTGGAAAAAATTAGCTTAGGGATTCGACTCCTTGGGTGATGGAGGTAGCGAGAGTTCTCTATGGATCCATCTGCTTAAATGAATGTTGACCCTACCATGCCTTCTACATCTACAGTGCATGTTGGGATTCGTAGAACGATTAGTCATGTTTCCAAATGAGCTCGTCAATTTGATGCTTCTGTGGGGAAAGCAGATACTTCTGTTGAGAAACTGGAGAAAGCAAGTTTTATGGCCCTGAAGGCCAATCTATTATCTTCATATGAGGAATTATTTGGGCTTTGTTGTATAGTTGAGGAAATCCAGGACACATAGGACCCTGCTATCACTATCACCAGTGCTAATCCATGATATTTTTTTTGTTTTTTGTTTTGTCTATTTGGATTCCTTTTGTTTACATTTAAGTTTATGCTCATTTATAGTTTCCAGGTGTCTTGATAAGTTTTCTTCATAGTAATTTTGTACGTATCCCCCCATGTATCACATGGGTTATTGTGGCTCTTTGAATATTTCTGTAATTTTATTTAAACTTTACTCAGCCTCTCTCAATCAGTTTCCACTGTTGATCCCTCCAATTTTATAGCAAATTTTGGTACATTCAAGGCCGAGTTATTTCCAAGAAAAATTTACATTAATATCGTAAGAAACTATGGTTTTGAAATACCTATATTTGGATTCAATGAATTGGTACTTTCTTTGTATGACCAAATAGAAATAGGAGTAGTGTACATGGTATAAAATGGCAATGTTTAAGGCAGAAAAAATGTTGTGTTGAGTATATAGTAAGAAAAAATTGATGAAGTAGATAGTGTAGTAGAGAAATTTTCTATGCATCTGTATCCATTCGAATATTATTTTATGGAGTATACAAGTTATGTCGACAAAGGTAGAATGGTTTATCTTCTTGGACTTGTCATTTTAGTTTCATTTACATTCACGATACGAAAATGGGGGCATGTTGAAACTATTAGGCAAACCATTGGACTCCGTTACATGTAAGACTACAATATTGACATAACACTTTGGGGAGAGGATTCTCAAATTCAAGGAGCTGAGCTTGCCAATGTTGGCGGTTTATCTCAAATGACAAATTTTTCGAAAGGTTGACTTGGAAGATGTAATTGGAATCCCAAATATGAATACAAGGAATTGGAAATTGAAAATAAATTTGTTGCAATTTCATTACTCATGATGATGGAAAACAATTGACAAAAGGGGTAAATAAATAATGATACCCTTTATGTAAGTGGCAACGCGTAGAGAACTAGAAGGCAATTCTTAATCTTCACGAATCCCATGTATGTCTAGACACTATAGGCCCTTGGTTGGAAGTAGCACTCTCAACTTATCTTCCCATTTATTTCCATTCTAGGCTTTGATATCACCATGGTGTGATTTTTTTCTTTGGAAGCCATGAGAGGGGAAATAATGACATTTATGGCTGCAATTTTTGTGCAAACAAAAACTATAACTTGGGATTAATGTGATGTTTGTTGTTCATTAGATGGATGATGTGACAAATGTGGACTTTAAATAGTATGAGATGACCCGAGGCTCATAACAAGTCAGAGTGATAGTCACTTCTGACAGAAATCAATGGTGCTTTTATGACATTAAGATAATAAATGTTGGTGACGGTTAGCTGTGCGATTAATATGACGATGTTATTCCAGAGAGCGGAAGAATTCTTATGATGTTAAGATATTTCAATACGTTTAAGTGATTTTTATCGTCGTCCAAGAGATACGGGAATTATAAATAGACGACATTCATCCCAAATATGAATATCTATACATATGATGACAGAGATATATATATTTTCTATATATATAAATATATCTGAGTATATATATAGTAAATAGGAATATTGAAGGACATATGTTTCGATTTTGCAATATCCGAAAGATCGAGAATCAGAATCGCGAAGGAAGCAAATTATTTTAACAAAAAAGTAAATATCATTACTTTAACTGTTTATATTGGTTTCACATAAGTTATTTATGTGCTAAGTTTATGACTATTTTAAATTTTCTCTTCGTTATTTTTTATCTGTCTGCGTGTAAATTTGCCGGACATTTCCTCTCTAAACTTGGTTTATTTTTTCAAAAACATGATTTTTCGTGGAGAAGATAAAAACCAAAGCAATAGTAATTTTTAGGGGTTTTGTTTTGTTTGCAAATAAGACTTTTTAGTTTTCACATTTTCATGGACGAGCTTGACAACATTTTTTCATAGTCTGTTAATGTGATCAATGCAATCTCTACTATCACTATTAACTTGTAGCAACATATTTTTTTTTTGTCTTATATGATTTCTTTATCTAATAAATTCAATAATATATGTTTACTTTGTTCTGCAATCGAAATCTTCAAGAACATGCCAAGCTATCTACTCACCACTGTTTTAAACAAATATGTCATAACGGTTCTTAGCTCGTTGGATATAAACCCGTAAAAATTAGTATTCATTTGCTTTTACCTTCTAAAGGAAAGAGCATGCTTTTGAAAAAACTTATTGAACACCTATTTACGATCTTAAGTCAGAAGGGGCATGTAATGAAACGGTTTTTGATATTGGAAATCTCGAAAAAACCTCAACTATATGATTTCTTTAATGTTATATACAAATGTTACTCGGAAATCGGGAAGCTGGAAAAGCTAAGATTTCCGAAGATTGTGGCACAAGAGAAAAGTTAATTTTTTCTTTAATGTTGTATACAAATATTACTTAAACATTTGCATTTTGTTTTGTTTTTTTTAATGTGATATACAATAATGATTTAAATATTGCATTTTGTTTTTTTAATGTTATATACAAATGTAACTCAAAAAGCGGGAAGCTGGAAATGCTAAGATTTCTGAAGATTGTGGCACATGTTAGACCATTGTTTTCACTTGATCAGAATAAGCTAAAGTTAAGGTTAATCAACTATACTTGCATGTCATTCATTTGGGTATTAGAAATTTATTTAACTATCCTTTTTCAATTATTTATGCTAATAAATATAAAGTTTAAAGATGTTTCGAGATCAACATTTGCGAAAGCGAAAATTGGGAATTGTATTTAAACATAGGATATTTGTATATGTTGAAAAATCAGAAATGGGGGCATAACAGGTCTGTTATTTTCACACGTAATATTGTGGGAATTTGAAATGTTGGTTATTCGAAGACATAGGACATAGGATTCTATAATTTGAAATGTCGTAAAATAGGAAAATATGGGGGTAAATGAAAAATTATAACTTCTCTTAAATAAAGTATTTCAATGCATATGGAAATAATGAAACAGATGTTAACAATGTAAAATATGTTGTTGTTTGGAAAGTTTTCAAAAATAAATTTTTAAAGAGAAATATTATCGAAAGTTGGAAAGAACAAAATGTTATATGTGAATATTAAAGTTTCAATTTCCGATTTTAAATTCTGAAAGATCCTCATTTTGGATTTCCGACATTTAGCATTTGTTCAAATAAATAAGTGTGCATGTACCGATTTTTGACATCGGACGCTAAGCACAAGTCCAAGTCCAAAAAATCTATGTCATATGTTTTCATTAAGAAACACCATATGGTCCCATTTCGGCTTTTGGAGTTTTGATTTCCCATTTTATATTCCACAAGATCCTTGTTTCCAATTGCCGACATTTAGCAACGTCCCAATATTCCAATTTTAGATTTGCGCATTGAGACAAAAGTTATTTATACAAAATGATAATGATAATGGAAGAGTAAGGAAGATGGAAAGACAAACGTAATGTAGGAAATGTATATTTAATAAATGTAGAAGATGAATTACATAATAGGCGCCCCGGTAATTTATACCGTAAATGGGGAAGAGAGGTGACTTTTCAAGTCACCTCTTAGTTAATTTACATTAATTAACCTAGATTAATTATTAAATTTGTTTTTTGTTACATTGCCTTTCCCTTAAGGAAGCTTTGTCCTCAAAGCTTATTTGACGATAATGACTACATGAACTATTGCAACGTATTTGATGTGGATATCTATTTGGGTTGTTACTGGCAGGTTTTGTCCCTGGTTCTATTTCGACTATGTGTTCAGTTTTTCTGTTGTTGGGAGTGCCATAGGTAACTCTTGAAACAACTTGTGATGTTTTTCGAATTAGCTTTGGTGTCTCTAGTTGTTTGTCCATATCTCCTTCACTTGTTAGAATCTCCATTTCTTGACATTGAGGTATGTACATTGGTGTATATTTCCAACGTAGCTTTTCCATCTGGTGCGCTGTAACCAGTTGTGTTGGAGGTGGTTGGTACCCATATAATTTGTATGTTTTCCCTAACGCATGGAATTCAATAAAATGTTCTTGGTGATTTGCAGAGTATGTACCCAAGGTTTGTAACCATTGTATTCCTAATACTACATCGATTCCTCCCAGTGGTACCACAAGGAAATCTGACTCTAAGTTATATTCTTGCATTTGTAACTTAACCTTATGACAGTTCCCCACATTGTCAATCTTCTTGCCTTCTGCTACCATAACCTTCATGTTCAGTACTGGATGAATAAATAGGTTAAATACTTTAGCAAGGTTTACATTAACGAAGTTATGGGTGCTGCCAGAGTTGATGAGAATTGTGACGTTATTATTTTTTATATGTCCTTTAATCTTCAATGTTTGTGGTTGGGAGATTCTGGTAATAGCGGCTATTGAGATTTATGGGGAGTCATCCTCAATTCCTGGGTGGTTGTCTTGTTGGATATTTGCATCGTTCTCAATTGGTTCATTGACTTCTAGCTCTGCTTCACAAGCATATAATTTCTTTTATAAGCATCTTTGCTTAGGATCCCATTTGTCTCCACAGAACTTACATTTTCCTTCTTTATTCTCTGGGCCTCTAAACTGGGCTTTGTTCCTTCCCTAAATTGAGGTGGTCTATACCTTGGATTTCCTGTGTATCCTGATTGGAGGGGGTTCTTTTTGGAGTCGTCTTGGTCGACATTTGTATGAACATATTTGCTTTCAATAATCGTGGCTTTACGTCGTGCTTCTTCCATGGTAGAGATGTTGTGTAACTCTAGTTCATCACAGCTTTGTTGTTTTATACCGTGTATGTAGATCTGCAGTCATTGGTCATCAGATAACTCTGGGACTCGAGTTGACAACGCTTCCCATTCACATGTGTACTCATCGACACTGTTTTTTTGTTGTAACCTTGTGATTTTGGAAAATAAGTCTTTTCTTCAACGCCTTGGAATCTTTTGATGAGGTCGTTCCTGAAGCTAACCCAGTTGTAAGAACATATTCTTGCAGTACTCTTCCACCATAAGTACCAGTTGTAAGCGCTGCTTTCTAGATGCATGGAGGTGTATTTAATTTTCTCGTCGTCATAATGGATGTTGTGGATGTCTAGGTATTCCTCGGCTTTGTTAATCCACACTATGCATTGTCGTTCGTCCCCATCGTATTTTGGTAACTCGAATTTCACCCGTATTTGGCATCCTTGTGTATATGTGTTAGAGGAAAACATGTTGAATAGAGGATCTGGCTGCTCCAGAGTTTTTGGAGAGTTTCGTTGCAGGTCATTTGAGATTTGAAATCGGTCCAAGATGGCGGTTAAAACTGCTTGATTTTTATTTTTGGTATTCTTGTAGAGTGAGGAAGCTATTCTCTATTCGTGACGTAAATTGTGTCCACTTTGATGTCAAATCGTCATTGGTTTGTTTGATTTTTACGTGGAGTTCCTCGTAATTCTTGTTAATTTTCTCATTGATTTGATCGAACCGAGCATCCATTGATCTGGTGATTGCTAGAATCTTCCGAGTGTTGAACGTGGACTTATTTTTATTTGCTGTATGATGCCAGCCCACCACGATTATTAATTTTTTAAATAATTATAATAATAATTTATTATAATATAGTTTTTTTTTAAATAATGGTAATATTAATAAACGAAAATATTTTTCTAAATATTATTAATATTAAACTCTATTAAATAATAAATATTATTAATAAACAAGGTATATTTAAATAATATTTATTAAATATCATCCCACCGTGGATGAACGTGGATGTTGTAGGTGGCGATAGAGGTAGAATGGATATGATAACGAAAGTGATGCAGGTTGGGGGCGTGGAAGAAGGGGGGTGGCAGAGAGGGAGTAAGGTGGGAGAAGGAGCTCGCGGAAGGGAGCAGGAGAGCATGGAGGTGGGCGGAAGGGAGGCAGATGGAGAGCATGGAGGGAGCAGGCGTTCATGAAGGTAGGATGATAGTGGAGAAATGGCACGTGGAAGGGAGAATGGCCGGTGAAGTGGAAGCGGGGTGAAGTGGGAGCGCGCAGGTGGCTGAGTGGCAAGGAGGGGAATGGAGGTGGCAGCATTGGGGATGGAAGGAAGGGTGAGTGGAGTAGGCGACGTGGGAGGCGTGGGAGGAAGGTGGGGGAAGGAGCTGGAAAAGAGGGGTGGAAGGTAGATGGAAGGGAGCTGGTTGATGGGGAGCGTGGAGGGAATAGGTGCGCGTGGAGCGAGGAGGCTGGAGGAGGCTGGAGCGGAGGTGGGGGTGGAGGATAGAGCAGGCAGGATGGAGGATGGAGCGGAAACAAGGGTGGAAGATGGGTGCGAGTAGAGGGGAGGGCAGAATGGGGAGGTGGTGGTGGTGGTAGGGCGCAAATGGGGGCAGGAGAAGCAAAAACGAGTGGGAAAAAGTAGGTGCAGTGGAGGGAGAGGAACAACGGCGGTAGCATGGAGCAATGGGGGAAGTGACAGAGTGATGAAGGGTGGTGGGCGGTGTCAAGAGCCGAGAAGGCTCTGATACCATTGGAAGAGTAAGGAATATGGAAAGACAAACGTAATGTAGGAAATGTATATTTAATAAATGTAGAAGATGAATTACATAATAGGTGCCCCAGTAATTTATACTGTAAATGGGGAAGAGAGGTGACTCTTCAAGTCACCTCTTAGTTAATTTACATTAATTAACCTAGATTAATAATTAAATTTGGTTTTTGTTACAAATAAAGTTCCAAGTCTAAAGAATGTCTTAGCAGTTTGAAAGACTTAATGATGAAAAGAGTCCGGGGGAAAGATGATGAGTTGGGGAATTTGAATGTAGAAAAATCTACATCTGTCAGAAGGAGAAAAGCATTTCATATCATGTTTAAAAATACAAGTGGGCCATGTTCCTATTGCAAATTTTAGATATTTTGGAATTGGAAATCTATGTTCTATGTTTTGCAATAAGGAAGATGCTATGTTCCAATTTCTGATTTTGCAACAAACGGAGAAATCCTGTGTTGAAATAGGGACAAGTCAATGTTCTTACTTCCAAATATATAGGCTATAGTATTTATGATATTCTGATAGATGTTTCGATATTAAGTTTTTCCACAATTGAACTTTTCTAACTTAGCTTGAGTTAGCTTGGGATAGTCGAAATTACATTTTGAGGATGAACATATCTGTCGCTCTATGTTGTTCCGATTTCCGATTTTTTGACATGTCGGATTCCCAAAATCCTATGTCCTATGTTTTCCAATAAGGAGCACCCTATGTTCAGATTTTGGATTCCCCAATTTCTGATTTTCAATATTTGGCATGTCGGAAGTTTTGTATTTTGAATTAAAGAAATGTCGAAGTTACTATTTTCGATTTTTGACGTTCGACTATGGGAAACTGAAAAACCTCAATTTTGCCAAAGTGGTTTGGTGTTTCATGTTTTATTCTCATTGTTCGTATTATTTTCACGTAATTTTTTGCTGTGCTAAGTCAATCCTTATTCTAAACTCGGTCGGCGTTCTTTTTTATCGGTTTGCGTCTAAATTTGGCGAGGGTTTTGGCCTGTAAATTGGTATAATTTGTAGAGACTGATGTTATTGTGCATGAATGAAACCGCTTTTACCTATGTATTTTTTAATTATGCAAACTTGGTTTCATTTTGTATATCGACTTGGTGAAGTGGGCAGTTTTGTTGATTTTGCGACATTTCAGATTGCAAAAATCGTATATCCTATGCTTTACAATAAAGAACTTATACGTATGTTACATTATGTACAATGTTGCATGAACATTGGGTAGTTTTGATTATAGTTCCTTGTTTTACTTTTCCATTTTCAAATTTGCAATTTACGATTTACGAATAAGGAACACTTTATTTTTTCCAATTCAGAACACTATATCAGAAATCAGAAAACCTTAAGTTCACATTTAATTTTAACTGTTATAGTTCCTATTTCGTATTATAGTTATTTCTTTTAGTGGTCCATTTTCTACAAGATTATTATATATAACTGGAAGCAGTAGCTTTTCTGTTTAAACCAAGTGAACTTATTGATCAACTCATCATCTATTCGGTTTCAAATCAGTATCTCTAACGGCATTCACAAGTATGAATATATTTTTGAAATTCTTTTTCATATGTTTTTCAATAATGGACGTATACAAAAATATTTTGTGTTCAAATAGGAACATGTCGATGTTCCTATTCTGAATCTTCGATACTTCGTATTTAGGAGATTTTGGAATTTGAATTTTTTGGATATGTTGTTCCTCCTCTAAATTCATTTCTATTTTAAATTTGCTCTGTGTTATTTTTCATCGGTCTCTTTGTAAATTTGGCGGAAATTTGGTGTCTATACTTGGTTTGATTTTGTATATCAACATGCTAAGCATTAAATAACAGTTATTAATTGACCAGTACTGGATAACGAAAAATATATTAGCAAAAATTTGTAGTGACCTTGCAGATTTAGGCTAAGTTCATTACCTAAAACAAGTAAATGAAGAACTAAGTACACATAGGTTATTATTTATATATAAATATAATTTCAGAAATCAGGCAATTGGGCAATCGAAAATCGAAACTTGGCTTGTTCGTTATTGGAAAACATAGGATTTCTAGAATTGTAAATGTGATTCATTTTTTTTAATAATAGTATTTCTTGAATATGAGATATCATTTAGTGTACTATTAATTCATTGTATTTACATTTTTTATGAACATATAGCCATAAATTCCAAGAAAATTTATAAAAAAATATAAATTATTAAATTTAGAGAAATTAATAACAATAAGGACATCTAATTTTATTGACATAGCATGCGTATTACAACATTATGAAGTTACATATCCGCGAGATGTAGAACACTTGGTGGCGGGGTATGGTTAAGACGCCCCCTAAGCTGGAAGGTCACCGGTTCTAATCTCGTCGGATACCAAAAATCCAACCATGTTAAGGGTTGGTGCGGTCCAGGCCGGGTGCGATCCCCGGGTGATTTTGATGGCTTAGATGCCCCTGGTTCGTGGCCACTCAGCCAATGGCAACCCTGCTAGTCAGGGGGGTTCCACCACTTTGCCAACAAAAAAAAAACATTATGAAGTTACATAAGCAATATAAGTCACAACCCTTTATTTTCATTGTTTGTACTTAAATAAATTATTTCAATGCATATGGAAATACTGAAAGAGATGATAACAATTTAAAATATGTGCACTGTCGTTGTTTGCAAAGTGAAAAAAAATATATTTGCAAAGAACAATATTCGCGAAAGTTGAAAATAGCTAAATGTCAAATGTGAATATGTTTTGGAATCTCAAATATCAAAAATCAGAAATGTGTTAAGTAGGACAAAGGTTATCTTATTTTTATGAATAGACACTCAATTTATACACAATGATAGCGTTGGACATTTATCATTATCTTCTCAAGAGAGAGAAGATAAATTTCGGTAGCTAAATTTTTAAAAATTTCCATGTTGGAAACATTTCCATAGCTTACAAGTCTGAATAATTCTTTAGCAGTGTAAAAGACTTGATGCTGAAAATAGTTGGAAAGGAAAAATGTTGAGTTGGGGAATTTGGGTGTAGAGAAATCTCCATCTGTGAGAAAGAACAAATAATTTGATATCCTGTTTAAAAGTATATAGCATAGTAGCATATTAGGAAATCCTGAAGAATAAATTTGTTGCAATTTCATTACTCATGGTGATGGAAAAATTGAGAAGAAGGGTAAACAAATAATGATACCCCTTATGTAAGTCGCAGCGAGTAGAGAAATAAAAGGAAATTTCTGATCTTCACCAATCCATTGTCTCTCTAGAAACTATAGGCCTTTCATTGGAAGTAGCACTGTGAACTTATATTCCCATTTCTTCCCATTCCGGGTTTTGATATCACCATACTGTGATTTTTTTCTTTGGAAGCCATGAGAGGGGAAGTAATGACGCTCATGAGTACAGTTTATGTGCATATAAAAAATCATAAATGAGGTCCAAATGATTTTTTCCTCAATAGGAGGGTTTATTTATTCACTAAATATTACAAATGTTATCATGACTTCAGGAATTTCATGATTTAGTATATATCTAAAACTTGGTATTAATGTGATTTGTATATAATTCCCTTGTCTCTTGCAGCATGCGAAAGGTCACTTAAACAATGATATGAAAGCTCAGAATGGGAGCAGAATCCGAGATGTGAAATATATTGGATTTGAAAGATTTGGTGTTCCTGATTTGGATTTGAAATATATTGTTGATTCAGTTGACAGAAGATGCATGCCTTTTCCTGAGATCATCAAAACATTCATTACAGACAATAAATATATGCCTATGTATAGAGTTGAGCAAACTTATATATTTATGTATCAAGTGAGGTTGCTGATGATGTATTTTCAACCATCACAATTACAAATTTTCTGATTTTCGCATATAATTCCCATATTAATTGCGTAAGTGATTATTACCCTTATCTCTTGCAGCACACAAAACGTGACTTAAACAATGATATGAAAGCTTAGAATGGGAGCATAATCCAAGATGTGAAATATATTGGATTTGAAAGATTTGGTCTTTGGAGCGCGTGATATTGACAATGATTTAATGATTAAGCAAGATAGTTCATATATAATAATGAAAAATATTTATACCATTGTCACTTATTGACAAATGTGAAGTTTACACACTGAGATAACTTAAGGCTGACGAGTGAGGGTAACAATCACTTCTTCTATTAATATGATGACGTAATATATATGAACTATCTTGCTTAATCATTAAATGATTGTCAATATCACTTGGTATTCATGAGATCTGTATATAGTTCCCTTATCTCTTGCAGGACACGAAAGGTCACTTAAACGATGATATGAAATCTCGGAATGGCAGCAGAATCCGAGATGTGAAATATATTAGATTTGAAAGATTTGGTATTTGGAGCACATGATATTGACAATGATTTAATGATTAAGCAAGATAGTTCATATATAATATATATTATGTCATCATATTAATCGCAGAAGTGACTGTTACCCTCACCTGTTTTCAACCTTAAGTTATTTTCAAAATATGTAAACTTCACATTTGTTACCTTATCGATGGTTTCATATGATGGTATAAAAATATCCTCGTCGGTTAATATTTATCATTAATATATATGAACTATATTTCTTAATCATTAAATGATTGTCAATATCATGTGCTCCAAAGACTAAATCTTTCAAATCGAATAATTTCACATCTCGGATTCTGCTCCCATTACGGCCTTTCATATCACCGTTTAAGTGACCTTTCGCGTGTTCCAAGAGATAAGGGAATTATATACAGATCACATTAATACTAAGTTATAGATATACACTACATCATGAACATGTCGAACTCATGATAACATCTATAATATTTAGTGAATAAATAGACCCTTCTCTTGAGGCAAATATCATTTGGAAGAATCAATTGAAACCCATGAAAGGTGTTTCACCATCTCATAAGGAAAATTTAAAATTAGGAAAAAAATTAATATGTAACATTTCAGTACATGTTTTTGTCCAATATTTCAATACGTTCAAGTGACCTTTCGATTTGTCCAAGAGATAAGGGAATTATATACAAATGATATGAACCAACAAAATTCATTATAGATATATACTATATGATGAAAATCCATATATCATAATTACATTCTGTAATATTTAGTCAATAAATATCATGATAGGACATTTATGAAATCGAAAATCTATGGGACAACCGAAAGGTATTAGCATTGCAGTTTGAATCATCGTATAGAGGTGAACAGGGTTATTGTTGTGCACGTTCAAGATGCCATCATATATGTGCACTCTTATATCTGATTGCAAAATCAATTTTTTCGTGCTTGGATATCACCGAAAATTGATTCAACCGAAGCATTCCCGAAGAAGTTGGACAGCTTTGGTTTCTGAGTGTTTTCAATGCATCCAATAATAGACTATCTGGAATTATTATGGAGGAGCTAATAGGGCTGCATTTCATGAGCATACTCTTACTCAACCCAATTGCATTTCCTAATCCACTACATTCAACCTTGTCTTTTCTTCGTCCTCTTTTTTCCGACTTCGAAACCTCAAAATCGGAAATAACTTTTTCTTAGATTTTCCCTTGTGCTTGGATTTTCCCTATTTTTTTGACTTCGAAACTTCAGAATCGGGAATATTAATTTTTTTAATGTATTTTCACTACTTTTCGGAATTGGAATCGGAAATCTTAACTTTTTCTTGACTTTTCCCTTGTTCTTCAGCTCCAGGCCTTCGCGATTCTGAACTTAAGAATAGGAAATATTTTAGTTTATGTAATTTGGAATATGTAGGGATTTGTGTGAATCTATCTAAGTATTATTTTAGCTTATCTTTTAGTTTATTTGTTTGCTTGTCTTCGTTTGTTAAGATATCAATTTTTCAACAGCGGCAACTTGCAGGTGATTGAATAATTAACATAAAATTATTCAGTTATTCATGATGCTTCAATTCTTTCAGTTTATCTTGGAAAAAAAGGTATAAGATAAATGAAAATGCAATTTTTCTCATTGATGTTAGACAAAAGTGTTTTATACATGATGACAATGTTGAAGAAGCTTAAAAAGAACAAAATGTGTCAATAGTCATTATTTTCATAATACAAATAAGGTAGTAAATACCAAATCGTGATGTTACAAAGTGATGTGTTCAACATTTATTTGCGCTACAATCTTGACCCATTTCCATGTGTTTTGCTAGATAAATTTCCATATGGATTGCTAGCTAAGGTGCAACCGTTTCCATATGTTTTTGCACTTCCTTTGTTCTATAGTCCATTCGTTGGCTGCAAGACTCGGAACTTATCTTCCCATTCCGACCTTTGGTATCACCATGTTGCCATTTTTTTCTTCTGCAGCTATGAGAGGGGAAGTAATAATGCTCAGGAGTGCAGTTTTTGTGCATATAAAAAACCATAAATCAATTCCAAATGATGTTTGCCTCAAGAGGAGGGTCTATTTATTCACTAAATCTTACAGATGTTATCATGAGTTTGATATTTTCATGATGTAGTATATATCCTTAACTTGGTAGTAATGTGATATGTATATAATTCCCTTATCTCTTACAGCCTGCGAAAGGTCACTTACACGGTGATATGAAAGGCTGGAATGGGAGAAAAATACAAGATGTGAAATTATTGGATTTGAAAGATTTGGTATTTAAAGCGCGTGATATTGACAATGATTTAATGTTTAAGCGACAAGAATATATTAATATCGTCATAACAAGGCATCCATAAAGTGACAAATGTGAAGTTTACACACTATGAGATAACTTAACACTGACAACAAGTGATGGTAACAATTACCTCTGCGATTAATATGATGATGTGATAATATTTCAGTATGTTCAAGTGACCTTTCGATTTGTCCAAGAGATAAGGGAACTATATGCAAATGATATTAATCAAGAAAAATTCATTACAGATATATACTACATCATGAAAATCCCAACCTCATAATAACATTTTGTAAGATTTACTCAATAAATATCATGATAGGAGATTTATGAATTCGGAAATATATGGGACAACGGAAAGGTATTAGCATCACACTTTAAATCATCGGATAAGTGCCAATATTCCAATTTTGGATTTGGGCATTTTCGATTTTCGACATCCGACGCTAAGCAGAAGTCTAAGAAGGTAATTAATGTATTGTAGATATATACAATTAGGTATTAATTAGTACTAAGTATAAATTGATATCATAAATTTATATCAAAAGAAGCCATATTGAGATAATTACTACAGTTTATCAATAGTAATTATTGTTCAAATAGTTATAGTTAATATCAGTGGGATCATATACCATGCCACAATATTTTATAGTTTGGTTATAGGTACATTCTTAACTTAATTTATCAACATACAACATGAATGATTTTGCAAACTCAACAAACGCCATGAAAAATTTATTTACATATATTTATATAAATATTAAAAAATATCATCATTAGTTGAGCAAGAAGAAGTGCACAGATACTTTGTTCAGATGCATAAAATAGCATCATTTGAAATAAGGAACACCAATATTTGAATTTACGATTTGTGCATTTTCGATTTCCAACCTCGGACTCCGAAAATCCTATGTCGTATGTTTTCATTAAGAAACACCATATGGCCCGATTTTAGATTATGCAAGATTCGATTTGTGACATTTAGCATTTGTTCAAATAAATAAGTGCACATGTACTCATTTCCGACATCGGAAGCTAAGTAGAAGTCCAAGTCCAAAAATCCTATGTCGTATGTTTTCATTAAGAAACACCATATGGTCCCATTTTAGATTCCGCAAGATCCGATCTGTGAAAACCATTGCCGTATTCTTTTTCTCATTTCGGCTTTTGGAGTTTCTATTTCCCATTTTAAATTCCGCAAAATCCTCATTTCCGATTTCTGACATTTAGCAAAGGCCCAATATTCAAATTTAGGATTTGCGCATTTTTTATTTCTGACATCGAACACTAAGCACAGGTCCAAGAAGGTAATTAATGTATTGTACATTGTTGTATATTAAAAGCAACAGCATTAGTTGAGCAAGAAGAAGAAGTAAACATGTACTTTGTTCAGACGCAAAAAATAACATCATTTGAAATAAGGAACACCAATATTCGAATTTACGATTTGTGCATTTTCGATTTCCAAGCTAGGACTCTGAAAATCCTATGTCGTATGTTTTCATTAAGAAACATCATATGATCCGATTTTAGATTCCGCAAGATCCAATTTGCGACATTTTAGATCTCACAATTTTTATATTTTCAAATAAAGAAATGTCAAAGAAAATATATCTCACAGTTTCAATTTCCAATTTTAAATTCCGCAAGATCCTCGTTTAGGATTTTCGACGTCGAATGCTAAGCACAATTCCAAGTCCAAAAATCCCATGTCGTATGTTTTCATTAAGAAACAACATATGTTTCTCTACCTATGATAAAAGAATTCTCCAATGCTTTGAAAACCCTTTGTAAACTGCATGAAAAAAAAAATGAGGCAAGCCGGAAACAACGAGTTTAAGATAAGCATGGACTTGGAAGAGGAAGAGCTTACATAGAAAAAATACGAACATACACAATAAATCCTGACACAAAAAACCAACCGATCAACTCCAACGCTGTGAAAACCCTGTGTAAACTGCGTGAAAAAAAACAGCCGCGAAAAAAACAACGAGGCATGCTGAAAACAAGGAGTTGAAGATAAGCATGGACTTGGCAGAGGAAGAGCTTACACAAAAAAAATACGAACATACAGAATAAATCCTGACAAAAAAAAACCAACCGATCAACTCCATGCCGCCTTCTTCCATCCCTGTCGGATCATGGGATACAATAACCAGAAAGTTTAACGATTAAAATTGCCAATAACCAGGCGACACATGTCGGGTTGTTAATGGCCAGGGAGACGAGGAATCTTTTGGGACAGATTTTTTCATTGAGAAAACGCCTACGAAATATTAATAAAAATAAACATAGAATATGTAATGCTAATATAGCAATAGGTTGAGATCATAAACTCATTGTGATGGTGAAAGAAAACATAAGATTGAAAACATATATGCAAAGGCATTGATGTCTAAGCACATATATGCAAGTTGTATCTATAAGCTATTTTCTCAAAATTTTCAGCCAAAATTTGTTAATAAACACGAATATAGACTTACGTAATAAAATAATTTACACAGATTTTATAGATTTGATAAATAATAAAGTGATGATTACAAGTGTGTGATGTGTAAAATATGAAGGGAATAATAACATACTTCACAATTATTTATTTCTTATGCTATATATATAACAAAAATAAAATAAATCAATGTATAATTAAACATAACAAAGAAATAAATGTAAAATCCGTGATAAAATGTTTTTTAAAGGCATGATTGGAGTATAATGTTATAATGTTGATGCTTTTTGTAAATGTCTTGTTATATGTAGCTTTTATATATGAAAACATATCTCATTCAATTCAATCCTTCAATGTCACCTTATTGATTTTAAAGATTATTTGGAAGAAATTTGTCTTGAAGATCATTGATCTAGATAAAAAAATGAATACTGTAGCCAATCTCGAAGACTTTGATACTAGCGATTACCACCACAAAAAAAATATCTCAACCTTAATGTATTTTAGTATTAATAAACTATTGATTTTAAAGATTATCTGAAAGCAATTTGTCATAAAGATGGTTCCCATCAGGATCAGAAAATGAAAACTGTAACCAATCTGGAAGACTTTGCTACTAACAATTACCACCACAGAAATCTCAGAACCCTAATGTCTTTTTATGTATTAATCATTTATTTTTATAGTAAACCTTATTGATTTTTAAAGATTATCTAAAAGCAGTTTGTCATGAAGATGGTTCCTCATCTGAATCAGGAAATACTGTAACCCATCTGGAAAAATTTGCTACTAACAATTACCACCACAGAAATATCAAGCCCTAATGGTTTTAAGTATTAATCTCTTATTTTTAGCAAACAAGGTTTCATTTATTTTTAATAGAGTAATTAGAAAAATCAGAATTTCGACCTCGTTGTTTCATTCATCATGATGTAGCAATCTTGCAATCTCTGGTCACATTGTAGGCTAGCAACAATTGTAAAAAAATGGTGTTTCATCCTATCAGGTTATAAATCTTCTTCTTTATATCCTTGATTTTCTTTATGGGAACTTCACTTATTGTTTGATGATTTATTATTTCCTGTCTTGAACATTTGAGTACATTCAAATTTTTCTTTCAAATTTTATTTGAAAATATTCTAATTATTTGTTCAATTCCAAGCATTTGTTACTATCACTTCCATCATTAGTGCTATAGTTGATAAAACTTGGTTAAATCAAAATGTGATTAGTTGGGTGCACATGTATTACTATGTTGACATAGTTAATGTAATATCTAGAAGACATATTCAAATGCCTTATGTGGTTCCATGGTTCTATTTTTGTAAGTTTTGGATCAACTAAGTAAACCTCAATTCATCTGCTATGCACTTGAACCTAAAAAAGTGATGTTCTTGTTATTGCGTAAATAGAGATATGTTTACTTTTTCGTGTGTTGATGATTGATTTTGATTTCTTTACATTATAAAACGTGTGTTGATTATTGATTATTGATTTTATTTTCATTATAAATGAACTCCAACACCATATTTTCTAGAGCGATGCATTCATAAAGACTTCAAAACCTACCATATGTATTTTGTTTATATGATAGGTTTTTTTGTTTTATTTAACTTGATTATGGTATTACGGTTCGAATCCAAGGATAATTAGATCAAATTGATGATGGAAAAAACAACATGCTTCAAAAGCACATGGATCTTTGACATTGATCAAGCCGGTATCTTGATCCGTGTCCTTTTATTTCGATGATCTACCCCATATAATAATTCAAGAACATTTTCTTCTTTCGTGCAAATATTTATCTTTATTTGATTATCTAATCTCTCTGGTAGAGTTGATAACCCTGAACTATGTTTCTTCAAGATCTTTCTTTTCTTCTTCAGAATGGAATTCTGATGCAAAGAAGTTTTTTGGAACTACATTAACTTCATTGTCTTTAGTCACAAATGTATAAAGCACATGAATTTTGACATTAGGAACAAAATTTTCATGAATATTTTCAAAATCTTTTTCACGCTTCAAATTTTCTTTGAAACCTGAATGCTCTCTTAAGTGTTTCCATGTTTAAAAGATTCAAAATTGCTGACAATGTGATCTGTCACTATTTTTCTATGATCTAGGAACTCACTTTCAGGCACTAATCGAGAACCTCTAATTTCTTTTTCCATTAACAGAAGGATATGTGGGCATAATTACTGTTTGTAAACCCTTCTCTAAAAGAATTTTTCCTGTAAGATGTACATGTATAAGTGATGTTTGTCCTCCGTCAATAGAAATCACCCTATTTAGTCTGCTTACTTTCCAATACCCTAGCTCCTACTGCCAAAACTATCCTCTATTATCCCCTTTGCTACTAGGTGCATTATGCCACTCAAAGAAGTGATGCTTCCAGAGATACTTCCCAAGCATTGCATGTAAGTGGTTGCAAAATATAAGCAGAGATGGAATGCTTCACAAATACACTTTCATAGTGTTCTCTGGTATCTGTAGATGAAGTGAATGACATTGGAAAGTGTACAAAAACTAGATACTAGAAAGTTTAAAAGGATTGAAACTATAAAGACAAGGATGCCAAAACCAATAAATGTGTCATGATAAAATGATACTATATCGATTACCTAATCCTGCAACATGTTCCATCTCTCAAAACAGCACAAATAGGATATCACACTATACACACTTACCCTACAATTACCACTGTAGATATGAAAATTTAGAATAAAACCAAAAACTTTAGTGATTTATAATCCAATTTAGAGGGACATAGCTATCATTCATCTCCAACTATCATTTTTCTCAGGCATCTTCCCATATTCTGAGCTATAATTGCCTAAGGATCAATAGTCACACATACGTAAATATATACAAATAGATTACTATGCGCCTAAACAACCTTTTATGATTGGAATACAATACTAACCAAGACAGATTGATGCAATAATATCATGTCAAATTTTTAGTTATACTCATTTTTTAACAACATGCCCAAACCATGGTAGGGTACCAAGTTTGTATTAGGTCCTACTAGTCATTTTCAATTTGGAGGGAAGGTTATGTTCCGCTGTGATCCATGGATAGTCAAGACATTCCGGTATCTCTTACCTTGCCTGATCTATGTACAAATGAGATTGCAAAATATATTCAAGAGACCACCCAGGGAAACATTGATGTCTTTACATCATATTCAAAAGTTTCCCTTCATAATATTTCATATCATCCAATATAAATTCAATGGTGTTGTGACTGAAAAACATGTACATTATGTTGCCTAACTGGAAATTTTGATGCAGAACCTTGAGAATGATCTATATTACTAAATATTCCAAGTGAAAAGTGAGTTACCTATTTTGTTTGCATCAAACAAATTCAAATCTAATAGACCCTGCTATCATTAACTTCCAAGCATAAATTCATTTCCCATAGTAGATTTTATATACAACAGAGGGATTATTGCACCCATAATTGTTTTTACCTGTGCCCAGAAATGCTTACACTCAGCCGAGGTATGATATTTTGGCTTTATAATTATATTTTGAGTATAGAAGTGCACATAATGTATTTTTGTCAGGCCTGACAATTAAGATTGATCATCATCTTTACTTGACCATACTTACATTATTGATTATAACCTCCTAGGCCTATTCAAGGTTTTAGGAGAGCCCAAAATTGCATTTTCTCAAGAGTGGACACCCAAAATTCATTTTCATATGAGTTGGAACTCATGCAAAATGAGTGATAACACTATAAAAATTCAAGATCATGGATTAAATGTTTCTAATTGTTCTACGAGTTTTGAAGGAAAATTTGAAATTCACTTGAATTCAAACTTTAAGGATAAAAGTAGGTGAACATCATGACTTACATTATATGTTATCCAACCAATGAGGTCTCCATGTGGCCATCATGAAGGGTGTCCATCAAACTCTCAAGAAAATTGCAACACCTGGGAGAAGAATGCCAAGCCAACAACCATCTAAGGTCAAGCAATCACCAAGAAAGTGATCTCAACTGTGCAAATCCATCATGAAGCATATTTGATGAGCCAATCCATATCATATCATCTCAGGGATGTACATACACCATTTATCCAAGTCTCGTGAAGAACCCCAAAACATGGTGTATATGTTAGTAACCTAAAAAAACTAGCAATTGCATACTATGATTTTACATGAATGTGCAATTATGACACCACACATCTGTTTAGAGGCTGGATTTTTTTACTATGTTTTATAACACAGTTCATACCCAACAAATACAACATCACACCTAGCCTTCCAATATAATTTCTTGGAAAGATATATATGTCCAACATATTTTTCCTTTGTGTCTATTCAATATTATAATTTCCCCAACCTTTTGATGATCAAAATCAAGCATTCAAGCCTCGTATATTTGTTATTATTCTATCTATGGAATGATAGGACTCATAGTATATGAGTTTGTATGAAACAATTCTTAAGAAGCACAATGGTCTAAACATAAGCATAATGCCCTAATGACTCCATTAAGGGTTTATAAAATCACGACCATTTAAAAATTTAGGTTGGATTTTCATTCAACCCAATGCATGTAATATGCCCAAATTCTCGGTGTTTAAACATAAATATCAGTTCAAAGTAACAAAATTTTAAAAATGGAGAATACAAGAAAATTAAGGAAATGAAGAATACAAATAAACTATAAAAATTAAGAAAATTGAGAATACAAATAAAATATGAAAATCAAAATATCAATTCAAGATGCCCTAGTTCTCATTGTCTAACAAATATATCGGTTCAAAATATGGAAAAAAGTAACTCAGTTCAGTTCAAAATTTTAATAAGCTATGTAAGCTATGAATATCAAAATTTCAATTCAAAATGCCCTCATTCTCAGTATTCCCTAGTTCTCGGTGTCTAAACAAACATATCAGTTTAAAATATGGAATCAAGGTAACTATGCGGCAGTACTATTTCATATTTGAATGATTGTTCACCAATTTTCATGATCACTAGAAACTATTCTCTTAAATAGGATAATTAAGAAAATTAAGAAAGTGGAGAACAATAGTAAGCCATGGAAATTAAAATTTTAGATATTTATATACTATTTAAGGTCATCACACATTGTTGGATTCAAGGCTCATCCAGAAACCTTAAGTGGTAATTGGAACTGTTTCAAGAAAAGTTGAAAAAAAAGAATAAATGATAACTGGAGTTTTGTCTACAGAAGTTCATTCAGATCATTAAAATTCTAGTTCAAAACTGAACTTTGCCTAATATAACCCAAAAAAAAATGAAATCACAGAAATCGAGTTACCCACTTATTATCTCCCTTCACCAACTGGCCACCACACATTGTTGGATTCAAACACTAATCCAAAAACTTTAACACGTCATTAGAGTGGATGAAACCACGGTAATCTCATATTAAGGGCCATCAATATCCCCTCCTCGTTCAATATCGACATATTCATTTCCCTGTCAATCATAATTATTAATATTCTACTGTTAACTGCAGCCAAAGGAAAGGTGTTTCTTGTCAAACAGATGGAAGGTATTTCACGCCATCTTTACATCCTTCCAGCAGTGGGATTTTTGTCCAAACTTTTTCTTCCATTCGAGGAAATTTCAATTTAAAATGGGCCTTCCAAAAATAATACAAATTCCATGTCATCATTTATTAGCCAATCAAAATGATTTAAAATTCAATAAGGGAGCACCTCTTAAACAATTGTTGAATATAAATTTGGGGATAGGTATCATAAAAAACTACTTTTTTTGTTCATATTTTCGACATATATCCCTGTGTTTTTACTCAAATTTTGATCGATAGAGCTCATTGGATGCAGAATTAAATTCCACATCCAAGGAGTACCCACTGGGCATACATTTGACGGGCCCCTCTACCCCAAGAACAAGAAATACCTGAAAAAATGTGATGATGATGTCATCATCACATTTTTTCAAGTATTTCTTGTTTCAGTGGGGCAGAGGGGCTCGTCAAAAGTATGTTGAGTGGCTACTCATTGGATGCGTAATTTAATTATGCATCCAACGAGCTCTCACGATCAAAATTTGATTAAAAACACAGGGAGATATGTCGAAAATACAAACAAAAAAGTAGTTTTTTCTTTTCTTCCTCCAAAATTAATAAATATTATTTTATTATTTTAACTATTATTTTATTAATTTTCCTTAGGAGGCCCATTTTGAGTTGAAATTTCCTCTAATGCACTGCGAATACTACGATGCAATTGCGATTGGGTTTGGGAGTGGAGCCATCACAATCTATTTCCCAGCTATTAGCCGCCCACTAAAACTTTCCTTTAGAGTAAATACCATTTCCATTAGGGCCAATTCTCGCAGGGACTATCGTGGAAACCCTAGTCCATGCATTGGACTGTGAATCATAAATAGACATCAAAATGCTTTTATTCTCACCTTCGCCTTCACCTTCTCATCACCACTTTGCAACATAATTAGAGCCGAGGAGGAAAATGCAACGCCCAGTGGATGAATCAAAATTCATTCCCTTGAACGCGATTAACACAGATATCATAATAGGAGGACGAAGGAGTTCCCCAGTCATTGTACCAGGATTATATATGGAAATATCAAAGCGATCCCTCTTTTCTTGCAACTGAATATGCCCTTGCATTCAACCAAAACGAAGTGATTATTTGGGACAAGAACCTTGTACATCTTTGGACCGCATCCTTCTATAACCCAAGTTTCATAGTCATCACAAAACTCGTAATGGAGCTGAATGAAAAATCCATGGATGGAATGCAAAGACTGGCTTGGCTCGATTCTTTGAAGGGCGGCAAGGGAAGAGAGAAGATAGTTCCATTGTTTGCAGTCTACCCTCATTCTACGTAGAGCCCTCATGGGAAGCTGCACCAAAATCTTAACCAACAACTCTCGTGGGAGACTTTGCCAAATATCTGCCTCCATGCGAAAATATTGATTTGTTAGACCTGGAAAATAAAAAGGTTATTGTGTTTCGTAGCATGTTTTTTACAGAGATAATAAAAACAACATATTCATGCCTAAACAAACAGCTATATATAATCTTTATTGACTCGTCGAAAATCCTACTAGCATCCCTTCACCACTCGTCAGCAACCTGACGAGCATCC
The DNA here is from genome assembly GCA_001517045.1 of Pseudotsuga menziesii. Classification (NCBI taxonomy): domain Eukaryota; kingdom Viridiplantae; phylum Streptophyta; class Pinopsida; order Pinales; family Pinaceae; genus Pseudotsuga; species Pseudotsuga menziesii. The sequence continues at coordinate 271,003 of LPNX010182065.1, read as the reverse complement.
CTTCACAACTCGTCACAAATCTGACGACCATGCTTTCACATTTTGTCGCAAATCCGACCATATGTCATCACTTAACCGGCAACAAGCCTCATAGAAAAACCTACGAACATTAAAGTAAAAAAACCAATGATGCTTCAAGACGACAAAAATAAATCGGACAAAATAGTGATTTTCAACATTGGAATCCAATAAAAAAGTACTTTACATCGGATGTCATCGGATTTTGGGCTCAAATATTGTTGTGATACATAATCTGTAAATATCTTTGACGCCACCATGGATCAATGGCCATGAGAATCAAGAAGAAGTTGAACCGTTGAATCACTCTATGTCAAGAACATATTGTGACTGTCAAATTACATATATACAAATTATTACTAATGCATACTAAAGAAACAAATTTCACCTAAAAGATATATTATAACAATTTGATATTAACTAACTCATAAGTGTCTAAATATCCTAACATCCCCCCTTAAGAACAACTTAGAATGGGATTGAAGGATTTACCAAAGTGACACGTATAGAAGAAGGAAGGAGGAATTATAGCCTATCCTCCCTTAATGACAAATTATTGAACTCCTAATATAGATTTAGGTTTAAAAAGATTCGCTTTCATAAGATACTTTGTGATTATTTCTGCAACTTGATCATCTGTAGGGAAAAATAACACTTTGAGAAGTGATCATGAACAAACTTTTTGATGAAATGCATATGTAGCTCAATGTGTTTACTGCATTGATGTTGAGATAGATCTTTGGAAAGATTGATGGAACTTTGATTGTTGCACCAAAGGGGATTCGAATGTTTCTAATCAAATCCAAACTTTGAAAGGATTTGTCGAATCCGCAAAGATTCCCGAATTGCATTAACTATGGCTTGATGCTTTGCTTGTATTGAAGAAAGAGCAAGAGCTTTTTATTTTTTACAAGCCCAAGTGACATGTATAGAACATGTTATCCACTAAGTTGCACTTAAGAGGATTTTCAGTGATCCACCGAAGTTGTAAACAATTTCCTTATTCATCATCGGTGCTCAGAAGTTCCATGGATCATGAGGGCCATTTTTCGAGCCCCTTTTTAAATAATTGCATGTTCATACCCTGTGACAATATTGTAATAAGTTGGCATAGCATGATGAAATTTCGTAAAAGGATTGGATGACTTAGACTTAACTATCAATTCCATACTCTAGAGTTTTTTTCCCCTCTATGTATAGTCATATGAACATTGCAGTAGATCCCCCTTATTGTTTTTTTTAAGTTTGAGAAAATTAATTTTTCCCTCAAACTTAGGCCATTTTTAATGGTTTAAATGAGAAAATTCAAATCGTAATAAAATTGTGGTTTGGAGTCCAATTTTGGTGTGGGGATGATTGTTTTCACACTCAAAGCGTCAGTTTTACCCCGAGACCCACTTTCCTATGTTGTGGGTGGCCAAATTGTCACTTAGAGTCGTTTTTTTAACGATGCGAAAAAATGCCCAAGAAATGCAAATAAAAAGACAATTGCAAAGTGACAAGAGTGAAAAAGAAAAATGGAGCATGTTTTGACGTGTTTGTAAAGGTGGCTAACTTGTCTCATATTGAAGGCAAATCAAACTAAGGTTAAAAGCGTCACATTTGAGATAAACTTGGAGGCTAGCGAATCATCTACGAGTTAGAAGTGTGCCCCCTCTTTTTTGTCTCACATGTGGTTGATGTGGCAATCCATAAGTGGATTGTTGATGTATTGAAGTTAAGGGTAAGCTTTTTCCTTCATTCAAGTGTGTGGTCTAGAGTTGAATGGAGAGGTGGCAAATCGCTTCGAGTTGGAATGGGCCCCTCCTTTTTTGGCTCAACTCCTTGCATATGGAACACTTTGGATGGATTGTTGGGGATCACATTCATAGGTAGAGCCTATCTCTAGAGATATGCTTTACTTCAAATCCAAGTTTTACCTTCTTTCACTCAATTTTACATGCACTCTATTGCAAGTGGGATGCACCCCCCTCCTCACTCATTTTTACTATTTAAGAAGATCTTTTCTCTTTGTTTTTTCATGGTCAGAGGACCGAAGGAATTCTCTTGCTTGTATTGTAATTTTTACTATTTGGAATAAAGAATGCTTTGAATGCAATATTTATGGTGTAATTATTTTCATGTTTGGATGGTGATTGTCAAGTTCTTATGAGGTATAATATGTATTATTTGTCTTTTCTTTTGTTGTTTAATAGTAAGCCTTGAAGGAAAGTTCCATCCTAGTAGGGTAAGAGATTATTCTAGTGTTATTTATGTTCTTACTATTTTCTTGTTTTATATCTATTGGATTTGCATGTATTTTAAGTTTAATTACATGCTCTTTAAGTTTATTTTTCCAATAACACCTATGTTTTAACCATATGTTTGTGCAAGGACTTATAAGTTGCAGGTGATATCACTTGGAGAAGCGGTTGAGATAGTTTGTATCCTCTTCATCTCCAAGATCTTATTGAGAACATAGTCCCCCAGTGTTCCGCCAAATCTGACTCCATGGACCAACATTTCCAGGCTTCCAACACTCTTTCAATCTCTCTCTCCTTCACATCTTAATTAAATATTTCTTGGTTACAGTTACTCACATGCTTAAGTAGTTTAGTATTTCCTTTAAAATAATATCTAAAGTATGATATGTTTAAGCATGTATCTAGATCTAGAAAAATATAGTAATATTTTTAAAGTAGATATATTTTTATTAAGTACTTGTGCATATTTCCAATCCTTTAGTACTTAATATTTTTATGTTCTTAATGCTTTATTTGTCACATTTGATGCACTACATGTGGTTGGTTTTTCACTTTTATCGTAAGGACAAGGAGAAAGGATGTCGAAAAATCAAAGACCTAAGTTGTTCAGTTACTTCCCAAAGAACCATTCTTGATCTTGCCTTACTCATAAAACCATGTAATCATTTGGATCCAAAATTATAAGGACCAAAGGAATCCACCTTAAAAGCATTGTAAATATCGTAATAAAAGAAAAACAAGTGGGATTTCAAAGAACTCGCACCCCATCCCCTTGGGGATTTGTATCATCTCCTTGATGGTTTGATTTTCTGCTTTGTATCATTATATTTCTTGATGCTTAACCTTAAAATAATTTTTCTTTATTTAGAGCGATTTTCTTTTATCTTTTATTTTTAAAAGTAAACAAGTACTAATCCAACCTTGCTCTCCAGAGTACGAACTTCAGGCCTGAAAGAGACTCTTTGGCTGTAGTAATTAGTTTTACCTTTTTTTTTGTTTCTACAATCTCAAATTGTAACAAACACTTTTCCATTTCCATGTACAGTCTTTCCCATCGCAGGTTGACCTGATCTTTGGGATAACCAAAAGGAGAAGTGTACACTCATTAAATTTCCACATTTAATAAAAAAATCACCATTAATGATATGAATTTCAGGGGGAATATAAATTCGGATGTATAAGTCATACAATCATTAAATGGAGAGGCCACCCTCTCCCATGCATCATAAAATAATTAAATGGAGAGGCCACCCTCTCTGTTCCATGGTATTTTACAACCCATGGTTTTGTTCCATGATATGTATTCAGGGCACATTATACCTCTACCATCCATAGTATTTGACAACCCATGATTTTGGCCCATGTTGTGGCCCCAAGGCACATTGCAATAATGTTATAAAAAGGCTATATTCCTTCTCAATAATGCATTGAAGTATTTTTGGCATCCTACATTTCTCTTATTCTATTGAGTTATTGGGTTATTGGTTCTGGCTTCCTTTCTTAGTATGGTTTGAGAGGTGAGTCTCAAAGAACCCTCTTTGAGTCTCACCCCTCCATGAGGCATATTTACTTTATGTTTCTATGTATAGGTTATTCACATCCCAAATCTCGTTGTCATGCATTTCTCACAGTTAGTCCATTATCCGCTTAAGCTCCATGGATATCTTTTGTCTCCTCCTCTCTCGACATGAAATCCTTCTAGGTCTTGTTCTGGGAGGGATATTTGCTTCTTCTAGCTATGTTGTAGGTATATTTGGAGAGGTGGCACTGAAACAAGGTCAATTTACCCTGCTACTTGCTCCTTTGAAACATAAATTTAGGGAAATACATTCTTGCTATACAATGTTTTGTTGGCTTGGTTTTCTTGTATTTTAATCTCTGTTTCAACTGACTCTTGTTGAATGTAGACTTTGAGGTACCAAATGGATCTTGCGAACTCCATATTTGAAGATAAAATTTCTTTATTTTCTTTCTAGATTTATAGAAACGACTCATAACAGATGCTAAAATATTTTGATTTTACCTTTAAATTTTCACTTTTAAATTTCTTAAATTGGTGGATAAAACTTATGGTTGCTATATTGAGCCAAGAGGCGGGGGAAGGGTTGAAGTTTCCCAATTTGGAAGGTAGATGTCGTAGGAATAAGGATTAAGTTGTTCCTTAGCATATTTGCTAGATGTCAAAATTTTCTAGACAAATTATTCGATCTTTGCTATTTTTATTTGTCAAATCACTATGGATAAATGAACCATCAAATATGTCATTTATAGGGATTATTTATGAGCCAAAGTGTTGTTTTCGTGTGCAAGCTTCATGTTCACTTGAATATTGACTTTTTTTTTGTGGACATGCTTACTTTTATTTTTATTTTTAAATTTGGATTGTCTAAATTTATATAAATCCCTTGCAATGATATTTAGATCTTTTGAACATTTCCCTCAACCCTTTTTCCTAAATTTATTAAATCACAGAGATAATTTTGAACATTGCTAATTACCTTGTATTTACTAGATCTTCCAAGACAAATGGCCTTATGTCCACTAGTTTCATATGCAAATCATGTTCCAAGTGGAGTAAGCAACTTTTCTTAATATAGTAATTTAATTTGGTAGTAAGGAAAGACTCTCATGACTTGTGACTATTATGGAAGTAGTATAACAATACAGGGTTGTATGCCATGCCATAAAATTATACTTCTCAGTTTTTTCCCTTTAGTTTAAAGATGTATTGGGCACTCTCTTAGTTAATTGTACATGGGGTATTTGTGAACTCTATTTATTCTATTTTTTCATCCATAGACCTTAGTATAAATTCTTCTTCCTTTAATTATTCATACACAAATGAGGCTTGTCCACTCTCCAATAGACTCAAGGAGGAGAGGAGCCTATCTTTAGAAATCCAGACAACTTGTAACGTCCCCATACAGCATAATGCAGAATTATTATAAAATTTAATTTAAGACCCATTTTTCTTCTTTCGAAACACAGGGCATGGGTGTTAACACACTCTTCAACATTCATTCTCAAGCTTAGAAATCACTGTCACAATATTTCTACCCTTCACAGATCCCTTCTGTGACTGGAAACACCATTTCCACACTGGACCTATTCTTTCCGCACTCCTCCTTCCACACTTCTGATTTCCTCCTTCCTCTTGCGGAGCTCGGAAATCAGAAACACCATGTGCGACATAGATATTCGATCACTCTTTCTCCTTCCGTGCTTCCACCGTTTTGACCTCGAAACTCGGGAATTGGAACTTTAACATTCGACAAAAAATTTTAACCATTAATTCGCCTTCCGCACTCCTGCTTTTCGCCTTCCGCTTGGAACTCGGGAATCAAAACTTTAACATTCGACAGAAATGTTCAACAATTAATCTGCCTTCTACACCCCTGCTTTCCGCCTTTTGCTTGGAACTCTGGAATCATAACTTTAACATTTGATGGAAATGTTCAACCATTATTCCGCCTTACGCACTTATGCTTTCCACCTTCCGATCTCAAAATGCGGAAATGCGTGAAATTACTACCTTGCCCGACGATTTCCCGCTTTCTAGCTTCCGACCCTCCACTTTCTGACTTCCAACTTTAGAACTCAAAAATCCATCTTTTGACTTCAACTTTTCCAGATTTGTTGATTTCTGCCTTCTCCCTTTCCGCTTTCCGCAGTGGTTCAGAAGTCGGAAACTAGACTTTTTCTTAGACTTTTCATTGCTTTTCCTCTTTTCACTTTCCGCAGGCGGATCCCGGGGTGCAGAAAACTAATTTTTTGTCTTGTTTCACTTCCCTTTTTTCCAGTTTCTTCCTTCCTCTTTCCTCAAGCAGATTCCAATGGGAAGAAATACTAAATCACATGCATTCTAATCCTACCACTAGACTTTTAGCCTTCAGGGACTTAAGAAAAATGCATTGCAAAAACCCAGGGCATATATAGGAGTAAAATGCAGGAAAACATACACAAGTAAACCTCTACTTAATCATCAACAAGCATTTGACATGAACATAGCAATTCATATATAAATACATGGCATAAACAAGCATAATAGAGATACTTATCTTGTTGATTAAGTTATCTAGCAACTAGCTGTGTGGCTACAATGTTTCACCCAACCATAGGCCAGTTGTGTTCATCAATCTCTCAACATAATTTCCACCCCCGAGTTGGGCATGATTTCCATAGGAAAATAGGGACACATAGGCTTACCCACAACCAGATGAAAACACACACAATCAAGCCAACCTTCAGTTGGGTTTATCAGATTGTTCAACCAAGCCAACACCAAGTTGGGTTTATCAAGTTGTAGGCTTACAAGCCAAACAATTTTGGGTTTATCAAGATTACTCAGCTAAGCCATCATACAGTTGGATTCATCAAACTGTCCATAGTCAAGCCAACTTTCACAATAAGGACCAGCCAAGCCACAAATGGGTTTATGAGGCACTCATCCAAGCTATAATTCATAGTGGGTTTCTTAGGATGTCCAGCCAAAGATTACACATGGCCAAAACACAACAAGACACAACCAAGCCAATATCCAATTGGGTTTATCATGTCTCTAAGGTAGTGGAAAGGTAGAATGACTAAACTAGTGGCTCATTCAAGAGCTAAGGACACCTCCATAAGGTCTATCTGGCCTGGGATCCACATTACCTACATACCCAACACAAGAAAACATCCACTTCTCTGATCCACAGTCCCTCAAGATATGCCTTCCCTTCCGGTGCTCTTCAGGGCATGCAGTGAATATTTACCAATCACTCTTACCTTTTCATGAGGTTCCTCTCTACACTAGGTTTATCAAGCCCATTCCTCTTATCTTCCGCTCCTCAGTCTTGCATACAGCTCAGACCCAAAACTAGGGTGAAAATCAAAACAAACCATAGGGAACACACAACAACACAAGCCCTCCTCTGTAACATAGAGGAATAGGTTTGCAGACCAATCTATAACACAATGTAGATGGAGTTAACAACTCTGAACAGTGAACCACACTACACAATCACAACATAACCTTTCCTGCAACTCAGGAGAGTCAACCAAAATACCTAATTATGAATGAATGAATCGAATGATCACAACGTTCAGTTGAAGACTCGGTTGACAGACTGGGCACACAATTTCTAGTTTTTCTTCCTTCAAAAGCAAGAACACGGCCTCTGTAGACTGCATGATTGTTGAATCATGAAATCGACTTCCATGCCTTTCTCTTCCCAAGGAATTAACTACCTCAACCAATTTTCTGCAAGAAAATTGAATGCACAAGCACAAGGACGAACCAAGGTGGACGAGCTAACGGACGAGAAACTTTTGAACAGATCTACGACTGAGATTATCCATCAAACAAATCGACGACGCACAACAATTTGGATGAGCGAACTAGCACGAACAAAGAAAACTTTTGTGGGTGCGATACTTTATGAAATCCGCTTTAGTTTATTTAAGGTCCATCGTTGATCTAGATCCAACTGTTGCTAGTTCATTTCCCTGTCTAACTAGACAGTGGTTTAACATCATCTAGTGGGCAGGGAATTTCTATCCAAAAAGGATTTATTCCATCTCTCATCCTCCTCGGTGACTTTGTCACATACCCCAAACTTGCAAAAACATTTTATGTTTAATAAGACATTATGCTTTAATTTTATTGTAAAGTTTATAATTATTGACCAAGTGGGGTCAAGGATGATTGTAATTAATTATGCTGAATATTTTATTAGTAAATAAATAAAAGGTGAGACAATCGCTTAAGGAATCTGTTAAATGAGTGTCTACTGGCCACTTGGTGGAATAGACCAGGTTGAGAGCAGATTGACACTTGGCAGCATCCTCAATCTACTTCTAGCTGTTGCAGGAGGCAACTTCCCTATTTGTGTGGTCATGTTCCCCAAGAAAGTGGAACAAGAGCAGGTGACTCATTAAGTGAAAAACCGACCCAAAAGACCTAGGCAAGCTTATAAACTACCCATCGAATTCAGCTGAGGATGTTTAATACTTACTTGTGAAATTTTTGAGTGAAATTTATGCACAAGAAGTTTGATGGAGGGGAAAGGCAGAAGTGTTAGAGTGTGAAAATGTCGATTTACTGAACTAGTGTAGCTGTTTTGGCTGAGTTCTTACTACTATAGGAAGAAGTATTATTGTGGATTACTCTGTGGAGTTGCAGGGGTTTCATAACCCATTCTCTCACCCAGTGCTTTCAACCAGGTGGACCAGTGGACAGGCTCGAGGGTCCTAAGACTAGCAACTAAGTTGTTTTCAGGAATTGGTTGGGTGGAATGGGATTCTTAGGATGTTGTCTCCTCTACAAGTTCACGGGTTCTAAATGTTATTTTATTATCTCATGCATTTATAAGTAATGAAATAAGGGTAGTTAGGGTATAATTACTGTTATGTTTGATAAGTTTGTTTTCTGAATTGTAGACAATAAAACAGTTTTTATTTCAAGAAGTTACTTATTGAGGTTATAGAATGAATGTTTAGGGTTAGATTTAAAGTAATCAATGAATGAATTATATGACTGTATTGTTCCACACCTCCGAAGAGGGAGTACTCTAGTACAGTAGGTGAAATTAAGAGTGATGAATAAATCAAGTTCAAATGTGTATGAATCTGACCATTTACTTTTTACTGATAGTCCATTTAGATTTGTTTAAAAGAAAATTTATAAACTCCATAAGTTCTCATAGTTAAATACATTTGTTTATTTTATTTTCATAAACATTGTAAAGAGTGTTTTACTAAAACAAATACCTAGTCTTGTAACTGTGTTCATCTTAACACAGTAAGTTTATTTTACTCAAAAGGGTAAACATAATTACATATATATTTATTAAACTACTACAGATTCAAAAAAAGAATGCAAAAAGATAATATTAAACTATATAAACAAGAACTCGAAATTTTAGTAATAAACTAGATAATACTAATAAACATATATGTTATAGTTTAATATCAAAAAAAATACTATATTTTTGGGTCAAAACCCTAAACAAAGAAACCTCTTAACCCAAGTTAATATTTTTCCTTTTCCTTCAAAGGTAAAGAGTATTCCCAGCTTCTATCCAAACCCTTATTGTTTCCAAATCAATTAATATATAAATATTATTTCTAATTTATAATTTCCCTAAATTAAAATGAATTTATACATATACAGAGTAAAAAGAATTAAATTAGATTATTCCTAAATCTTTTTACACAATCTTACTCAGGTCACAATATCAAATGCTATGACCAAGGCGAAACTATTTCCTTTTGTTAATGCTTAAAATACAAACATTTTATACTAAAAGACCTTAAATGTTTCTTTCACCTTAGTTATTTTTTTATATATAATAAATACTCATTAAGAATATAAACAAATCTATGGTTTATCCCTATGACAGAGTGATCTTTTATAAAGATCTTTAATATATCAGGTACTAATAAAAACAATAAAGAACCTGTAAATTTTACTGCAGAGATTTCAAATCTCAAAAAGAATCCAAGAGTCCAAGTCTTTCTAAGACTTTCTTTAATACAGCTCGGTACCAATTTTCCCTTAACATTATCGAGTTTTTTTTTAAGATTAATAAAAAAAAATATAAGATAAAAACCCTAAATCTTATCCATTAACCATTTCACCAGTGTTAACCAATATTAACCCTTCTCTAGCTTTGTCTCAGTGATATTTCACCTGCACAAACAATTACAATTCCATTATTTATTCCAAAAGGAAAACTTTTAAAAAATACAGTAGGGTTAAAACGAATTGATACCTTGCCATATATTTTGTTTACACCCACAGTCGCTTTTAGACTTCATCAAACTCCACTCACCCACGCTCAAATCGTGACCAAGGAAACCGCAGATTCAAACAACGAAAAGAAGAGCAACCTATACCCTGCGATTTTTGGCATTAAGTTGAGAAGTAAAGAACTGTAAACGCCACCGAAGAAGCCAAGATGCCACTGACAGCGTATACCCAGCTTCACTACATTTGTAAAGACTACAGCTTAGACCAAAGAAAGATTTCTACCGCTCAGAAAAACTTAGTCTTTGCTTCGGAGGCCAAAAGGGTCGAGAGCCTATCGGCTCAACCTACCAAACAGCGAGACAGAAGGCTGAGACAAGCATTTCTTTAGGGTTATGTAGGAATTTGTATAGTTAGGGCTACCATTTAAACCTCTACCTTTGAGCTCGTTCCAAGTGGATTCCACCATAAAAATAATTTTATGGGTTTCCATATGAGTTTAGTATAGTCCAAGGGACAAGGAATTAACCTGCAAAATTAAACCTTGTTTTATTAATCTACTTTTCCTCCATAGTTAAGAGATCAGTTAATCCATGCATTATTTTTATTTCTTTTCCTTACTTTATATATATATGCCTAATGTGTGTTATGTTAGGCTAAACATAAAAACTTGAAATCACTTGTATGTTAAGGTAGGGTTAAACATAAATAATTGAAATCATTTATGCAGTAGGGGTAAGCCTCTAAATGTGATTTTTACTTCAGATAATCACATAACATTTTATATAAAATAAATAAAACTATGTAATGAAGTTAACCATAATTCTAAACATAATAAGTTAGGTACAGTGTCATAAGACGGTTTTTACATGTCGACTTTAGACTCTAAAAGATAAAAACCCAGGGTAACTTGTTTTCACAGTTATAAGTTTATGGAAGATAAAGAAGTTTTCGATACCTTCAATAATCCAAAAGCTTCAAATTAAATAAGTACTCTAGCATTTAATCTGTTGATCTAGATAAGTGATTTGGATGTTGATCTGGGAGTATAGATCTTACCTGTACAAGAACCTATAAAAAGAACACAAGATTACTGCATTAGCTTCAATAATCTAAGTAAGCCACAGGAACAACCAAGAGCCCCTTCATTAAGACAAGAAGAACAATCTATTAAAATCTTACTTTTACTAGGTTTGTTAAAACAGTCAAATTCGATACTTTCCATTTCGGGCTCAGTAAACTCACATTGCAATGTTTTCTTTTATATCTGTTAGTAGTAGACTGACACTAAAATGTTTTCTTATATATTTCGTTAGTAATAAATGTGTTGCACATATTTATGTTAGTGAATAAATTCATGTAGTATCAAGTCTTCAGATATTTATGAGTATTAACTGTAATGGTTAGTTGAAACTACTTAGGGGATGAATTAACATTTATTGTTGCATGGAAAATTTTTAAATTTTTACGAATTTTTGGAGTGTTACAGACTTGGACAACAAATAAACGAAGGTTTTGATGCTTATTAAACTAGGTTTTGTGAAAACTGAACCTGCAATCACTCACCTGGCATATGTTGGCTGAATCCCTCCCTACTCCTTTGTGAAATCATTCCCCCATCTCTTTTCACGTTGCAGTTCCATATCTAGATGTGGTATTTATTAAATTGTGTATTTACATGATATTCAAAACAGGTTGTGCATGACCAGCACAATAACCATAGGCATCAACCTTTATCACCTATACACAAACACCAAACCAATGGCAGGGCCTTGGCCTTGAGCTCCTTGCCATGATTCAAAATGCAATATATACACCATGTACAATTTAATACCTTGGGGTCAAAACTGGGGTGTTACATTCCCCTCCCCATTCAAAAACATTGTCCTTAGTGCTTTAAGAAATTGAACAAAGATGAATGTGCCAATCGCATGGAATCCTCCAACTCCCACGTACCCTCTTCAAGACTGTAGTGCTCCCATTGCACCTTTACCTGTCCAATGGCTGGATCGGAGCACTGTGACCTTCCTGTCGAGGATGCACAATGGCCCGATTTGGAAATCTCTCTTGGGTTCCACCTGAATCACATCCCAATCAATCACATGGTTAGGATCATGTACATATTTCTTAAGCAAAGAAACATGAAAAACATTATGATCCCTAGTGATAGCAGGAAATGCAAGTCTATATGCAGTTGGCCCTATCCTTTCAAGCACTTCAAATGGCCCATAGTATCTAGGTGGCATATTGGCACAACTTCCAAGCTTCAAGGAGCTCTTCCTTTCCCTCACTCTGAGAGAAAAATTATCCCCAACACTGAACTCTCTATGCACTCTATTCTTGTCTGCATAAATTTTCTGTCTGTCCTGGGATGCTTTCAGATTCTTCCTGATCTTTGCAACCTACTACTCCTTATCCTTGAGCAACTATGAACCAAGCACAATCATGTTCACTGGACTATCCCATGTCACAGGTGTTCTACACCTTCTTCCATACAAATTACATATGGACTCATCCCCAAGGATGCTTTCCACCCATTATTATAAGAAAACTCTACCAAGTGTATATAATCCTCTCACTTAGATGGTTTGTCCATCACATACATGCGAAGCATGTCTTCCAGCACTTTATTCACAATCTCTCTCTATCCATCAGTCTGAGGATGGTAGGAAGTGTTGAAGTTCAACTTGGTACCCAAATCTGCAAACAGACCCTTCCAAAAATTGGAAGTGAACTTACTATCCTTGTCAGAGATTATTAACTTAGGAAATCCATGCAATCTGAAAATATCCTTTGTGAATATTTTTCAATGGCATCATCCTTATAAGTGGACTTGAATGGTATAAAATGTGTTGCCTTTGTCAACTTGTCCACCACAACCATGATGGAATCATGTTGTCTCCAATTCATTGGCAATACTGTAGTAAAATCTATGGAAACAACTTCCCATTTCCATTCTGGAACTGGAAGAGGATGCAGCAAACCTGATGGGTGTTGATGCTCAACCTTCACTTGCTGACATTTCATGCACTTTGAAATATACTCAACAATTTCCTTCTTCATTCCTAGACAAAAATATTGCTTTCTGGCTGTAGCAATTGCCTTCTGATATCCCGGGTGACCAAAATATGGAGTTTGATGGATTTTATCCATAACAATTCTCCTCAAATCTACTACATTTGGAATCTAAATTCTATTTTTATAAGTAATAATTCCATCTTTTTCAAATTTATATCTCTCATTCCTCTTCTCAAGACTTTGCTACTGCAATTTGTCCTATATCTGCGCATACAGTTCGTCTTCAACAGTATGATTAACAATATATTGTCTCATATCTGATTGGAAAATACTAAGAGATTCCAAGTGCATTTCATGCACCTGCCTGCTGAGTGCATCGACCACTTTGTTTTATTTTGATTTTATGTGTTCGATTTCAAAACCAATCTCACATAAAAACTCTAACCATCTAGCTTTCCTGGCATTTAGAGTTACCTGATCAAACAAATATTTCAGACCATACTAGTCTGTCCTTAACTCACACTTTATGCCCATTAAGTAATGACTCCACATCTTGAGAGAATGTTCTATGGCTGCAAGTTATAAATAATGAGCGGCATAGTTCTTCTCATGGTACTCCAACTTTCTTGACTCATAGCATACCATGTGGTTGTCTTTCATAAGAACTCCTCCAAGTCCTTGATCGCATGCATCAACACACACCACAAAATATTTCTATGGGTCTGCAATTTTCAAAACTGGTGCACTTGTGAAAAGATTCATCAACTGTTGGAAGCTTTCTTCACACCTTGGTGTCCATTCAAATTCGATTCCCTTCTTTTGCAAAGAAGCGATGGAATGTGCAAGCTTGGAGAATCCTTCAATGAATCTTGTAACACCACGGTTTGACCCCGTTTGTATTTAAATAAATGATGTAAATAATCATGGTGTGGAGCTAGGAAAAATCCCCACCATCGATTTAGTATTTATGTTTCGGCAATTAAGGTGTAGCCGATGGTATTTTTTATGCTATTTGAACATTAAATAGCTGAACATCATGTTAAATTGTAATTTTTAATTAAAACCCACAGTCGGCTATGTCAACGCAACTAAATGAGATGGGGCAAGATTTTTCCTAAGGATGAGGGAGTGGGGGATTGCAAGAGTGGGGAAATTTGAATTGGGCAGAGCCCCACTTTGGGAAAAAACGTTTTTTAAATTTCTTGGGAAAGAAAACACCAAAAACAGCTGCCTTTACCTCATGCGGCAATGTTTCACCTTCCCTCATGATTTTCCCCTGTTTGGTAATTTTGTTCTCTCTCACGTTTTCCCCTATCTATTATTTGTTTCCCTGAACATGATTTCCCTGAATCCAATTTTCTGACTTTGTGTTGAAATACCAGCAACGTTTTCATTTTGGTATTTCTGCAACAGTCAGTCTGGCACCGGCAATGTTCAAAAATTCATAAATTTCTGTGTGTGTATGTAATCCCTGGCTTCTTCTAAGTTTGATAAATCCTAAGACTAAGATCCCTGTGTGTGCATCCGTGTTTGGCATTTGAATTGATTGAAGGAATAGAAATAGATTATAGACTTACTTGATAAACCTAGTGTGTGAAAGAACCTCACCGACCAATCTAGAAGGCCGGTTTTCTTCTTTGCATGCCCTGAATAGAACTAGAAGGGAAGGCATGGCCTGAGGGACTGTGTAGCAGAGAAGGGAATGCTTCCTTGTGTTGGGTGTGTAATTGTTTATAAATCAGGCTAGATCCAGTGTGGGTGTTCATAGCTCTAGGGTTGAGCTCACTAGCTTAGCAGTCAGTCTTTCCACCTCCTTGGAAGCCTGGTAAACCCAACTGGAAGGATGGATTGGTTGGTAGCCTGATAAACCCATCTGTTGGATTGGTTGTGTCTCATGTGAATTTGGCTAAGTGTAAACCACTACCTGTGTAAGTCTGATAAACCCAACTATGTTGTCTTGATTGAATTTTAATTGTATTCTTGGCTATGGGTGAGGTATTCTAGTGTTCCTTATTCCTTGGTGAAGATCATGCCCAGCTCGGGGGTGGCAGTGTTGCTGAGAGATTAAAGAGCACACTAGCATATGGTTGGGTGGAATGTTGCAGCGACATAGCTGGTTGTGAGACGAGCTTCTTTCAAAGATAAGTATTCTTGGGTACTTAAGTTCTGCAACTCTATTTGCTGATGAATTATTATGAAATTATGATGAACATGTTGAATAAATGAATGATTTGCTTCCGCTGTATATATCATGTACATTTAATTATGCATCTATTTATACTTATGAATGTTTTATTTTCAAGCAATTTTTATATTATGTTCATGGGGCTTAGTTTTCTCGGGTTGTTAGATGTTAGTCACGTCCTCTCCGCCGAGTAAGGGTTGGGGACGTGACAAATCTCACATTTCTGGGGGTAGGCCAATTCATAATGGCCTCAATATTTTCATGGTCTGCAGATATGCCCTCATCTAAGATGATGTGACCTAAATAATGAATCCTATCCTTATAAAAGTCACACTTTCTCAACTTTGCATACAGCTTATGCTCCCTAAGCAATTGCAATGCCAAATCTCATATGTTCTTCATACTCTTCCTCATTCTTAGAATAAATAAGAATGGCATCAAGGAAAATAAGAACAAACTTATCCAAATACTTGTTGAAGACACTATTCATGAGACACATAAATGTAGCTGGTGCATTTGTGATACCAAATGGTACCACTACAAACTCATAATGTCCATACCTTGTTCTAAAGGTTGTCTTGTGAATGTATTTATCCTTGATTCTTACTTGATTGTAACTAGACCTCAAGTCAATATTGGAAAATACCTTTGCTCCTCTCATTTGATCAAAGATGTCATCAATCCTAGGAAAAGGATATTTATTCTTCACAGTGTGTTTGTTCAGCTGTCTGTAATCAATACACAACCTAAGTGTACCATCTTTTGTTTTCACAAACAGAACTGGTGCTCCCCAAGGAGACACACTCGACCTGATCATATAATTATTTTCCAACAACTCTTGCAGCTATGTTGGTCCTCATTTTGTCACCATTTTTGGCTAAATATTTTACATATTGAACACATGTTTTGTTACCTTTCCGTCTTTTCTACCATACAGATCACCATTCAACAGCAGGTATGGTCATATTTTAATTTATGCAAGTTATGTTTTGTTTTGCATTATTTCATGATTTTCTTGTCTAAATTCAATGATATGTAATGATATCCTAATGTATGAAACTATCATTGCAGAATCATGGTCTTCAGTGAACCAATGAGCAGGTATTGCATCTATCATAGATGCCCGCAAAGCATATCCAGCACATTGTCCAGCTCACCGTTTGAACCACCGAATCAAGTGCGCATTGCTATCAATTGATTCCTGAGTGTTAAAGGCATGTAACGGATGTAAACTGTTGTGACCATTCACCAGCATGTTAGCATGAGCCTCCTTCTAGAAGAGCGCATCGTATGATACCTCTGTGTGACACCTTGATGCCAACTTCGATTAATATTGAGTTTGTATGCCACATCGTGCGCCAGAGAAGAACTAGATTTGCGAAGAAGGAGGAAACGTCATATGTTGGTTATCAATGTAGTTACTTATCATAATGATTTCTTTATCTTAAGATAAGTCGACCACTGAAAGGGTCAACTTGCTCTCCTTCTATATAAACACTATATATACATATGATCTCATGCGAGAAATTGTTAATCGTTGAATGTTAATTG
Source organism: Pseudotsuga menziesii (assembly GCA_001517045.1). Taxonomy (NCBI): domain Eukaryota; kingdom Viridiplantae; phylum Streptophyta; class Pinopsida; order Pinales; family Pinaceae; genus Pseudotsuga; species Pseudotsuga menziesii. The sequence goes on along the minus strand of LPNX010182065.1, from coordinate 254,259 downwards.
TTGATAGCTCATGGTTAATGGTTAAGATCTAATAGGATCAATGGAGTTAGTAAGGACAGCGAGATAGTTATCCATCTTATCAGTTGACCACAAAACTCTGTAATTCTACCTTTTGATTTAATGAAAGTTCTATTACGATGTGCATGATTGTGTTCCATTAGCAAGGCATCACTCTGTTTGCTGGGAGGCCCCCCCGATAACCAAAGCTTTACATTTCCGTGTATTCTTCGTTATTTTCCTTCCCTGTAACTAGTATAGTCTTATTTATGTCACGTCCCCATCTCCTAGACCGACAAAGAGGATGCGACGAACACCAATGCAACCGGGCAAACAACCCCATGAAGATAAACAAAGGAGATCAATGCTGAATTTAAAACTTACAAGCATACACAGATGCATAATTCTTTAATCATACAGCGGAAGCAAACATATACATTCTAGCATCCCCATGTTCATTATAATTCATTAAACATCAATATAATTGCAGAGATGAAGTAATAGCAGCACTTATCTTTTGATGAAGTATCCCGCAACCAGCTACGTCGCTGCAACGTTCCACCCAACCATAGGCCAGCTTGCTCATCAATCTCTCAGCAATGCTACCACCCCCAAGCTGGGCATGATTCCTCCAAGGATAAGGGTCAACGCAGGCTCACACATAGCCGAGGGACACAATCAGCCAAACCAACACCGCTGGGTTTACCAGGCCTTCCACATTGGCCAAGCCAGAATAGTCCGAAGACCAACCAATGCTTACACGTAGCAAAACAAACCCTTCACAGCCCTGTGAAGAAGGTAAAACAACCAAGGATAATCCCAACAGAAGATGAGGCACAGCTCAAGCCCACAATGAAACATGGAGTTGTTCTTGGCCCTAACATGGCCAAAACAACTCAGCTGCAACCCAAAACCAGGGTACTTCAGCAGCTCAATTTCACAATAAAAACAATGGCAACAATCCCCAGCCCACAGTGGATAAGAAACAGAACTCCCGACATAACCATGGGAGACTCAGCCAATGACTGTGGCCATCAACAGCCCCAACTCACAGTGCCAACGATGGCAGCTATACACAGTCCCAAATAGCAGGGAAACTCAGATGCAGACCACTGCAGAAAATGACTCCATACGAAAGCATAGCAGCCCAAAACGCAATTGGACACCACAGCCAACCAAAAACGTGGGGAAGACAACAGCCCCAAAACACAATCAGTGAGAAAGGCTCACAAGTGGGAAAACGACCCCAAATAGTCTGTGCATGAGTGCAACCCGCACCAGACCACAAAACGCCAAGGAGACTTACCCAATTCCACTCTGTGGAAAACGTGGATGACCACAAGTAAGCATCTCTCCTCCTGGCCGCGTGAGATCCAGCAGATCCTCTGCCTGTGCATGAGGATGAGGAAGACTCCCGCCCCTCTGTGTGAGGAAAAACAAACAGCGGCCTCCGCGTGAGGAATGAACAGACCACGAACCTGCGCGCGAGCAGGAAACGAACCACCATCGTGAAGGTTGAAGCCCAGCTGTGTAAGCAAACAGACAGCGGCCTCTTTGGGTGGATGAACAGCAGAACGCTCAGCGTGGGGAGGACGAACCGGCAGGGTGAGAATGGCGTCGTGGAGAATATGGAGGAATGGGAAAGAATGGATTTGCTTGCCTCCTTACCCATGTTTCCTCCAGCAATAATTGCCCTCAACCACTCAGCCATAATTGCCCCCAACAAACAAAACCAAGGCATTAAAGATGTTGAAGAGGTTGGATGAGACAAAAAGGTGACAAATCAACAAGGTGGTAAAACATGGGTTTTTCCCCCATAACCAAGGTTTGACATTCCCCCCACCCCTTATCCTTTGGAACCATGCCCTTTTCATTCAACGTTGCACTGCCGTAGCTGGTTGTGGTTTTAGTTTTATTTGATGTGCGCGTTTACATGATGCCGAATTATAATGTGCCAAATGGCACGATAAACCATCGGCAACTATTCCCCATTGCCGAAACACACACACAACGAAATCGATGGTGGAGATTTTGCCTTGAGCTCCTCACCACGATTAATTACAATATATACATCATGCAAATGGGGTCAAAACCGGGGACGTGACAATTTATAAGTTTTTTTATGCAATTCCATTCCTATAATCGTTTATGTTAATTACTTTCTGTAGCATAGATTTCATTTTAATATCATGCGGATTATGTAGTTTTCCTTTATAAGTTAGCAACCGGTTGCAAATAAAATAGTTTCCAAATTCCTTTTCAAAGTCTTTACAGTTCATTGTTTGGTTTTTAAACTAGATTCCTTTGATTAAGTCACAGTAAATTTAGCTTTATTCATTTCTATTTTTATCATGATTTTTCTCAAGTGTATTTCAGTTTGTTCAATGATTTAATTTCCTTTTTGGATTATGAACTAGTTTATATTAGTTTGCTATGAAATTCAATCATTAAGTAGATTTACTTTTTTCTCTTTTACATTTCATTAGCATATGCATGAGTCAGGTTCTGTTAACAAATAATTTAGATTCACTGTTTTCTTGAAGTTTTCATATTTTCCTTAGACAGATTGTCATTCAGACAGCCTATTCTACCTCTCATACAAACCTTCATTTTAGTATTCCATCCAGTCTTTCATTTAACCCTGTGCGTTTTTAATCTGTTTTGACCTTGTCTCTTTAGTTTTCTAATTCTGTTTTGATAGTAGTAGTTAGACAATGATTGTATTTTCTCTTAAGAACCTTAGATGAGATTGTTTAGACTACTTGTTAAGCCTTATTCTTATTTCTCCTTTCATTTCACCTTATGCCTAACAATTATGTCATGTGTTTTGATCTCTTGTATTGATTTGTAATTAAATATTTGATTTGATTTGTTCCTTTATATGTGAGGTTTAAGCTTAGATGCATTAATATATTAAGTGTCTTATACATTGCTCATAGTAATACGATTTGTTCTCTCAATCAGATAGTTATTAAAGGAATCTATAGGATATAATTTAGATCATATTTATAAGTTTTCTACTTGTTCATAAATCATGTCTACTTTCTTGTAGTATTATTTTATCTTTTGCAAGTAGGAGTTACTTATTTGTAGATCATCATGTTTACTATAGCTTGTAATTTGACGTTTCTTAGTCTACATATTTTCATAGAGATTAAGTTAGATCTAATTCCCTTTAGTTTCTTCACCTCATTTGAAATCCATTTTGACACTTCTCCTACTCCTGTCCCAATTACAGTAAACCCTTACCCTCAAAATAATCAAGGAGAATGGAATTAGTGTCCATTTATTAGTTGTATGAATAATTTTTAGAAAACATAATTAGTTGTTGTAAATTCTTCTTCGTACAACTAGTTCTTAAAAGTTGTTTATCAATCAAATAGACCTTCTTGTAAAGAATAGTTCCTTGTCCTAACATTGTCCATATCTTTGTCTTTTAGTAGTTGTTTATAGAGTAGAGTAGTATAAATTGATACCACTCTGCCTTATTACTCTGTTTCTGTTATCTTAAGAAGTTGGATTCTTAGGAGTTCAACTTAGTTTTTTATTTTGAAAGACCTTTCAATCTTTTGTTTACTAAAGTATTCCCACGATACCCTAGGAATCCCTCTACCTTTGCATATATTTTGTAACAACTCTAAGCCTACCAAACCTGGTCTATAATTAAATATTAGGTGAATTATTCAAGACAATATTTTACCCAACAAGCTGCATCTTCATCTCTAGCATTTCTAGTGTACTCATCATGTAGGGTTTCTTCGACACTGGTGCTTCTCCTAGCACAAGTTCGATGGTGAAATCAATGTCCCACTTTGGAGGAAGCCCTGGAATTTCATCAGGAAAAACATCCCTGAATTCCTATAACACGTGAAATTCCTCCAACCTAGGAGCTTCATTTTCTGCTACCTCCACAACATGAGCTGCATACACTCTACAACCTTTCCTACATAACTTCTTCAGTTGCATTGTTGAAATATGCCTAATAGAAATCACCTTTGGAATGCCTCTTACAACTCTTAAGTTTCCTTCTTCATCCAAGCACTCAAAAGCCTTGTTGTAACAGTCAAGCTTTACTCTGTGTGCTTCCAACCAATCCATTCCAATGAGAATATCATAGGAACCAAGTGGTAGAACATTCAGATCTGCATAAGTGACCAATCCATTCATAACCAATGGAAATTTCTCTGCCACTTCACTAACCTTTCTCTTATTTCCAGTGGCTAGTTGAACTTACCATGATTTTCTATGCTTTAACTTCTTAAAAGCACAAATCTTAACAACTCTAGGAGTAATATAACTGTGAGTAGATCCAGGGTAAATTAGAACAGAAATATATTGCTCAGCAATCTTACTTGCAACCTCAACCACAACTGACTAATGATCTTACTGGCGGTCCTCCAGTGCTGCATAAATCCTAGGGACAGTCCTTGCAACTTGACCCACTGTTTCATCTTCTTGAATTTTATGAGCTTTCCTCACATACCCATCCTCAAGTTAACAATTCTTGTGCATATGGGATCCTCCAAATTTCCAACATTGGAGAGTTTCTCTATTATGTTGTGTATCTCTTGGATTTTCTCCCATCACTCTAGTTGGATTACTCATAGCTTGGGATGTTTTCTTCTGCTAGTTCCTGAAGTTGGAAGGTCTGAAAATTTTCTTCCTTTGGTCATACTTCTCAATCTTCTTATCCTTCCATGTCTTATGGTAATCAGGTTTTCCTTTATTCTGATCATAGAAATACTTAGCCTTTTTTATAGCTTCTTCTAAAGTTTTGGGTTCATCAAATTCAATTGTTTATTTGTAAGACTAAGGCAATCCACTCATAAACACTGGATTTTTACTTTATCATCCCTGATATACCTGACATACCTCAATAGTTCCAAGAAATTATTTGCATATTCTTCCATGGCCTGCTGTCCCAATCTTAGCACATGCAATTCTTTGATCTTGTCATCAGAGTACTATGTCATAGAGGTATTTATCCTTGAAATTCTTCTTGAACTATTTCCACACAACCTTTATGTCATTGATCTTCCTCACCTGCCGAGGTTCTCCCACCATATGGATGATCTTCTATTTATATTAAAGATGTCTACCCTAGCGTTCATATTTCCTGAGTAGTCTTGGACTTGGAAATATTTATTCATCCCAAGAAACCAAGCTTCAACTTCTTGACCAGTATTTCTCTCACCATTAAAGGTAGGCATCCTTGCCTTCTTAAACTCATCACATGAGATGTTCTTGTAGTGCCTCTTTCTCTTATCTATGTGAGATGAGGAGCTTGATCCCACAGTGGATTCTTTAGATCCAGATGACCCACTAGAATATTTCTTTCTCCTTCTAGAACTGCTCTTACTACCTTCTTTTTTTACTGTACAACGCTTAGATCTCATCCACCCTTGGATGTTTGTCAAACTCTGCAACATGGTTGCATTCAGCTGATGCTGCTCTTCCTGAGCTTTAATTAGGCTTCTCATGGTGGCTGCAATATCTGAGGGAGTATCCTAAAATATTCTCCCATTAGAATCTGTATCAGCATTTCCAACTTGGACATTTTTCCCCATAACATCTTCCTTGTGCTCATAGGGATTACGTGCATGATACATGTCGTAGGTTCTCATGGATGAGCCAAAAACCCACTTTTTCAATCTGCACTATGACTCTACAGAATGTGTTAACAACATTATTTTTTAGTTGCCTAATAATTTCAAAAGTACAACCCATTTACTTACTGTCACCTGGCCCATCTATGCCCAATGTTGTAACCATAAGCTTGGTTAACAATTCAACTTGGCCCATTTAGGCCCTAGTGCTGCAACCAGCCTCTCTGATACCACAATGTAACATCCCCATACCCCATAATGCAGAATTATTAAAAATTTTATTTCAAGAACCCTTGTTCTCCTTTCGAAACACAGGGCATGGGTGTTAACACACTCTTCAACATTCATTCTCAAGCTTAGAAAGCACTGTAACAATATTTCTACCCTTCACAAATCTTTTCTGCGATCGAAAACACCATTTTCGCACTGGACCTGTTCTTTCCACACTCCTCCCTCTGTACTTTCTCTTTCCACCTTTCGCTTGCAGAACTTGGAAATCGGAAACACCATGTGCGAAATAGATATTCGGTCACTCTTCCACCTTCCTCCTTCGATGCTTCCGCCTTCCATCATTCTGACCTTGGAACTTTAACATTCGACGGCATGCTTTCGCCTTCCGTCATTCCGACCTTGGAACTCAGGAATTGGAACTTTAACATTCGACGGCATGCTTCCACCTTCCATCATTCTGACCTTGGAACTCAGGAATTGGAACTTTAACATTCGACAGAAATGTTCAACCATTAATCCACCTTCCGCTCGGAACTCAGGAATCATAACTTTAACATTCAACGGAAATGTTCAACCATTAATCCTCCTTTTGCACTCCCTCTTTCTACATTTCGCTCAGAACTTGGGAATCAAAACTTTAACATTAAACGAAAATGTTCAACCATTATTCCACCTTCTGCACTTCCACTTTCTTCCTTTCGACCTCGAAATGCGGAAATGGGCAAAATGACTACCTTTCCCATCGGTTTCCTGCTTTCTGGCTTCCGACCCTCCACTTTCTAACTTTGGACTTCGAAACTCAAAAAGCCATCTTTTGCCTTCAACTTTTCCATATTTGTTGATTTCCACCTTCCACCTTTCCTCTTTCTGCAGTGGTTCGTAAGTCAGAAACTCGACTTTTCCTTGGACTTTTCATTGCTTTTCTGCTTTCCACCTTTCCACTTTCCGCAAGCGGATCCCAGGGTGTGCAAAACTAACTTTCTTCCTTGTTTCACTTCCCTTTTTTTTGGTTTCTGCCTTCCACTTTCCTTTTGTGGATTTCAAGGGGCGGAAACACTAAATCACATGCATTCTGATCCTACCACCAGGTTTTTATCCTCCAAGGACTTAAGAAAAATGTATTGCAAAAACATAAGGCATATATAGGAGTAAAATACAGGAAAACATACACAATTAAACCTCTACTTAATCATCAACAAGAATTCAACATGAACATATAAATTCATTGACAAATACATGGCATAAACAAGCATAACATAGATACTTATCTTGATGATTAATTTGTCCAACAACTAGCTATGTGGCTGCACCGTTCCACCCAACCATAGGCCAGTTGTTTTCATCAATATCTCAAGACAAATACCACCCCCAATCTGGGCATGATTTCCACAGGGAACTAGGGACACCGGCTTACTCACAGCCATATCAAAACACACACACAATCAATCCAACCTTCAGTTGGTTTTATCAAACTGTCCAATGAATCCAACACTAAGTTGGGTCTATTGGGATGTAGGCTTACAAGCCAAATGATGTTGGGTTTATCAGGGTTACTCATCCAAGCCAGCATACAGTTGGGTTTATCAAGTTTTCCACAGTCAAGCCAAATTTTGCAAAAGGACTAACCAAGCCATAGATGGGTTTATCAGGAACTTAGCCAAGCCATCATTCACAGTGGTTTTCTCAGGTTGTCCAACCAAAGATTACACATGGCCAAAACACAACAAGACACAGCCAAGCCAATATCCAATTGGGTTTATCAGGATGCTAATGAAGTGGAAAGGTAGAATAACTAACCTAGTGGCTCATTCAAGAGCTAAGGACACCTCCACAAGGTCTATTTGGGACGGGATCCACATTACCTACATACCCAACACAAGGAAGCATCCCCTTCTCTACTCCATATCCCCTCGGGCTATGCCTTCCCTTCCAGTGCTCTTTAGGGCATGAAGTGAAGATTTACCAGCCACTATTACCTTTTCATGAGGTTCCTCTCTACACTAGGTTTATCAATCCCATTCCTCTTCTCTTCCACTCCTCAATCTTACATACAAATTAGACCCAAAACTAGGGTGAAAATCACAAAAAACCACAGGGAAAACACACCAACACAGGCTCCCCTCTGTAACACAGAGGAATAGGTTGGCAGACCACTCTGTAACAAAATGTAGATGGAGTTATCAACTCTAAACAGTAACCACAATGCACAATCACAACAGACTCTTTCCTACAACTCAGGAGAGTGAACCACAATACCTAATTTTGAATGAATGAATCGAATGATCACAACGTTCAGATCAAGACACAGTTGGCAGACTGAGAACACAATTTCTGGTTTTTCTTGCTTCAAAAGCAAGAACACGACCTCTGTAGGCTGCAGGATTGTTCAGTCATAAAGTCAACTATCATTCCCTGCTCTACCTAAGGAATTAACTGCCTCAACCAATTTCTTGCAAGAAAATTGAATGTGCGAGCATTGGGACTAACCAGGGTGGCCGAGCTAATGAACAGGAAACTTTTGAACAGATATATGATTAAGATCATCCATCAAACAAATCGATGGCGCACAATGATTTCGTTGAGTAAACTAGCGTGGACAAAGAAAAATTTAGAGGGCGCAATACTTTATGAAATCCACTTTAGTTTATTTAAGGTCCACTGTTGAACTATATCCAATGGTTGCTAGTTCATTTCGTTGGCTAACTAGCAAGTGGTTTAACATCAGCTAGAGGGTGCAAAATTGCTATCCAAAAAGGATTTATTCCATCTCGCGTCCACCTGGGTGACTTGGACAACAAATCAGCAAAGTTTTTGATGTTGATTAAACTAGGTTTTGTGAGGACCGAACTTTCAATCACTCACCTAGCATATGCTGGCTTAATTCTTCCCTGTTCCTCTGTGAAATCATGCCCCCATCTCTTTTCACGTTGCAATTCCATAGTCAACTGTGGTATTTATTAAATGGTGTACTTACATGATATTCAAAACAGGTTGTGCATGACCATCACAATAACCATAGGCATCAAACTTGATCACCTATACACAAACACCAAACCAATGGAAGGGCCTTAGCCTTGAGCTCCTTTCCATGATTCAAAATGCAATATATACACCATGTACAATTTAATACCTTGGGGTCAAAACTAGGGTGTTACACAACTCCTTTCTAGGATCGGTCCACCATAAATTCTGTCGCAGTTTGACTGCAATGTTTGCTAAGATGGATTATCTTAATTTAATATGGTCTTTTTTCATATATCCTTAGAATTATGAAACACTTCTCCATTTTTTGATATGAGAAAGCAATAAATAAACTAAGATACCTTCACATTGATTAATATCTAACCTCCAAATAAGTCTATTAATCATTCTATCTGTAAGAGTTATGGCATAGTTTTTGTTTTTTGAATGTAAATATTCCAATAAAATCCGAGTTCGTCCTAAAAAAGGTAAATTAAACCTATATTGAATAGAAATTCATTTAAGAAAAAATGTACATTAAATGTGCCTTGTTAATTTTCTGAGTAATTTTCTCATCCTAGTTTCAAGTCACTTGTTCATTATTTAATTCCCAACCCAATAAAAATTTATACTATAGATGAATTGATTTCTCATAAACAAATTGTACATGAAACACTGGAAAAATTCACTAATGTAGGAAACAAAAATTTACTAACAGTCACACACAATAAAAAATTTAGACATCATTTTTTTGGCAAATTTTTGAGGGAAAACCCACAAGGGGAAAACCTGTTTGAGAGAGTAATTTTATTTCTTATGAATTAAAGGTGCAACAAATTAAAAAAATCCATGTAAAACTTATCTCAACCAGCATTCAGAAGGTTTCCTCGAAAACTGTGCAAAATCTGTCTGGAAATGCATGCAACCTATCTCAAAATTTGTGCCAAACCAACATTGTATGAACTATCAGAAATCAAACCGAATGGGCCTCAAAGTTTGTTCCCATTTATGTCCTATTCCTTCTCAGAATTCATGCCCACCGATTCTCCTAAAATTTTCCTTGAATTTTGTGCCCACACTGCCTCAAAATTTGTGCCTAGATCTTCCTGGGAAATAATGCAACCTGGTGTGCGGTCACAACAATTAATGCTATTGTGTGGTGCATTGATTTGCATGCCAATTTTTGGTAATTAATGTTTTATCTCTCTCCTTGGAATTTGTGCACAATAAATGCTTTCCTAGTTGCCTCGATTTGTGTGCCAATAGTATGCTCTCTCATTCGCGTCCTCCTCTTCTCAAGAAGTTGACTTTCTCTCTCAAATTTTCTCACCAACTCTCTTTGATGTGTAAAAAATGAGGGATGGGTACCTTTTTTATTGTTTCCATTGTTTTTTCATTTCACCTTCCTAGGGTAGTTGAAAGGTTAGTAGATCAAGGGCCCACATTGAGCTAGTGTTTTCTCATCAATGGATGAGACAAAATCACTTTTCTCTCCCTTAATTATTTTCCCTCTCAACACCACTTGAATTTATTTAAAAATTTACTTTATTCTCTAAAGTGCATTAATTACTCATCTCAAGTAATTAATACAAGGGTCATGTAACTTGTCCCCTTTTAGTGACTAAGGCTCAATGTCACTAGGGGAACACTTCTCTAGGTACAAAAATTCAACACTCCCTCTTACCTAGGAAGATGTTCTCCGTCACTCCCAACTTATTCCTGAAAAAAATTAACTATTTCTCCACCAAAGCTGGTAATCTGTTCATGTTCTTCTTACAAAATGTAAGAATGTCCACCCTTTCTAAAATCACACTCCAGTATCACATTGTTTGTTGTAGAATCCCTCTCTGTCTCTGGAATATTCCCCTCTACAAAACGTGTAATTGTCACGGGTGCTTCATGTTCAGAAGTCTCATATCACTCATCCACCAGTGACAAGTCATATCAGCTAACTCTCCTTCCAGCACTGAAAAACGTAGCCTCTTACGTACACCCCTAAATCAAAGACTGGATACCCGGTAGCACTATAGTCTTCATAGCATCTCGCTCTCCTCTCTGAACTAAGGACTGACTACTTGGTGCCACATCAATCCTTGGATCTTCATGCAGTGCTCCTCCTTCATGAGGTAGAACTAAATCCATTTGTTCCTAATATTTTTGTGCCAGCCATTATTCTAATGAAATATAAGTTTAACGACATTTGTTTTACATTATTCTATATGTGTTGATAAAATGGAATTTTTTCTGGTAGATAATATTACAACTATATAACACATTTACATTTCATGCTTACTCCTAAAACCTTCATGCTTACTCCACTGCCTCTATCAAATCCCACAATTCCCCAAAACCTTTAATCACTTTGATGTTTAAACTTTCAAGGTATAATAAAGTAATATATATATTTTGTACATATTGTCTCGAGCAGTGAGATGCCATTAAGGTCAATTAAATTTAATTGAGTGAGTTCACTGCTCATTCATTAACAATTTTCGATATATTCATTTGGGGTCTTCACGAGACGGTGGGATAATAATTAGTCCTACTCACCATTTTAAACGTTAAATATGTTTGGATAAATTAATAATTTAATAGTTATTATTATTGACCTTTCGGTTGGTAGTTGTGAGTGTTATAAATATGTTATCTAATCTGGATCTGATGTCTCACCTAGTAATAATAAATGACAATTTTTATTTTAATGTAATCTTATCTTATCTTGTTTAGTAAATAATTAAATATCCTTTCTGAGTTCCCATGAAAAGCTTCGGTTAATCCCATCAATAATTGCTTAACTAAATAATTCATGTAATTATATTGTTAATCTTCTATGATTTATAGTAAATGACAATTATCATTATAAATATTAATTAAAGAATAATAATTATAGTAATGATAATAATAATTAGTGATTAATAATTGATGACAATAATTATTTGTTTAAACTATACCATTATGTATACATTAATAACCAATTAAACTATACCATTATGTATAGATTAACTAATTTCTTTTTCCTTTTAACTTTTCATGAATTGCTTTGGTGTCTTATTAATAATCATTTGATTCAATAATTGATATAATAAATTGGTTGATCCATTATGGTTTATAGTAAAGAACAATTTCACCATTATAATAATAATAATAGTAATAATTAGAATTAGTGATTAATCTATAATAATAATACTTATTTGTTTGAATGACAAGTCCCCTAATACCAACAAAATATTCCTAGATTCATACACAAAGAACCCATAAGGGGTTTAAGAAATCATGATAAAAATTAAACAATACAATTGCACTTATGCATATAAAACAATATTTGTGTTTATTCATGACAATTTCCTTATGACAGTCCTAATTAATGATACTTAATCAATTACTTATTACAATGTTCACATATGCTTAAACAACTAAAACACTCATTATATGTATTGGATCATTGCCTAATTGACTTAGTTAGGATCTCTACTGCATACTTCCCTTGTTCGAGGGAGATTCCATCTGCATTCTACCACACCTCCATGCCTAGAAAGTAGTGCTTCATACCTAAGTCCTTCATTTTGAACTAGGTAGCAAGCTTCCTCTTCGTATCAACAATCAACCCATCCATACCTGTTACAAACATATCATCTACATATAGTAGTAGCATCACTGGGTTTCCATCTTCAACCTTGTAGTAAAGGTTGGAATTCGCTTTACTTTTGGTAAAGCCAAAACTGGATAGAAAGCCATCAATTCTACCTTACCATGTCCTGGGTGCCTGTTTCAAACCTTACAGGGATTTCTTCAATCTACACACATGAGACTCCATGTCATGTGTCTCAAAACCGAGTGGCTGCTCTACATACACTTCCTCTTCCACTACACCATTCAAGAAAGCAGTCTTGACATCCATTTGGTGTATCTTCCATTTCATCACTGCAACCAGAGCAAGTACTAATCTGATGGAAGTGTATCTGGATACAAGTGCAAAGGTTTCTTCATAATCTATTCCTTCTTTCTATGAGAATCCACGAGCCACGAATCTTGCTTTACATTTCTCTATGCTACCATCTGCAGCATGCTTGATCTTGTAGATCCATTTGGAAGTTACAACAAACTTCCCTTCTGGTCTTGGGACAACATCCCAAACATCATTCTTCATGATCGATTGATACTCTTCGATCATGGAATCCTTCCATTCTTTCCATTATGCCGCTTCTTCATAGTTGGAAGGTTATTTATTGATAAAGTCACACAATAAAGCTACATACCCGGAGCAGGACCTAGTCCTCTTTTTTTCTCTGTGATTCTCTTCTGGAGCCCCATATCTTTCCACACCTTGGATAGCTTCTCGTACCCAAGCAGGTTTCCTCTTGTGAGGATTTTTCTCCTGAGGTAGATCTACAGGTTCTTGAGGTTCTTCAAATTCTCGATCTTCTTCTTGAGTTTCTTCGTTCATGGTTGTGTCATGAATTCTGGGTGCTTCTGATTCTTCAAGATCTTCAACAGGTCTCTTTTTGGATTTGTTGTAAGTTGAGTCTTCGTCAAATGTTACATCCCTACTGATGTCGATCTTCTTGAATCCTGGGAAGTATATTATGTAAGCCTTCGAGCTTTCAGAGTATCCCACAAATATACCCTTCTTTCCTAAAGGATCTAACTTTGTCCTCTTTTCTTTCAGAATGTGTATGTACACTGGACAACTGAATATTCTGAGATGGCTGACTTCTGGTTTCTTGCTGGAAAAGACTTCTTCAGGTTCTCAAGTACTCTATGTGGAGTACAGTTCTATACATACACCGTTGTTCTGGAAGCTTCTGCCCATAGATGCATGGGAAGATATTGATCATGAAGCATTGCTCTTGCAACTTCCATGATAGTTCTATTCTTCCTTTCTGCAACCCCATTCTATTGTGGATTATATGGAGTGGATAACTCCCTCTTAATCCCTGAATCTTTGCATAACTCTTTGAATTCATTTGATGTGAATTCTCCGCCATTATCTGATCGAAAGGTCTTGATATTCTTTTCTGTGTGGTTCTCGATCAAGGCTTTGAATTCCTTGAACTTGTTGTAAACTTCATCTTTGTTCTTCATAAAGTATATCCATGTCTTCCTAGAATAATTATCAATAAAAGAAACATAGTATACATACCCGCTTAAAGAACTGGATGGCATTGGCCCGCATACATCGGAGTCAATGATTTTCGAGATTCCTTTTGCTTTACTTTCACTAATTGGAAATGTCTTCTTTGTGTTTTTTCCTTTCGCACATCCTTTGCAGACTCCTTCATGTTTTGCTTGAATTTTTGGAAGACCTTCAACATCTTTTCTTGCAAGTGGTAGTGCTCTTATAGTGCACATGTGCAAACCTTCTATGCCAAAGTTCATTTGGCTCTACTATGTCATGGACCAAAGCTTGTTCTGGATGGCCCTTCAATTTGTATAATCCTCCTTCTTGTTCTCCAATTACTATTGCATCGTCAATATTCTTTCCCCTTGGCCACATGAGGACTTGTCCATCTACAAATGCAACCCTCATGCCTTTTGCATCTAGTGCCGATATGGAGAGAAGATTCTTCTTTAGTCCTGGTACAAACAAGACATCCTTTATTTTCATAGAATTTACACAGTCTAGCTTGTAGGAGGATTCACCACTACCTTTTATGGGATATTGGTATTCATCCCCAAGTTTCACCTTATGGGGTGAATTATGTTCCAATAGTTTCTCAAAAGATTCCTTGAATTTTGTCATGTGTTTGGAAGCCCCACTATCAATAAGCCAATCTTTGCTTCCATGAGTGATAGTTCCCGTGAGAGCGGAGATCAGAACATATTCTTCATCACTTGAAGAGTCTTCACTTTCTTCTTTTACTTTCTTCCTCGGAGGATCATCATCCTCAGCAGTGTGAGCATGATGTCTTCTTTTGGAGTTCTTCTTCTTCTTGGATCCACTCTTATTCATGGGACAACTTCTAGCAAAGTGTCCTTTTTCATCACATGTATAACATCTGAGTTTGGATGGATCCCTTCTTACAAAAGTATTTCTCTGATGAGAATGCTTACCTTGGTGATGATGTTTTTCCCTTCTAGCTTTCTTGGAGTGTACTGTGAGAGCTTGATCTTCACTTCCCATATTTTCTTCTCAAGCTGCTATTCGAGCTTCTTCTTGTGAACATTCTTCCCACAGTCTACTAAACTTTATTAGCTTCTTCCTAGCACAGATTCCTTGGATGAAAGAATCCCATGACCTAGGGAGAACATTCAAGGTTGTCATCACAATTTATACATTCTCCATTTCTTCATCTACTGCTTCAAGTTGTTCTTTGATCTGGGAGACCCTTGTGAAGTATGATTGGATGGTCTCCTCATTTTGGATCTTTACATTCTTCAACTAGTTCCTTAGAGTCATCTTCTGGTTTATGTTCTTCCCTTCAAACAGTTTGGTTAGGGCATCAAATATAGCTTTAGGTGTCTTGAGGGAGGACACTTATGGTATGAGGTGATCCTTGATTGAATCAGCAATAATCCTCTTTTCCATAACCAATTTCTTCTTATGTAAGGCCTTGGCCTCATCTTCCTCTGGAACAGGAACCTCCTCATTAATATATGAGTCCAACTCATTTTCTTCCAGGACCAGGGAGATCCTATACTTCCAGGCTCGGAAGTTATCAACTCCCTCAAGATTTTCATCAAGCTTGGTACGATGAGACATCTTAACTGAGAACCTCAAATGGAAATACAAAATATTTAGATCTTACTACGTCAAGATGTCAAATCTTGATTTGGAGCTTAATTTCTATAATGTTGGTTCAGGAGCAGATTAGGGTTTGAATTTTTTGGAGTTCTGTCCAACCAAATGATTTGATCTTGATCTCTAAACTTTGATTTTGAGGAGGATATCAATCCAGGCTTGGGATCACTCAAAAATTCCACTTCTGTGGAAAGCCCTAATTTTCGGCAGTAGTGTCGTGTCCAAAACTGAAAAAGCTTAGAATCAGATTCTGCTTCGACAGAAATATGCGCTCTAGGGAGGAGAGTCATCCCAACCTTCTTTTGCTGAAAATATATGGAGAGAGATCCAAAAAGTAGGAAGCCCTAGTTCCCGCAGCTGCAGAGTGTCTTCTTCTCAGATTAGCTCTGATACCATGTTAGATTTTTAACATTAAGCTAGCATTACATTAGGATATTTAACTGAGAGAATAACAAGCATAGAAATCAAACACAAGAGACAATGAACACTGTGTTTTTCCTCGAGGAAACCATAAATGGAGAAAACCCCGCAACTTCCTCAAAGATAGAATCAGCACCAAAAGTAAAACCCAAAACAGTAAGATGATCTCCTGATAACAGTAGCCTCTTTCTTTCTAGCCCCAACAATTTCTTCTCCCTCAGCTATGCGCTACAACTGAGTGTGAGTGAGTGTGTGACAAATAGAGAGGCTCACTCTCTATTTATACTAATTCCCGACTTGACAATAACTCACTAGGGCCAACTTCACTAGGTGAGTTTAACAACCCTAGGTCCCCGGAACTGTGGGGACTTTAACCCTTGAACAATAGGAGGGTTACCCACATTGAATTAACATGACTTGTTTACATTATAGAAACTCTCGATCGGAACATCGGGGCATGGCATGACTCAATGACATTACAAACACTTCCCGGAATAAACATTGGGGTACAATACATAAGAAATACAAGTGAATACATTCCGAAGTTACAATTACATCAACATTATCATGCATTCTCATCTTGTGAAAGAGACAACAAACAATTGCATAGATGCATACAAAAATAGAGGTATGGGAACATTAGAGCCTTTATTATTGATAAAACAATTATGAGAATACGTCAAATGACAATATGGTATGCATAAAATAATCTCAATGATTTGGACTATGTTTCCAACCCCACTTCAGCAATGCCTTGGTTACTTAGATGCAAAAAGGGAACATCACCCAATTGTTTTCAAGGGGAGCATCACCCAAGACTAGGTAGCACTAAGCTTCCCATTAAAATAAGCAATATCCAAAGCATTCCTTTTCCATTAACCTTTGCCTCCTTTTATACTCGAAAAGTATCCAATACCATGGATAAATACCATGGTCCAATGAAAACTATGTTCCATTATCAAATTTTGCCAATACCATGGAAAAATACTATAGAACACCCAGAACCATGCACTAGGTAATTATTGCTCCATTAAATTCATGAGGGAACCCTCTAACCATTCTGACTTTCATAAATGCTCTTTCTAACTTCCTTAACCATTTCCTTGTGGACCCTTTGACCCAATTAATTAGCTAATTTTCTCCAATTGGATGTAATAATTATTTTGGATAATTTCTCCAATAATCCAGAAAAATATTTTCCTTAGCCAATAATTATAATTTTTGAGCTTTAATAATATTACTGGATAATTCTCCAATTTAATCCCAATTAAATGATTTTCTCATCGATACATTCAAATTGGGACTTTTGGTGGTCACATTTCCCATTAAAATTGCTTAGGCAATATTATTTAGGCTCCAATTAATTTCAATTAAGCCTTAGGAACCATACTTAGGCATTTTCCCCTTATTTGTCACCATTAATAATTTTTAATAATTTGTCTAAGGTGACTTAGGCAATTTTTAAACCACGAAAAATATGGGGTCATGACAGTCCTCCCCTCCCAAATTTTCTTATCCTCAATCAGTGAAGAAACCATAGGTAAATACCATCACATCATCAATGCCTTCCACCACCACATCCAACTACACCATGGGCCATACATACATACATCAACTAAAGGAAGTGGCATCTACATGCACCAATTCCTGCACCTGCAAACCAACTTCCATGTAGACTCATCATCAATCATTAGGAGAACAATATCACCCATAATCCTCAACATATGGAGAATCGTGAATGGACATAGAAAATGTGTATCCATCTGCATCTTTGAAATCCCCAACTATACCTTGAGAATCATCCTCTCAAAGCATAGATCCATATACTACACCGTCATACCATGCATCTAGTGAAGTCTAAGTACATATTCCAGGATCCCAAGTCATCCCCATGAATACAAGGTGCAATATATATTCTCATATGCAATGCATAAGAATCACATGGGAGTCATCATAACAAACTGCCAGAAAAACATGAGTCCATCCAAAATAATCCCCTATAAAGGAAACTCTCCCAATGTGTTGCAAAAATGGACCCATGGAGAATATAAGAGGCTTTCCTCCTCAATACAACCAGCAAAAATGTGCTCTCAATGAGCTACCAATAATCAACAATGCTTGGGTCCCACTGCTTGTGCATTCTCCTAGTGCACAATGTCATCAAGGAAAAATCTAGCAAGTATGGGATGCCAAGGTCCCAATACTTGTGTGGGCCATCAATACATGGTGTGAATAAATACAAATCAGAATATTGGATTCTCATGTCCCAATACTTTCACACTCTATCAATGAGTAGTGCTAATACAAGCAAATATACAAACTATGGGATGCAAAATATCCCCCAATACACATCATCAAAGAGATCAATACAAATCAATACATCATGGGAAGAGATGCTAGGATCCCAAGTTCTACTGTGCATTCTCCCATACATCATAGATATATCATGATACAAAGCTATGTCATCATGTATTAATACAACAATATCATCATGAAACATAGGGAGATACAACAATGTGCCATCACAAAAATAGGCATGACTATCAACGTGGCTTGTCCAAGCAAGTATACCATCATGTTACAAATGTACAAAAGAACCAAGTAACCAATTGGATCTACTCCAATGACATAGGTGAGGGTCCCACTTCCAAAAATGTTTCTCCAAGAAAGTGTGGGAGGTGTCATAAAGTGTTGTTGTGTGTTCTTTCACCCAAACATTGGATGAAGAAATTATCCCATCAAGTGGATTACATAGTGAGAAAGAAGAAGAATGAGTATCATATATGCATCCATGAATATGTGTATCGTCAAGAAATAACAAAGTATGGTGTTTCCAATAAGACTATTCTCCAATCATATATCTCTTCACCCAAGTATGGGATGAAGTTCCTTCAACATCACATGAACTAAGCAAGGAGCAATGAAAATCATGAGTCTTCAAGTGACTCAAGTGAACATAATGCGTGCATCCATGTATGGAAAATTCATCAAATGAGATCAATGGATACTTATGTTGCAAAATAGAATGTGGGAAAATCTTCATAGGATCATCATGTAGTGTAGGAGTCTCATACTCCTCATATGGCACCATTAAAAATAAACTCTTCACCCAAATTTATTTTGTATGTATGTTGCAATATATGGAAGGGTGGGATGTAGGCGAATGAACCAACTCACCCAAATAATCAGAAAGTGTGAAAGTTTCATCATGTGAAGGATCTATAGGGGTACGATCATGCATCTCCCTCAAAAGTGTTAAACTTCCCTCATAGGTTGGTTTGAAAGTAGTGGCATTGTGCACTTCTCCAAAAAGTTCATAACCATCATCAAGAGGCAACTAAAGTTCCTCTTCCACAAAAACAAGTGATTGGATCTCATCAAGATCATCTTCAAACATATCAAGCACCTGTAAATCTCCATGTTTCTCATGATCCATCATGTCATGAGAATCCTCCAAGCAATCTACCATATGAAACTCAGAAACATAGGAGGAAGAACAAGTATCTTGCAACCTCTCAAGAAGTTGCTCATTTTGAATTTTGAGCTTATGAATATCCTCATTATTCTTCAAGTAATCCCCATGTAATACATTAACAAGCTCAATTAAAACATTAATTTTAGAAAGAAAAGACAAAAATTTACCTTTGATGATTCCCATTGCTCTTTGAATTTGCTCCATGTATTCAAGGAACGATGGATCCTACAATGAGGAGATTCTCCAACAATAATTTGACACCAATGCATGAGTGTCATGGATAATCTGTATGGCCTATTGAATATTTTGCTGCTCATCTTGTGTGGCCCTTCAAAATGGGAAGGATCATGAAAATAATTCTTCTCTTCCTCCAACATAGGATCAGCCTTATGAAGCTCATGTGGTGATGGTGAGATTGATCCTTAGACATCTTCCTCTACTGCAAATACTTCATCTTCTTCAGGATCGTGGAAACTTGTACTTCCAGTTGCCTCATCAAGTGGAATCTCTATGTAACCAATATAGAGGAATGGACATCCATTAATAGGTGTCTCTCCATGGCACCCATCAATAGGTACCTCTTCATCATAGAATCCATCAATAGAAGTCTCTGCGGAACATAGGCACTTATCAATAAGTACCTGTTGGCCTGATTTTCTGACCTAGGCCAATAAGGAGGTTTTGTCCACACAATCAGCTTAAATTAGTGTCCGGTGTGTTTGAATTAACAAAACCTCGCAGGTTGTGGTCTTGCTACCAGCTGGTTTTTCTCTTAAGGAGAAACTAAAACCAGCAAATTCTAACCTATTCTAATGTTATTTTTACCTAAATAATTAAATTAAACTATCTAAACTGTCCTATGGTTGCTTTCTTACGGAAAGACTTTGATTTTTGGGAAGTTTTAAGAGTATAAAACTTATACAAAGTATGAAAGTCGATTTAACAGTTGTTAATTCAGCTACTTCAAAAATAAATTTAACCTAAACTATTCTATATGTCCTATCTCAGCTGAGAGCATATTTAAAGATTATATTAACTATTAATCAGTAAAAGATGAAGAGAAAGACTAAAGCATAATTCAAATAGACACATTTAAATCATGAATAATAAGTCACTCTGTTATATCACAACAAAACTGAAAAATAACTGCAAATAAACAATTAATTTTAACGTTCTGAAATTGATTAATAATTAATCATCAAGACAGCTATTTGAATTTAAGATAATGTCTATTAAAAATCACTGTCAACATACAAATGAAATTTTAAACAGACAGAAGAGTATATCATTATAACTTAAGTTTACAGTAAAAATACTAATAAACATAATCATAATGAGATGTTCATTTAAAATACTATCTTGAGCTGATAAAGTGAAAAAATGTAATTAAACATCAGTATATCAAAGCACACTATGTTAATATAAAGAAAGAAGATAATACGCTGAAATATATATATAATAATCCAAAACAAAAATACCAGAAATGGTATCAGTCTGTGGACGTCCAGTAGTATTCACATCCAAAGTTTCAACTTCAGAGATAAACAAAACACCAGCAACAAAATATAATTCCAGTACGTTTTCTTCAAACACTCCATCTTTGAGTTCATCAAAACTCTTAACTTATATACTACTATGATCTAGTTTTCCCCATTAATGCACATACAGTATCATAGGGTTCTTTTAACTAAAAAGAGAATCTAATCTCTTATATCACACCTGTCACTATAAACAAAACACGACTAGCCTGAGCCCAGGAACTTGGAATATTCTTGGTAATTGTTGAAAGTCCAGCTCGTAACAAACAGCCACATCTCCGTGCCAACGTATTAACCATGTCCTGAAATTCTGTAGAGAAATGATGATAAACCCACCTGCATTCAACCAACGAGGAATCTCATTAAAGTTGTTCATAATAAATTTAACAGAATAAACTAAGATTTTTAACACATGCCTGTAAAATCTGCGATTTTACAGGCATGTATTACAAAACATGTTATTACATGTTTAACAGCCAATACGATCCACGAAAATGAGAATAACCTTCATGTTATACTTTGAAGAGAGTTAACTCTTCGTGCTTCAGTCAACTTAGCCTTTAACCTGACAATCTTTACGTTTTGTTTTTCAATTTTCTCAAGTAGGTGCTGGTTTATGCTAATTATTGATCTCTTCACGTTTTTATACTGATTCTTTTTAACATTTAACTCTTTCCATCTACGGATCCGATCCAGTAATTCTTCTCTAAATGTTTTGTTTTCCTCCTCTAACAACGTTGTACTGGATAGGCAATGCTTGAGTTTACCCTTTAACTCCATAATTTTATCCTAGTATGCATTATCTAGTACATGTTGCAGAGTCTCATCTTCATTGGTTACCTGAGGAGAAACAGGGCTGTCAATATACTGGCTGGACAATAGTTCAGGATCTGCGATACCCGTATCTATACCTAGTTGAGTAACCTCGGCCTCGCCTGATTTGGCATCATTACCCTGTACGAAAGTAGGGTTATTTACATTAATTGTATTAGGGATAGATGATGGGATGTCATCTTCAATATTGACAACTGCGAGCTGGGAAGCCTGTTGATTAACTATAGAACCTGAAATCGTATGGGTATTGTACATGCTCCTCGTAACCCTTCTTGAAAACGATAGGTTTTCAAAACCAAGCCCTTCCTTATCACAACAAATCTGAGCAAGATGATCTAATCTAAGCATAGATTCTCTGCTATATTCATCAGGTTTATTTGTTTCAAATAGATTTTCACATTCATAATCATTATCAGTTTTACTTTTGGTTAATCTTTCTTCTATTTCTGCAGGGGTGTTATCATTTTTACCAGATAAGGGTTGATCCAAGACTGCTTTAGAATCACAAGGGACTGCATTCCTGTCATTATCATTACTAATCCCATTGTTTATGGGTATGCTGACTTCCTCGAACCCTTTTACCTCTGATACAGTTTCAGAAGTATTATTAACCTCAGATTTTATGGCTTTTTGTTTCTTATGAATTCGTGGAGAGGGATTCGGCCAATGCAGCGTCGGCCCCAACTGACAATCGACTAAAAAACTATCCCATGACTTTCCATTTGCAAATAATTGATATTGCAATATAAATTTTATTAACCCATGGTGAAAAAGGCTTCTGTCGGGATTACTAAAACTCCTAACAGCCTGAGACATATTTTTTAAGCTTTGCAACAAATAGAATGGCAAATTGAGCTTACAACCTTGTATCGCTAACAGCAATCTTAAATGGTAGTAATGCAAATGGGAGTAACGTCCGTCACAGGACACGTACCTTACCAGTATTTCGTAATAAACTCTCCATTCGGGCTTCAGAAATTTAACAGGGACGCCTATCTTCAGCTTAGTATCATCTAGCAATGGCAGCAACAGAGCCAAACATTTCTTCTTATTAACCATGCTACCCTTAAACCAGCGTTCTCCAACCTGCGGAAGCTTAGTGGCTTCTGCGATCTTATCTTCATTGATAATAAACTCAAAACCCCCAATTTGCACACTGTCACCATTAAAATTCATGGCGAACAGTTTAGTAATCTCTGCATGGTGGCCATCGAAACTTCTAAAGAAATGCCCCCACCCATTTTTCTTGAATCACATAGCAACTTCCTGGTCAGCTTCTACAAGTTCAGAACCAGAGATTTCATAACGGTTCAGAGGAGCCATGGTTTCTTCTACGCTCTCCTGGCTTCGAACTGAAATGAATGGAGAGGTGAACATAGAGGGAATAGGTACCCACACATATGACATGATGGGAAGTCTTCGCATGCTTCGGATCTGACGGATATGATATCTCTAGACTTGGCCATTTTAGCCGAACCTTAGCAGCGTTGAATGCTGCAACTTCACGTTATATCATGATTCATGCAGGTTTATCTACGTTTAACCATGACTAATAGTGATAACCACCAAATTGGTGAACCAGAGACTTTGTGATTGATAGATCATAATTTCAAAATATTGATTACAGATAGCAATCATAATGGGCTAGTACATCGATGTTAATTGGAAATGACTATCAGCATTTAACACTGTTAATTCGATGCATTCATATTTTTACAGTTGTCATTTTATCAAGAGGTATAAGCCATGTTCTCATGCCAACTCATTGATCCAAGTGATAATCGTTTATCAACTTGACAAATGGCTCCTTGTAAACTCAATCAATCTTAACAGTCATCTCCAGTTTAATCGTGATAAGTGGTGGCATGCAAGGTGATGAAATCGCATACTCTAATGTTAACATGGCTTAGTGAAATAGCTAGATTTAATATCTATGCTATGTATATACAAAGACTAAGTTTAAACTTTTCAAACATCCTATCGATAAATATCTAACATTAGATTGATAGGATATTTAAATGATAAAACTATCATAAGTGAAACTTTCCTATATAAAAACCATTTATTCATTAACTATAATATTTACAAAAAATCATAGTATGGTATTACATATAATATCAACTTTAAAAGTCACTTTTAGTTTTATGAACTTAGGGCTAGTAATACCTTACTCAACACAAAATGTGTTTTATTGATTTTCTCTTGGCAAACTATTTCAAATTTCTTAAGTCTCATAAATTTATTTTAATGTTTGAAATAATTACATGAATATTTATGAAACTAACTGACAGTTGTTAATTACCAAGTTCATGAGCGTGTTTCACCAACTTCTCAAATAATATTTTACATTTCTTTGATTAAGAGTACCTTCAGAATCAAAGATTCTGAAGGTGCTCTTTCATAATTTTGAATTGATGAATCATAGAAAGAGCTGATCACTCTTCATCTTATTGAGAAATGAAGAGGTTGTTGCTAGCTGCCAACAAATGGCGACAACTTGGGCGAACCAATTATCTCTGCTTATACAAAATGATAAAAACAAAATCTTAAAACTTGTTTAAAACAATCAAAAATTCCTTATCCACATCAAACCATTATTTACTCATATCCATAAGTATAACTCAAAAATATTCCATCTTTTTGAAATAGAAATTTGATTAGGGATAAACTTACAAATATCTTAGTCGAAACAAGTACTTCTTAGTAAGGATAACCTATACCATCAGCATA
Source organism: Pseudotsuga menziesii (assembly GCA_001517045.1). Taxonomy (NCBI): domain Eukaryota; kingdom Viridiplantae; phylum Streptophyta; class Pinopsida; order Pinales; family Pinaceae; genus Pseudotsuga; species Pseudotsuga menziesii. The sequence goes on along the minus strand of LPNX010182065.1, from coordinate 229,728 downwards.
GAGTACAGAAATCTGCTCCTCTGAAAACTTTCTAGAATCTGTTCCATAGCATAATAATTTTCTTTTTGTTTGCTTTTGCTTTTCTTTTAAAACAATAATTCTGCCTGAAGACTACTATCTGGGTATGGTATCCCAATGTGATAGTATCATTCACGAGAGCTGTCTAAAATAAGCAAGTCGTCTCGTGATGAGACCTCTTGTCTTTTAATTTTATTTTTTTTTAAAATCAAAAGTCATCACCCTGGTGATCAGAAATGAAGTTATTCCAGACAACACTAATGATCATGATTAGGCCGGCTCGTGATGAGACCTCCTATTCTTCAGTCAAAATTACGTTTTTATTGCAATTTTATCTTTTAATTTTTATAAAATGAGAGATCATTACCCAGCATGGTGACCAAACGGTAATGTCAGTCATTAATATCACTAGAAAATGAATCAGCTGGCTCGTGATGAGACCCCTTATCTTTTGGTTTTAAAACCAAAATCCATTACTAGTTTCCTAATAATGTCATACCAGTGATATTTGTGATTCTGATCGGACCGGTTCATTACTGAGACCTTCTGTCTCTCACTTTAGCTTTTAATTGATTGGAACAGATGCTAGACAATTCTCAGATGATAAAAAAATTTCTAAGACTGATGATAGAGATCTGTAAAAAGTTTTTTCAAAAGTACAAGCTTCGAAGAAGACATTTAATAAGCTATCCCCATTTTTGAGAAAATAACAAGATGAAGAATAATCTGAGAAACACTTATAAATAAAAACAATGAAGGTCTTTTGCATATTTAAGAAATATTGATCATCCTGAACAAATTTTTAAAAGACTTTAGTCTAATATCATAATTTTTCAGGCTGATGAGCAAACTGATTTTATTTATTTATATTAATTACAGCTACTACTTACAGATTTCTGACTGATTGACTGGTTATATACAAAAATGTTAACAATCTGAAATATTTGATTTTGACAGAAAACTTATTAACATAACAGTATGATAGTTTATATACATAAAGATAAATTTATTTACAAACAGCACGTAAATTATATACCCTTTGGACAGAAAATATTAATAGAAATATTTTTTAAGAATCAGTCCGTTCACTGGGAATGTTTCGGACTGTCCTTCAAGTGTCTGCAATCGAAAGGTAATTGGGCCTATTATTTCAGAAATAACAAAGGGACCTAACCACAGTTTCTAAAACTTAGTATGATCTCCCTTATCTTCGTGAGATTTATCCCATTTCAAAACTAAATCTCCTACCTGAAATTCTCGATCAAAACTGAAAGATTGATCAAACCATGATTTCACTATCTGTTGGTGTTTTGTAAAGTGTTGTTTTGACTTTTCTCTTTCTTCTTCTAGTTTTAACAATGTATTAATTCTCTTTTCCATTGCTGGGCATTCTTCATCTTGGACAGACTGAGATAACTGTAATGAAGGTAAGAACAGATTTGGTGGTAAAATAGCCTCAGTTCCGTATAGTAAGAAGAATGGTGAATTACCTATTGCAGCCTTAGGAGTTACTATGTCTGCCCAAAGGGCATTGACCAATTCTGTATGCCAGTTACGATGGTGAACTGAAATAGTTCTTTTGAGAATTTTCAATAAATTTTTGTTTGTTGATTCAGCTAGACCATTCCCATGTGGGTGATAATTAGCTGAATACCTGATTCTTATTCCCTTCTCTAAAGCAAACTGAGTTAACTCGATTGATGAAAAATACGAAGCATTATCAAAAACGAGAGAATCAGGAATACCAAATCTTGTTATGATAAAGAATTCCAAAAATAGTATAACCTTATTGGTATTTATAATTTTCAATGGTGCAGCTTCAGCCCAACGGGTGAAATAATCGGTTGCAGTTATTATATATTTGTGTTGCATAGATGAGGGAGGATTTATTGGACCTACTATATCGATACCCCATTGCTGAAAGGGTCTTTCAGCTGAAATAGGTTGTAAAGGAAAAGCAGGTTTTTTCACCCTTCCTGAAGCAAGTTGACACTCTTGGCATTTTTCAACAAAGGTTTAGGAATCTCGAAACAAGGTGGGCCGGTAAACACCAGCCCTAAGAATTTTGTGCGCAGTGGTTTCTCCACCAAAATGACCTCCTGCTGGTCCAGAATGTAATTCTTTCAGAATTACTTCTGTTTCATCTTTATCTAGACATCGAAGGTATACTTCGTCTGAATTTCTCCGAAAGAGGATATTATCGATTAATAAGTATGGAGCATACTTCAATCTGAGTGCTCTTTTCTTCTTTGGTTCTAAGTAATCAGGGGCAGTACCAGTTTCCAAAAGCATCCGTATGTCTGTGTACTAGGAATCTTGAGGTGGTGGATAAAAATAAATTTCCCTGGTAAGTAAAGCCTCATCAACGACAATTTCAGCTTTATCATTGGGTAAGTGAGTAGCTTCAGCAACTAATTTACATATCCCTTGGCCTTTGACTATCATTGAGGGTTTGATCTCTAAGTCATATTCTTGAAGAGATGTCATCCAAGGTGCCCTCTTTTCACCTAAGTCTTTCTGTACCAACAAATTTCTGACTGAGGAATAAGGGACAATTACTTTTGTTTTAGATTTTAGCAAATAAGGACGAAAATATTTCACAGCTTTAAAAACAGCAAAGGCTTGTTTATCAACTTCATGGTAATTGAGTTCAGCACCTTTGAGATTTGAACTCATGAAAGAAATTGGAACTCCGTTATTCTGTTGATTTAATTGAGTTAGAACTGCTGCATATGAAATATCAGAAGCAAAAGTATATAGTATGAAATCTTTATTAAAATCTGGGCTTAGAAGGCTAGGAGCTCCTGAGATTGCTTCTAAAATTTTCTGAAATGACTCTTTTTCAGTTTGTCCCCAATTAAAAACAACATCTTTCTTAATCATTTTTTGCAAAGGACGAATGATCTCGGAAAAATTGGGAATGAATCTCCTAACAAAATTAATTTTACCTAGAAACGACTGCATTGCTTTCTTGCTAGAAGGATAGGTAATCTTTGAAATGGCTTGGGTTCTTTCGGGATCAATCATGATTCCGTGTTTTGAAACTACACATCCCAATAAGATACCTTCTGAAACAGCAAATATTGTCCTTTTAGGATTTAAAGATATTCCAAATTTTCTACATCGTTCAAATACTTTTCTAAGATGATTAAGATGATCAGGTCGATGTTTAGAATATACAGTAACGTCATCTAAGTAGACAACAACTGAATGACTGGTTAAGCCTCTAAAAGAAATATCCATTGCTCGTTGAAAGGTTGCTCCTGCATTGATTAACCCAAAGGGCATCTTGCGGTAGGCATATGTTCCCCATGGAGTTCTAAAAGTAGTTTTCAATTGGTCATCCGGGGAGACCAATATTTGGTTGTTTCCTGAAAAACCATCAAGGATAGACATTATCTCAGACCCAGACACTTTTTGAAGAATTTGTTCCATGGGAGGAACAGGGTAATTATCTTTTTCAGAAGCCTTATTTAAATTTCTAAAATCTACACATAATCTAATATCTCTGTTTTTCTTCCTAACTGGAACTAAGTTTGGTACCCATTGAGTATGTCTGATGGGGAAAATAATCTTGGCAGCTAACAATTTATTCAGTTCCTTTTTTATTGTTGGTTCTAATGACGGGTGATATTTCCTTAACTTCTGTTGAAAAGGCTTGGACTCTTGTTTAATTGGAATTATATTTTGCGTGACTTGGGTATTGAATGTTTTCAGGTCATCATATGTCCAAGCAAAGACATCCTTAAAATCCTTAAACAATTTTATGAAAGCTATTTTTTCTACAGGATTACAATCTACTCCAAGGTTTATAGTTTGGGGATTTAGTTCTGTTCCTAAATTGATGGTTTCATACCTCATTCGAGAGTTGTTTGTTTTACAATTAGGAACAGAACTAAACTTATCCTACAGAACAAAAAAAATTTCTAATCTTAGTACTGAATTACGGACTGGTTTTACCTGTTCGAAAGCTTTTTCAACTGAACAGAAATCATTTATTACCAAAAAATCCCGCAGATTTTCATCATGAGTGACTTCATCTATTGTTGAATCTTTAAAGGTATCCTCATTTGTCAGAAAATTCAGTACCTGCATATGATTGTCAAATACACGACAGTTAAAAATATTATCAGGTATGGAAGGTCTAAAAATCAATTCAACAGAAAAGAAATCTGGTGTAAGATTTTCAGAAGGAATTAACTTTGATGCTACGTTTGCTAACAAATCTGCTTCTTGATTTTGACTTCTAGGAACAGAATTTATATTAAATGCATCAAAATGTAAAATAAGGTTCCATGCCTCTTTCTGATAACTTTGTAAATGTTCAGATAAACAATGAATGGAGTTACGCACCTGTCTGATAATGATCTCGGAATCGCCATAAACAATTAACTCTTTGATGCCCAAATCAATTGCCTTTTTCAAACCTTGTATTAAAGCTTCATATTCGACTGTATTGTTTGTACAACTAAATTCCATTCTACAAGCTATACAGGTTTTATGTCCTTGAGGGTCCACCAGTAAGCAACCAGCTCCTGCTCCTTCTTTGGACTTGGCACCATCAAAATATAACGTCCAAATAGAACTATGCACAACCACTTTACTTTCTATAATATTCACAATATTAAAATTATTTACATCATTAATGGTTTCTTTGAGTGAAGAGTTAGGAGAAACAGATGTCATATTATAAATTTCATATTGTTGTTTATTTTCAGATAATGGAGAATTTTCAGCTTTAAAATTACCAAATCCTAATTCATACATGTAATTCCCCATAATACAGTCTGAAAATAAAACAGGTTCGCTAGGATCATGCAGTTCTGTAACAGTATGTTTCATATACCTTTCTCTATTTATCTTGATTTGATTTGACTTTCCATTTTTAGGTAACCACAATGTTGACCAATCAGTGGCAAAGAAACCGTTCAGCTATTGGGACCAATCCCTACTTAAGAATAGCCCATATGCATCTGGAATATTAGCAAGCACAATATTTATAATCTGATAAACCGAAGGGTTGCAAGCAATCCTGACTTAGACATCTTTCACTTCCCATACCACCTTTACATTTGTCCTATCTAATTGAGTTATTTGAGAATTTGATGGGACAAATTTTCCATTCAATTTCTTGCATACAGATAAAGGCATAACATTGGAAGATGCTCTGGAATCTACCCTGCAATTATGGACATTCCTATTGAAAATTTCAAAGGTAAGTAAGAATGGGGGTGTGGTTGACTTAGAATTCTTACCTATCAGTGAAGCTTTGTCAACCGTTGCTTTCCCTTTTTCAATTGCTGTTGGATCATTGTTGGAACTATTCGCAGCAACATTTTGTTTTTCATTAGGAACAATTGAACTTACTGCAGGATTTATAATATGCCTATTAGGCATTGCGTAGATTTGAAGGAGATCATACATACTGATGGTTGCACGTGTCTTCTTTAAATCTTCGATTATGTCATATTGTAAATCTAATTTTGGAGCATTTTGAATGGTTTGGGTACCCTTGGTTGGCTGAGTCTGCTTGCCGGATTGAGTTTGTTTGTTTGGTTGTGAATTATTGTTGTCGTTATTTAATGTAGTAGAACTTGAAGCACCGAGAGTGTTTGCAAATGCTTTACTACGAGTATTATATGCATGATATCCTGTAGGTGGACTTCTGCTCTCATGTTCTTTCACAAGACTATCCCAAAAATGACCATTAACTTGTAGAGGTTCTTCTGATTCTTCATCATTTTCTGATTCCTCTTCTTCTTCATTTTCATTCGTCTCTTGACTAGAAGGAGACTCAGACAACGATAGAACAGCTCGAATTGTATTAAATATCTCTTCATTTGTAGCTATGTCAGGTGGTGTATTCTTATTATTTGCATTAGAATTTTGTTTAAATTGATTTCTGAAATAACTCCTAGAAGGAGAAGCTTCAGAGTTAGCCTTCTTTAACCCTATAACTTCATTGGTTAATGTTCGAATAGCGTTTTGCAGCTGTTCTACATCGAATGCTTTATCTTTATCTGAACTGGGTTTTTTCGTCTTCCTTCGAGGAAAAGAATCAGATTTCCCGCTTCTATCTGGTTCATAAAACATGGAGTCCTTTTCTACTTTAATGGCTTCTTCAAATGTTTCAATTAATGTTGTTTTTCCAGCTCTCTTAACAAACATCCCAGAATACTTAGGTAAGGCTGACGTATAATTCTCAATAATTATTTCTTCCGGAGGTTGAGAAGCAATTGGAATTTTGTTTTTAATGTTAGAAACCTTTGATTGAAATCTTTGATTCTTTCTTTAGGCTCCATTTTAATCCTAGATAACTCTAGGGCTAAAAGAGCGGGTGTTTTATCTTCCCCAAATTTATCGAGAAAGGCCTTATTGAATTCCCCCCAATTTGTGATAGATCCCTGTACTAATGAAAAATACCAGGTGGAAGCTCTTCCTTCAAAAGTTAGAGGAAACAATCGACAAACTACATCTTCATGTTGAACGTTCAAAGTCTGAACAGCCAACATGAATTTGTCAATATGCACCTCTGCAGGTTCTTTGTCATCTGGGTTAAATTTAGGAAGAAGTTTATCTGAGTGTTTCGACAACGGATGCTGTACTCCAGGGACTGCTACAGCTACTGCCCTTAGCCAAGGGAGCTGTGGATTGGGTGGAGGATTACCTCCTCCTCCTACAGGTGCATTTCCTGCCATTAGACTTCCTTAAGAACTAGAGGAACTTCCAGAATTGGAAGATCTTGGACTATCAGGCGGTGACTCAGGAGGAGAAGGTGGCTGATCAGAATCACCTCCTACAATTAGTCTTCTAGCAGTATTAGTTTGTGTAATCTGCCTTTGATGTCTTTCAATCTGATGGTGTGGAGTACTACCAGTTATCTCCAAATCTTGCGTAACTATGGTCAATTATGGATTATGTCGCTGTTGTCTAGGTAGACCATAATCTATTGGAGAAATACCAAGTTGATTAGCGTATGCTCTAGTAAGAATATGTCTATATTCCTCAAGAGTTTGAGCGCTTTGTGCGGGAGTAAAGGGAGAAGTGACAGGATCACGTTCAAGGATATTCCTAACAGTTTCTATAAAAGGTGATCTACTGACTTCTGGAGGTTGTTGGTTGGTTGGAAATGTTTCATTAGTTTCACCTACCATTACTCATTGACGGGCCCTCCTTCTAGCGCCATTTGTTGGCCTGATTTTCTGACCTAGGACAATAAGGAGGTTTTTTCCACACAATCAGCTTAAAGCAGCATCCGGTGTGTTTGAATTAACAAAACCTCGCAGGTTGTGGTCCTGCTACCAGCTGGTTTTTCTCTTAAGGAGAAACTAAAACCAGCAAAATCTAACCTATTCTAATGTTATTTTTACCTAAATGATTAAATTAAACTATCTAAACTGTCCTATGGTTGCTTTCTTAAGGAAAGACTTTGATTTTTGGGAATTTTTAAGAGTATAAAACTTATACAAAGTATGAAAGTCGATTTAACAGTTGTTAATTCAGCTACTTCAAAAATAAATTTAACCTAAACTATTCTATATGTCCTATCTCAGCTGAGAGCATATTTAAAGATTATATTAACTATTAATCAGTAAAAGATGAACAGAAAGACTAAAGCATAATTCAAATAGACACATTTAAATCATGAATAATAAGTCACTTTGTTATATGACAACAGAATTGAAAAATAATTGCAAATAAACAATTAATTTTAACTTTCTGAAATTGATTAATAATTAATCATCAAGACAGCTATTTGAATTTAAGATAATGTCTATTAAAAATCATTGTCAACATACAAATGAAATTTTAAACAGACAGAAGAGTATATCATTATAACTTAAGTTTACAGTAAGAATACTAATAAACATAATCATAATGAGATGTTCATTTAAAATACTATCTTGAGCTGATAAAGTGAAAAAATGTAATTAAACATCAGTATATCAAAGCACACTGTGTTAATATAAAGAAAGAAGATAATACGCTGAAATATATATATAATAATCCAAAACAAAAATACCAGAAATGGTATTAGTCTGTGGACGTCCAGTAGTATTCACATCCAAAGTTTCAATTTCAGAGATAAACAAAACACAAGCAACAAAATATAATTCCAGTACGTTTTCTTCAAACACTCCATCTTTGAGTTCATCAAAACTCTTAACTTATATACTACTATGATTCAGTTTTCCCCATTAATGCACATACAGTATCATAGGGTTCTTTTAACTAAAAAGAGAATCTAATCTCTTATACCACACCTGTCACTATAAACAAAACACGACTAACCTGAGTCCATGAACTTGGAATATTCTTGGTAATTGTTGAAATTCCAGCTCGTAACAAACAGCCACATCTCCGTGCCAACGTATTAACCATGTCCTGAAATTCTGTAGAGAAATGATGATAAACCCACCTGCATTCAACCAACGAAGAATCTCATTAAAGTTGTTCATAATAAATTTAACAGAATAAACTAAGATTTTTAACACATGCCTGTAAAATCTACGATTTTACAGGCATGTATTACAAAACATGTTATTATCTATTTAACAGCCAATACGATCGAGGAAAATGAGAATAACCTTCATGTTCTACTTTGAAGAGAGATAACTCTTCATGCTTCAGTCAACTTAGCCTTTAACTTGACAATCTTTACGTTTTGTTTTTCAATTTTCTCAAGTAGGTGCTAATTTGTGCTAATTACTGATCTCTTCGCGTTTTTATACTGATTCTTTTTAACATTTAACTCTTTCCATCTGCGGATCCAATCCAGTAATTCTTATCTAAATGTTTTGTTTTCCTCCTCTAACAACGTTGTACTGGATAGGCAATGCTTGAGTTTACCCTTTAACTCCATAATTTTATCCTGGTATGCATTATCTAGTACATGTTGCAGAGTCTCATCTTCATTGGTTACCTGAGGAGAAATAGGGCTGTCAATATACTGGTTGGACAATAGTTCAGGATCTACAATATCCCTATCTATACCTGGTTGAGTAACCTCAGCCTTACCTGATTTGGCATCATTACCCTGTACGAAAGTAGGGTTATTTACATTAATTGTATCAGGGATAGATGTCGAGAACTCATCTTCAATATTGACAACTGCAGGCTGGGAAGCCTGTTGATTAACTATAGAACCCGAAATCGTATGGGTACTGTACATGCTCCTCGTAACCCTTCTTGAAAACGATAGGTTTTCAAAACCAAGCCCTTCCTTATCACAACAAATCTGAGCAAGATGATCTAATCTATGCATAGATTCTCTGCTATATTCATCAGGTTTATTTGTTTCAAATAGATTTTCACATTCATAATCATTATCAATTTTACTTTTGGTTAATCTTTCTTCTATTTCTGAAGGGGTGTTATCACTTTTACGAGATAAGGGTTGATCCAAGACTGCTTTAGAATCGTAAGGGACTGCATTCCTATCATTATCATTACTAATCCCATCGTTTATGGGTATGCTGACTTCCTCGAACCCTTTTACCTCTGATACAGTTTCAGAAGTATTATTAACCTCAAATTTTATGGCTTTTCGTTTCTTAAGAATTCGTGGGGAGGGATTCGGCCAATGCTGCGTCGGCCCCAACTGACAGTCGACTAAAAAACTATCCCATGACTTGCCATTTGCAAATAATTGATATTGCAATATAAATTTTATTAACCCATGGTGAAGAAGGCTTCTGTCGGGATTACTAAAACTCCTAACAGCCTGAGACATCTTTTTTAAGCTTTGCAACAAATAGAATGGCAAATTGAGCTTACAACCTTGTATCGCTAACAGCAATCTTAAATGGTAGTAATGCAAATGGGAGTAACGTCTGTCACAGGACACGTACCTTACCAGTATTTCGTAATAAACTCTCCATTCGGGCTTCAGAAATTTAACAGGGACGCCTATCTTCAGCTTAGTATCATCCGGCAATGGTAGCAACAGAGCCAAACATTTCTTCTTATTAACCATGCTACCCTTAAACCAGCGTTCTCCAACCTGCAGAAGCTTAGTGGCTTCTGCGATCTTATCTTCATTGATAATAAACTCAAAACCCCCAATTTGCACACTGTCACCATTAAAATTAATGGCGAACAGTTTAGTAATATCTGCATGGTGGCCATCGAAACTTCTAAAGAAATGCCCCCACCCAATTTTCTCGAATCGCATAGCAACTTCCTGGTCAACTTCTATAAGTTCGGAACCAGAGATTTCATAACGGTTCAGGGGAGCCATGGTTTCTTCTATGCTCTCCTGGCTTCGAACTGAAATGAACGGAGAGGTGAACATAGAGGGAATAGGTACCCACACATATGACATGATGGGCAGTCTTCGCATGCTTCGGATCTGACGGATATGATATCTCTAGACTTGGCCATTTTAGCCGAACCTTAGCAGTGTTGAATGCTACAACTTCACGTTATATCATGATTCATGCAGGTTTATCTACGTTTATCCATGACTAGTAGTAATAACCACCAAATTGGCGAACCAGAGATATTGTGATTCATAGATCATAATTTCAAAATATTGATTACAGATAGCAATCATAATGGGCTAGTACATCGATGTTAATTGGAAATGACTATCAGCATTTAACACTGTTAATACGATGCATTCATATTTTTACAGTTGTCATTTTATCAAGAGGTATAAGCCACGTTCTCATGCCAACTCATTGATCCAAGTGATAATCATTTATCAACTTGACAAATGGCTCCTTGTAAACTCAGTCAATATTAATAGTTATCTCTAGTTTAATCGTGATAAGTGGTGGCATGCAAGGTGATGAAATCGCATACTCTAATGTTAACATGGCTTAGTGAAATAGCTAGATTTAATATCTATGCTATGTATATACAAAGACTAAGTTTAAACCTTTCAAACATCCTATCGATAAATATCTAACATTAGATTGATAGGATATTTAAATGAAAAAACTATCATAAGTGAAACTTTCCTATATAAAAATCATTTATTCATTAACTATAATATTTACAAAAAATCATAGTATGGTATTACATATAATATCAACTTTAAAAGTCACTTTTAGTTTTATGAACTTAGGGCTAGTAATACCTTACTCAACACAAAATGTGTTTTATTGATTTTCTCTTGGCAAACTATTTCAAATTTCTTAAGTTTCATAAATTTATTTTAATGTCTAAAATAATTACATGAAAATTTATGAAACTAACTGACAGTTGTTAATTATGGTGTTCATGAGCGTGTTTCACCAACTTCTTAAATAACATTTTACCTTTCTTTGATTAAGAGTACCTTCAGAATCAAAGATTCTGAAGGTGCTCTTTCATAATTTTGAATTGATGAATCATAGAAAGAGCTGATCACTCTTCATCTTATTGAGAAATGAAGAGGTTGTTGCTAGCTGCCAACAGTACCCCATCATGAAACCCATCGGTAAGTGTCTCAGAAGTGCATGAAAAAACATAAGTAGTTTCTCCATAAATGCTTGAGAATCCATCAATAAATGATCTATGATCCATCTTCCAATTGTCATGAACCTATCTGGTATGGTCTCTGGTCCTTGACCTCCTTATGCTAGCTAGCACAACATACTTCCTCGGGTGCATACACAACTTCCTATGCACATGTTCTTTTGATTTATTGTCAATATCCTCTTCTGCACAATATTCTTCTTCATTTATACAATCCTCATTAGTAAGGATTGGATATCGAATTTTTCCCAAATCACCTTGGAGTGACTTATGATCCTCCTTGTGTTTGCTAGCACCAAAATACTTTTGTATCCACCCCTTATCAAGGATATGTGCAACTTCCTCTATAAATTATTCAAAGCCTTTTATTGAAATTCATCATTGGATGTAGTCATGATTTCACTTTCCACAGGATGGGCCAAGGAAAGGGCTCTGATACCACTATGATGTAACTAAATCAGAATATAGGCACACTAAATCAAAAGGGACAAGGAGGACACAAATCTAAGGATGGCGAATAGAGGATGAAATATCTCAAGAATCCTTTGCACAATTTATTGGGACCATTTATGTTTCAAAATCAACTATTTTTGTATTCTATTCCAAGGCTTCTGGGTACACCAACATATGCAAACTAGATCCTTTCAACTTGACACTTCCCAAAGGCTAAGGGTAAAGTGGTTTCTTTGACTTTGGAAGGATTGGGGTAGATGAGGAATTATTATTGAGGCTCTATACTCTATTTTCGTAGAGTATTCATACTATAGAATCATAATTACATAGTTGGATGGGTTTGGGAGAGGTTTTGAGGGGCTTGAAGTGGAATAGGGAGATTGGGACTACAAAGGGTAACTATTTTGAAATGAATGGAATGGGTATCTAGGTGGGTAAAATATATATATAACCACTTGGGATTTATTGTAAAGAGTCACAGTATTCTATATCAACTTACAAAATCATATTTGGAGTTCAGGAACTCAATATATGATCAAAACAGTGGAGACTAGTCACTAGGAAGGTTTTGTGGACAGCTCGTGAAGGTTGTTTTCAAACCAACTCAAATGGTATCTAGAGACAATGAATTATGTATTTTACACTTGGAATGGAAAACCATGGGTATTATCTACCTGAAGAAACTTACGGGATCATATTTGGACTTTCATAAAGAAATATATGCTTGAAACAATGAGAGCTAGTTTAAATTAGCTAGTGAAAGAGCAAGGGTGGAATTATATTCTATAAAGGGAATTGTATATGCGGAAATGGTTTCAAATATGAAACATACACCTGTAGTATGTTTGAAAAAAAATTCATATAAGAGTGATACAACAACATTTACATTTATCATGCATTCTCATCTTGTGAAAGAGACAACAAATAATTGCATAGATGCATAGCAAGATAGAGGCATGAGAACATTGGAACCTTTATTATTGATAAAAAATTATGAGAATACATCAAATGAAAATATGGTATGCATCAAAAAATCTCAATTAGTTGGAATATGTGTCCAACCCCACTTCAGCAATGCCTTGGTTACTTAGATGCAGAAGGGGGCCATCACCCAACTCTTGTCAACGGGAGCATGACCCAAGACTATGTAGCACTAAGCTTCCCATCAAAATAAAAAATATCCAAATCATGACTTTTCCATTCACCTTTGCCTCCTTTTATACTTGAAAAGTATCCAATACCATGGATAAATACCATGGGCCAATGAAAACCTTGTTCCATTATCACATTTTGGCAATACCATGGAAAAATACTATAGAACACCCAAAACCATGAACTGGGTAATTATTGTTCCATTAAATTCATGAGGGCACCCTCTAATCATTTTAACTTTCATAAATGCACTCTCTAACTTCCTTCACCATTTCCTTGTACACCCTTTGACCCAATTAATTAGCCAATTTTCTCCAATTGGATGTAATAATTATTTTGGCTAATTTATCCATTAATCCATAATAATATTTCCCTTAGTCAATAATTATAGTTTTTGAGCTTTAATAATATTACCGGATAATTCTCCAATTCAATCCCAATTAAATTATTTTCTCCTCCATATATTCAAATTGGGACTTTTGATGGTCACATTTCCCATTAAAATTGCTTAGGAAATATTATTTAGGCTCTAATTAATTTCAATTAAGCCTTAGCAACCATACTTAGGCATTTTCCCCTTATTTGTCACCATTAATGTTTTTTAATAATTTTTCTAAGGTCACTCAGGAAATTTTTAAACCAGGAAAAATATGGGGACATGACACTAGAGTACCATTTATCCTTGCTTAAAATGTTTCCTTTAAACCCAATCTGCCTTGAAAGACCATCCTCACCATGTCTGGTAGTTATGGACTTCTTTTGCAAAACTAAGTCTTCTTCCCAGTCTGCTTGAGCATTAGGTGTTAAGTGTTAATTCATATATGGTATGTAGGGCTTACTCCTCCTCCTAATCTAATGTGGAAGGCAAAGTTTCAAATTTTCCACATTCACTATTGAGTAAATGCACATGTATGGGGGTAGACTAAGTATGTCGGCTTTATCTCCCACCTTCTCCAATACCTCAAAATGATAATATCACATAGCCTTGATATTCTTACTAGGACCTTGTAGTATTTCCTTATTCAATTGTAACCAAACTCTATCCCACCCTTTGAATGAGTTCTCAACCCTGTGTTGGTCATGTCATGCCTCGTACTTTTCATGTGACCTCTTCAATGTCTCTTCTACTTGCAAATGGATTTTCTTGATCTTTTGAATGAATTTTTGAGATATAAATGCTTCACCTATAGTGTCTTCTCGTGACTACCCTTTGTTGTCCATATATAACATCTAAAGGTGAAGGTGTTAGATATCCAAAACAAGTTTGAAGAGGGGCCCTACCAATGGAAGTGTGGACTAGTATATTATAAGAGCATTGGATATAGATCAGATTTTCATCCCAATTCTTTGAATGCTTTTGATTGTAACCCTTCAAAAGATGCAACAAACTCATGTTGGCTACAAAACCAACTAAACTTTGGCACATTGCATATTTGGTGGAAATGGTTAAATCCAATGACCCCTATATGTGGACTAGATCTTCCTCACTTTAAGGGAGTTTGTTAGATATGGAGACTATGAATGAACGACCCTATGTGTTGTGTTTATATGATTGACCTGTATCCTTTGTGATAGTGTGTTGTGATGTTTTGATCACAATGTTTTATGTTTAAGTTTTTTAATGGTGTCCTTAGACACCACCTCTCTTCTAGCACTAGTAGAAAATGAGAAATTAATGACTTAAAAAATGACTAAAATCATGCTATAAACGACTATTTTTTAGTTAGTGACTAATAGTAGCAAATTTCCACTATCTTATAGCTAATCGTATTTCACTAGTCATTAATAGCTTGACTTAGTAGTCATTGATTTAGTCATTGATAGACAATGATTTAGTCATTGATAGACAATGCTTTAGTCATTGATAGTCAATGATTTAGTCATTGTTTTAGTCATTGATAGTCAATGATTTAGTCATTGTTTTAGTCATTGATAGTAAATGATTTAGTCATTGATTTAGTCATGGATTTAGTCATTGATTTAGTCACTGAGTTAGTCATTGATTTAGTCGTTGATTTAGTCACTGATTTAGTCATTGATTGCAACCATTAATGACCAAATATACGACTAAATAAACTACTAGATGTTAACATATTAATGACTAAGCTAAATACGACTAAGATACGGGAAATTAGCTACTAATAGTCATATATATGCGAATTTAGTCATTTTTGTAGTCACAAATTTATGATAGGGCACGGAGGAATCGAACCACCAACCTCCTGCCTATAATTAGGCAGGCGCTCTACCATTGAGCTAGCACCCTTTAAAAAGTTGTTATTGCTTGACAATGATGATATTCAAACAAATTTATGATAGATATCAATCTACAAACTACATAATTATTACTATTACACAACTAAACTGGCATTCTTTCCATGGAAAGCTTCCCCAGTGGTATTTACACGTGAATTTAATTTTATATATGTTCCACTCATTGCATTAGGTTTGGCATCAATATGTTTTTTAGATATAAACATTGATGACTACCCACCCTTATTGACCAACAGCTTGCCATGATCAGAACTCAACCCTGATGCCGCAGCTTCCACCACCAAGGCAGGGAGATTTAATGTTGGAGACACTTAAAGTGAATGAGATGAACTTGTTTTAGGATTAGAGGAGCCCTGAACAGCTGGGATCCTCATACTAAATGAATTTTCCTATGCAGCATGGGAACCCCTGCAACAACCACTAATGTCTCAATATTCAGTAAGATATGTAATATTCCACCACAAAATCCTAAATCATATGGAAGCTTATGTTCACTAAACTTAATGTGTAATGTTACTCTGCACCAATCTAGGGGGGTGTTGGAAAACTAAACAAATATTCCATGACAAGAAACAGATTTCATACCAAGATGCACTAGCTGGCAATACAACTGATCTTCCAGCAGCGCCACTGGAAAGGGAAGTCTTAGCATTACCTCCTGTGTTCTAGTTTCACATGGAAATATTAACAGGTATATATATTCAGGAAATGAAAATGAAGCCATGTATAAAGAATCTAGAAGACAATCACTAAAGTAAAACATAAGCTGTCTAAAGAAAATACACATTAGCTTCGATACTAATGATTATTTAAGACTGAATCAGAAGCTATTAAATAATCTAATATGGAAGCATAGAAAACGTTGTCTGCATGGATATCAATAACAAATGCTAAAGATAATTGGACGGAAGTACAATATACTAAAATCCTAAAGTCACTTACAGGAGCTAGTGATTTGCTCAATTTACTTGAAGAAGCTGATCCAAGCAAGGAAACCTCTACCACTGGTGGAGGTAAACAAAGTCCCCAGTGTTGCTGTGAAGGATTTGTAACATCATAGAACTTCTGAGTTTTGCTGCTAGAAAAATAGGACATAGAGAATAAAAAATCATAAAAGCTAAATGTGAAATATTTTTTAAAACAATTTAACCCAATAAAGAAAACTTTCTAAATTAATTAAATGCTAGAATAGAATTATAGGGGATTAAATCAGCAAAATCGTTCATATCACCCATTTACTTTTGGTAGACGACACATTGATTTTCAGTCAATAGTTCTGTTAGGGAGATGGAAAAGCTTAAGGGGCTTCTGGACCTCTATTGCAAGACTACAGGAATGGTAATAAATATGAATAAGTCTTCAGAAATGTAAAGTGGATTGGCAGAGTAATTTAAAGACCAGACCAAAATCATATTTCCCATTAATTATTTCAAGAATTCAAATACCTGGGTTTCATCTTGAAACCATATTATTGACATTTAAATTTTGGTCGTAACTGTCCTGTGGTTCGTATATTAACCTTCATTAATCTATTCTAGAGAGCATACAGGAGTATTGTATGTCTATAGCATAGCGACCAAAAGGAATCTTAACCAAATCAGAAAGAGGTGTTTCAGCATCCTTCACATAGGAGGGAGGGCCAAGAAATTCCACTAGTTATAAATGGAACAGGGTAGCCAATTCCAAGTAAGCTGGGAATGGGGTTTAAAACACATAAAACACTTTAGCTCAAAATTTGCAACTAAAAGCCTTTAGAGATTGCTTTATAATGATGGACACTGAGCTCAAGTTATGAAATCCAAACACTTAAGAGATGCATCCATGGAATATTGGCTTAAAAAAACACTCACAAGATGCTTCCATTACAAGGAAAGCCTTTGGTAAAGTTTTCCCCTTGGTGGGTAAATAAATGAGGGAACTGAGGAAAAGTCAGAATTGGAAAGGACTCATGGATCAGGATTGAAGGAAATTTCAAATTTTAGAGGCTCTGCTAGATATTTTACATGCTCAGTGGTCTATACTGTCATAGAGAGGCAGACTCGCAATTAGGAAGAAATTCCTAGTCTTGAGGATCGCTGGCAGCAGATAGTCTTAAGTTTACAAGGTGAGCCAGAGGAATGAGACGATTACATTGACTTTCCCAATCATCAAGGATCCGAGAATTTAAAGTGTTCAAGGATCAAGAGAACAAGGAAATGCGCTCCGTGGGTCAAAATAGGTTATGCTACCAAAGTGGAGGAACTCATGCAAGAGAGAGCATCCTAGAGGACAGTTGTTTGGAAGCTATTCATCCCTTTAGAAACAAAAACACTAATGTGGTTGGTACTGGCTAATAAAGTACTACCAGTGGGCAAATGAGAGATTGGTGCAGACAAGGGTGATGTATCATATGCAAATGCAATGTTGAGTCTGTGGATCACTTGTTCACCTTGTGCACCTTCTCCAGATCTATATGAATTGATGTGTCATAGGTTACAGGGGACAGATCAAGATGATATATATAGGCATATCTTGGTAGATTGTCTAGGACTGCATTGGTGACGAAATTGTAGCAAATTTTCAGGCTCCCATGTTTTGCTTATATATGATATATGGATATCAAGAAATTTGATGATCTTCCTGGAATAGGTCTTCACAGTAGCCCAGGTAGCACACATGATTAGAGAGGTAATGGACTGAAAAAGGATTCTAAAAGAAAAACCTTCCAGCTGTTCACTAATGCATTATATTGATAAAGAAAAGCCTAGGTCTTTTCAAGATAGCATGAAAAAGAGTATCAGGTATTTGTGGACCTGGTGCTTTGTTTTTTTTACTCTTCTTTTCATTTGTTGCTACACTATGAGGCTAGTAAAGGGGCAAGCAGGGCAGAAGTCTACATTCAGAATGTGGAAAACAGCTGAGAATGGAGGAATTAAACAATTTCAAGGTTATGGAGATTCAAATTTTATCATAGATTGGGCTAATCATCTGTCCAACATCAAGAATCTGGGCTTGCATGAACCAAGTTCAAGGGGTCAAAAAATGTTTTGAAACCATAATAATAATCCTTTTTCAACAAATTTACCAAGATTTCAACTCAATGGCAGACAAGATTTCTAAATATACTTTGTTGTTACAGAAGGGTACCTAAACCAAACAAGCCTGTTAGAAAAGTCACTCTCCTATCTGATTCATAAAAGACTTGTACTAACAACTCTTCTTTTCATTTGTTGCTAAACTATGAGGCTAGTAAAGGGGCAAGCATGGCAGAAGTCTACATTCAGACTGTGGAAAACAACTGAGAATGGAGGTATTAAACAATTTCAAGGTTATGGAGATTCAAAGTTTATCAAATATTGGGCTAATCATCTATCCAGCATCGAGAATATGGGCATGCATGAACCAAGTTCAAGAGGTACACACCAACCACTAACGATATTCAATCATCAGCATCTGGTCGTTTATGATTTGTTTCTAGCAGTCTCCATGAAATTATACCAGAGAAATGTTTGTATGTGGTGAGGAAAAGTAATTTTCACAATTGGTCACAAGTCTGCAACACTAAACCATTAGAATTTCTAATAATGTGCACTGTAAAAATAATGCTTGCAAACTTCTTTACTTTGACCAGCAAATGATGTTGGCAATCAACAAAATTCCTACAATTGCATGTCATCATAGTTACGCAAGTTTAATAAATTCTTTAATTTGTCCAACCTAAAAATAGCAAGTGAACAAGGATTTTAGACTATATTAACATAAGAAATCAAATATAGAGGGATCTTAGAAGAAATTCATGTAGCCCTACATCCTTCTAGACTGTGATCATTCCCAACAACAATCACATTTTGTATGTTTCCTTGTGCTCCCCCCTAGTTGAAACTATTAAGACAACTACAAAGTAATCAACACAAGATAGATCCAATGCATGGCACAACTACATAAAAAAATGTTATGCAGTGTTAAGAGGAAAGGAAAATATATCAAGGATGCTAATAACATCAAAAATTAATTGGACAACCTACTCGATGACAAATAGCAGTATGATATTGATTGATTTTGAGACACATAAAATACGTAAAATAGTTTTGATCACATACCAGTATCTGTAGAAACACCATCTCTTTCTATATTAATGTTATTTGAAGCAAAATCCATTGAACCTTGGGACAACTCTCCAGATAGGCCTTCTTTAAGAGCTGGAGAATCATACCCAGCAGCAAGTCCAAGCTGTGTGACATGTGAAAACAGCTTCCGCTCATTCAATACTGGAGAACTCCCAGATGCAGTTTTTGGTTCCCCTAATGCTTCTTTTTCGGTTTTCCATGAAAGACACATTACTCAATCAATAAAATGCCAATTTGTGGTCAATAATCAATCATTCAAAAGCAAGAATGTTTACCAAAGGTATCACATATGTTATCCTCAACATTCAAATCAATTTCTCGTACCACTTAACATCAAATATACTTCAAAATTGTTCTCTTTCGGAATGGAACTCAAAATTACCTTCAAAATCAACACTTGACGGCGGCCTATCATCATTACCGACATAAGCAAATTCTGGTAGAACAGGTCTTGCTTGTACTGCCACAGCTAAATCCACCCTCTTAGCTCTAGCTTCCTATTTCCAGTTAAAATGCAAGTTTTAAAATTAAAATTGCACTTTTTAACATTAGATAAGAATTGGATCCTCATGATTAAAAACAATCAGAGAAAGGTTCATTATTTAAAATTTCTAAACTTTTGCAACTACACACTGGTGCCTTTTTCAATGACGTGAAAGAAAAAAATTCACAACATATAAAAATAGAAACAGCTTACTGTATTTCTATGGCACCAGAAACAACAGCTATTACAATTAACACTAATTGTCAAATGCAACAAAGTGATAAGACAAACAGAGGTTCCACCAATCAGAAGACAGGAATAAATTGCGAGAATAATTCCAACCTCAAATGCATAAGTGACATTTGGAAAGTTACCATGGTTTGTCTGGCTATGGAGGGCATTGTATACCATTAGAGGCCAGTCTATATCGAGATTTAAAAGTGTATATTTGACCAATAGACAGCCCTATGTGTCTCATACTTGTGTTTGTCTTTAATGATATTTGAAAGGTAAATTATCTTTTGGGTGCATTTTTAACATTTCCAGTTTGCTGGAGAGCTAGTAAAAACCATTGCAAACGACATGTTGTTTTCCTATATGAAGTACAAACAACTGTGTAGAACATTTAATTCAGCAAAACAGAGAGCAAAATAACGTTTGTAACAGAGAGCAAAATGAAGTACAAACAACTGTGTATTAAGAGTATGATTAACTAGGCAGGTTTGTAACTTGTTTTATGATTGATTACACTTGTAAAGGATAAATAAGGTTCAACAATTTCATACTTTCCTCTTATTTGTACACATTACAAAGCATATATGTTGGCATCACTAATTCCATTCATTTCA
Source organism: Pseudotsuga menziesii (assembly GCA_001517045.1). Taxonomy (NCBI): domain Eukaryota; kingdom Viridiplantae; phylum Streptophyta; class Pinopsida; order Pinales; family Pinaceae; genus Pseudotsuga; species Pseudotsuga menziesii. The sequence goes on along the minus strand of LPNX010182065.1, from coordinate 208,930 downwards.
GAGACAAGTTGGGTGCGGTGAAGAACAAATTCCTCGGTAACAAGGTGAGGGTAATTCAAATAAATCTCTTTATGTGAAATATGATAGGCAGAACTTGTTTGATATTAAACAACTATTATCACATTGAAATCATAAAATTGTATTAAGTGTAACAGGAATGAGGAGTTATACTCTTAGACTCGTGATTCTGACTTGGAACTTCTGCCAAAAGAGAATTTCCAATTTGTGGTGATTCAAACTAAGTTTGACTTAGGTTGACAAAGTTTGACCTGCAACTATCATCACATAGAACTCACATTATTGACTTCAGCATAACAAGAATCGAGTTGACTGGACACGAAAGTCTATAAAACCCCAAAATGTGTAATCTTTTTTTATTTTTGTACGAGTCAAATTCTTGGCTCTTCTGCCTCATCAAGTTAGAGATGGTAACATTGATTGAGTTATAAGAATAAAATAGATTTAACTCATATAATGTTGTGTTTTCTGTTCTTCAAGGAGCTAATATTCTATTGCATCTATAAAGAGGCATAAGATGAATTTAATAAAAAATTCACATTTTTTTTACATTTCAAAACAAGAAAAAAATCTAGGTGATAGAAGCAAACTTGTCTAAGTCTTTTAAATGTAAATAATTGGAAGCAATTTCTAAAACTAGACAAACTGATCAAATATGAGAATAACATCCAAGAGAAAGAATCGTATTCCAATTGTTTTCATAGCATTACTCTCTTCCTTCAGCACAAACAAAGGCGATTTGTAAGAAAATACAATGATTTGTGCATCTGTAAAGTATAGCCAGGAAATCCTGTTTTGTGTATAATTAGCACCCATCATGCAGTTCCTCATGGACAAAAAGTTAGATAATTTTAACAGCAAAATGCGTAATTGCAAACAACCTCAAAGCCCATATGTCATACACAGACATCTGCACTAAATCAAAAAACTCAAAAAAGTGATCTATTAAGAAAAAACATAACATTTCATTGATAAAACATCTCCAACCTTATTCCTTAACATCTGCATTTCTTCTAATGTCCAGTCCTTTGTGAGGTCTAATACTGACTGAAGTGAGGTCTCATTATACAGCAACCCTACCTGCAGAATCCAGGGTATCAACAATTATGTTATCTCTAGTTTTATCTTATTTTCTCTCCCACATTCTCAAATAAAACAATTATATTTCAAAGCATACACCATGTATAACCTAGTTACTGCAGTCTCTTGAAAGCTTCAAGAGTCTAAGGATTTTGTGTAGAATCAAAAGGGTAAGAAGATCAATGAGATGAGATCTAGCAATCAAGGAAAGTACACCTCCAATGACAAGTACACCTAAAACTAGACAAACTGATCAAATATGAGAATAACAGCCAAGAGAAAGAATCATATTCCAAGTGTTTTCATAGAATTAATCTGTTTCTTTAGCACAAACAAAGGCGATTTGTAAGAAAATACAATGGTATGTGCATCTATAAATTATAGCCAGGAAAATCCTCTTTTGTGTATAATTAGCACCCATCATGCAGTTCCTCATGGACAAAAAGTTAGATAATTTTAACAGTAAAATGCATAATTGCAAACAACCTTAAAGCCCACACGTTATACACAGACATCTACACTGAATCAAAAAACTTTAAAAAGTGATCTATTAAGAAAAAACATAACATTTCATTGATAAAACATCTCCAACCTTATTCCTTAACATCTGCATTTCTTCTAATGTCCAGTCCTTTGTGAGGTCCAATACTGACTGAAGTGAGGTCTCATTATACATCAACCCTACTTGTAGAATCTAGGGCATCAACAATTATGTTATCTCTAGTTTTATCTTATTTTCTCTCCCACATTCTCAGATAAAACAATTATATTTCAAAGCATACACCATGTATAACCTAGTTACTGCAGTCTCTTGCAAGTTTCAAGAGTCCAAGGCTTTTGTGTAGAATCAAACGGGTAAGAAGATCAATGAGATGAGATCTTACAATCAAGGAACGTACACCTCCAATGATTTTGATGCATTTTGCAGGGAAACAAGGATCAAAAGGGAGTTAATAATGCCTTACACCTGCAGTAGAATGAGGTTATAGAAAAGAATGGGTTCATCATAGAAAGAGACAAGGTTATGATACATGATAAAGATCTGGCCATAAAACAGACAAGGTTACGATACATGATATTGATCTACACGTGTTTCTTTGGGAAAATGGATGCACTACAGACCTATACAAAATGTATAGGTGTCCTCACAAGATATTGAAGGACAAGACACTTTGAAGAAGCTTTAACTGGTGAGAAACCATAGGTATCATATTTTCATTACTACTATGTGTATTCATGTGGTTGTGGAGAAAATCACTAAGTTAGAACCTTATAGTTAGTGTAATTTTTTTAGTTTCAGTGAATCTTGCAAATTGTACAAGGTCTATGTTTTGTCACAACTGAAGATTGTAGTGAGCCAATATGTGAAGTTCATTGAGAAGGCTAAATCCTCTATGTCTCGAGAGCCTCCAAGGGAAATTGAGAAGGGAGAGAAGATTCTTGTCCCGGAGGGATGTTGAGAAGGGAGAGAAGCTTCTTGTCCCAAATGTTGATCCATAGGTTTCAGTGAAATCAAGTTCATATTAGCAGAGTTTCAATGCAGAGACAGGGCATGTTTTACCACACATTACAGTGGAAGCCTAGGTGGCTTATCCATACACTACAAGTGGAAAAGGAGCAAGTACGAAATCCACAAACTTCTTTTCAAGACGTTGAGAAGGGAGAGAAGCTTCTTGTCCCAAATGTTGATCCATAGGTTTCACGGAAATCAAATTTAGATTAGCAAAGTTTCAATGCAGAGACATCATGATTTACTACACAATACAGTGGAAGCCTAGGTGGCTTATCCATACACTATAGGTGGAACAGCCCAATCATACACATGTTAAAAATACACAGGTATATTTGCCATGAGTTCCTAAAGAGGATTGTTCACAGATAAATGGTTTTCTCTGTCTACGTTAAGGATTTTTGAAGCAAATGAAAATTACAAAGTTTCCAAATATATTAAAAATAATCTTCCCCTTTCTATAGAAATTTAAAATTTATTTTAAAGAATAAATTCTTCCTAAAATTGTCTATATTTGTTAAATATAGGGCTCTATCTACCATTTCTTGATAATAATTCAAATAGGAGACAAGAAAAAAATGTTGTACCTTTATCTGAATGAAAGATGACCAGACATCCTCGCTACCTGGGAGATTGGGTGTTCATGAGAGCTTCTATTCTTCTGCTCATTAATTATTCACGAATCATTTGATTTGTCAGGGACTCCTTCAGTTTGTTGTCGCGTTTCAGTATTTCACGTCTTGCACAATTGTGGGTGTATTCGTTTTCCTGTGATGTCTAGGGTTGTGTCTGTGTAACTTATGTACTCTGTGTTAGGGTTCTTTAGACTCAACAAAGTGCGATCAACAAACCGGGATCAAATCTTTACAAAATCGTTTAATTAAGATGAATTTAGATCCCCTTAACACTAAGATGATGTATATCTCTAAAACCATAAACCCTTTCCCTTTTCTACAACACGAGACATGGTTGATTGAATGACCATATCATGACTGATCCCTGACATTGAACCAGCTTAGGACCAGGATTTCCTAGCCCTGAATTGAAAACCCAAATCATTTTCAGACCAAATTCCAGCATTGCTAATTTTATCTCTAATATAGGGTAGCCTAGTTACTCTGCAGCTGGGAGTGGTTGATATGACTTCTTTGGGATTCAAAACTACTAAAGCCTCCTCTAGTTCCTCTTTGGGATGAATGCATAGAAAAACAAACATTCCAAACACCAAACTAGTCTCTTTCTGGTTTCCGCCTGCCCTCTCTTTTTGGTTTCTGCTTCCTTCTGGGAAGAACTATCAAAGAAATGAATCCAGATCCTACACCTTCCTGCTCTTCACATGTATACCATTGTGCAAAGGGACGAATAAAAAGTGTTTATGCTTTATTATTTCTTTTGGCCTCATCAAACTTTACTTTTGCTTTTTCATACAATCTCGGAAAGCCTTCACATACATGGAAACCGCATGAGGAATCTTTTGAAAAGGTGTAAAAATTGTACTTACACAGTGTTCTTGAACCATATAAAAATAAAATGAAATGAATTAGAATAGTGTTATTTCATTTTTATATCATTATTTTATATATATTTAATTTTTATATCATTATTTTATATATTGAATTTAGATTAATGTTTTTTTTTTAATATATTATTTTATATATAAGTTTGAAAGATTGAATGGTGTGGGTATGACAATAAAACCTTGAAAAGGTGTAAAAATTGTACTTACACATTGTTCTTGAACCATATAAAAATAAAATGAAATGAATTAGAATAGTGTTATTTCATTTTTATATCATTATTTTATATATAGAATTTAGATTAATGTTATTTTTTTTTTAATATATATTATAAGTTTTAAAGATTGAATGGTGTGGGTATGACAATAAAACCTTTAAGATTAGGTTTTGTTTAGAGATAAATATTCTTAACGAATAATATTTAAAGAGAAAAATTATCAATTTATTGGAAGGATTGAAAAAAGACATTAGTATTGAGGTGGCTTCGTGTTAAGGTTCTTTAGGTTTGAATCATGGTAGTGGGGTGTGTAGTTAAAGATGATTTTTTCGGCAATTTCATGATATATTTTTCCAAATATCTCAATTAGACTTGTAAGATTAAGACTCCAAAATGAATTGACCTAGTAAAGATGGCTAATTGAATGGATCATGCTTTATATGCTTTTAATTAGTAGTATGTTAGAGCATAAATAATGGGTGCTTTGTATTGGCGCTTAACCATAGATGAAAGAGATGGTTGTTTTGAGGATCTTGTCTTTGTCGTCAAGTGCCTTTACAGTAAATATGATCTTTGTATTATTGGTAGGAGTGATCCTGTTAATTCTCTTTTGAGAGACAACCCTTGTAGTGATGAGAGAAGTTGGCATTTGTTAAGGGAAATCAAGCCTCTAAGACCTATTTCTGAATGTTGTGTTCAAAATGGGTAAATTCTTGAGTTGTTTATGTCCATAAATTTGAGAGTGCAATCCAAGTGTTTGACGACATACTTGCATGCAAAGTGTTTGAAGAAATGTTTTCCCGACAAAAGTTTGTTAAACTCTTCATATAAAAACCTGAGTTCAATTTATGCTCAATCTTAACTTTTATACCCTTATAAAGTTATTGATTAGCAACAACTATTAATGTGTTCTTCAGTTAACTACTGAACATTAATGACTAAGAATACAACTGCATAAGAAACCATAAATGCACAACAGAACAACAAAATGCAACCACACAAAATAGACACAAGGATTTACCCTGGAAACCCCAACTGGGGAAAACCAACAAATGTTTGTCTTCTTCTTGTTGTTGGATTTGATTACAACAACACTACAATAATCCTTCAGATAAAACCTTTGGATCTAGACCAAAACACACATGAAAATTATTCAAATTCTCTCTGCAAACTAGATAGACAAACCCTAGATCCATATTGGATCCAATAGACAAAAAAGAAGTGACTCTTCCCTGAAAAAACTTATAATCTACAACTGAGATCTAGAATGCTCACTACAAGAGGAAAATTGTCTCTTGCAATTGTGATCACTCACTCTCATCATATAATCACATGATCAACAATGTCATCATTTCCATCATAACCATCGTTGTTGTTGTCATCATCATTGTCATTATCATCATAATCATCATTCATGGCATCATCATGATCGTCTTCATTATCGTCATCATAATTATTATTGACATTGTCATCAATTTTTGATAATTACCTTTGGCATAAGAACTATCATCGACCCAAAAGATGTGATTAGTGGAAAAGGGTCATGAATGACACATATAACCAACAATTAGCTATGATGCTTCTAGCTATTGATATGGTATTGGTTCTAGTACCTAATCCGTAATTGATGTAATATAAGGAACCTAATTTTGCTTTGGCACGTGCTTAATAGGGTTTGCTTCAATTGTGCAGCAGGGATAAAGATGGTCAAGAGAAAATTCGTCCAATTGCTTTGTTGAATCTTCGAAGATCGAGGTGCATGGCACCAATATTACTAATAGAAGGTAGACAATTTACAAAATTTACACTTCATTGTCAAAATTGCAATTCTCCATGACATAATTAAAAATGACTAACATAAATGACTAATTCATATTCTTCTAGCTCGTCATTTTTATGTCGTGACTAAATTAGTCATTTTTAACTCTGTCACTTATTACCTAGTCATATTTGTTAACTGGTGACTAAATTAGTCGTTAATTTTAGTCATTTATAGTTGGGTCAATCAAAATTGCTCATATTTAGTAGTAAATCACTTGAAAAATCTATGGTGACTAGAATATTTAGTCACGTAGTAGCTAATTCCTCATTTTGTACTAGTGTAGGAATTATGTTCCCTTTTTTTATTTCCTTTTATGTTCTATAGTTCATATGAAGAGGTTCCCAAACATGGTATCAGAGCTATCAGTTTTGATCTAGACATGTTGTATGTGAATTGTGTTGATTCAGATCTAGGGTTAATCTACTATGAGTTGAATATTTGTTGATTGATACCTCTTCTTGAACTTGGATCAGATATGCTTAATCATAAGGATGAATTTCAATATAGAACATGTTGTTCTCAATGGACATAATTATGTAATATGGGTGTCGAATATGGAAAAATCGTTGAAGATAAAAGTTGTGGAAATATATGAAGGTCGTTATTGTTGATTCAACGAATGTGGATGTTAAATTTTCCATAGATGGAAATAAGGAAAAGCTATTGCGGTCATCATGACCTACATTTCAAGGGATATTCACTTTCATAAGATATGTATTGACTATCCTCACCTTATCTGGACCAAGCTAAAGTCATTGTTCAACAAGGTTGATGAAATTCAAGTAATGTAGATAGAGAAAGAGTTAGTCTCTGTGGAACCTTTGTCCTTTGATAGAATTCAAGACTATCTAGCTCGCATAAAGGAGCTATAGATGAAATTGGTAAAATGTGGCAAGGATTTTCCAAAGAAGGATGGATATCTCACTGAATTGGTCCCGATGAGCTTGAATACACCATATGATGTCTTCTTCCCCTCCTTTCGCACCAAACACATGTCACACAAGTAAGACGGTAAGGAATTTACCTCTGATACTTTTTGTGATTTGTTTATTAAACACCAACAAAAGTTGCTTGAAGAAGGGAAGCTTGGTAGCAAACACCAAGCTCACTTGTTTAAAAGTGAGTTCAATGTTGATGGGTCTATAATGTTGTGAAGTCTTCATGGGTCTATAAGATCAAGTTTTCTTCTAATTATGTTGTTGAACACTACAACGTTCGTTTGGTCTCCAAGGGATTCTCTCATCAATAAGGCATTAAATACAATGAAACAATTGCCTCTGTCACACAAATGAATTTTATTCAATAATCATTTCTCATGTTGATCATTTTGGTTGGGAAATTCACCAAATGGATATTAAAAGTCCATTTCTTCATGGAGACTTGTCTAGAGAAATCTACTTGGAACAACCTCTTAGTTTTGTGATAGATTTTGGTATTGCTTGTCAACTCAATAAGTCATTGTATGGTTTGAAACAGGAATTGAGAAGGTTGGTTTTTTTTTATCAATTTTGGATTCAAGCATTGTGAATATGATCACATTATCTATGTATTACATATTCATGGTAATACCTTAATTGTGGCATTATATGCTGATGATTTAGTCGTAACTAGAAATAATGTCAGCCTAATTTTGGGTTTGAAGAAACAAATTGCAAATACCTTTTAAATGATTGATCTTGGTATGTTGCATTTATTTATGGGAATTCAAATTTTGAAAATGGATGACGGTATCTTTATTTCTCAACCTATATATGCCTTGGATCTTTTGAAATGATTCAATATGGACAAGTGTAAGTCTTGCGCTACAAATTATCAACATGTAGTCAAGTTGTCAAAATATCGTGACTCTTCACGAGTTGACACCACTCTTTATCAACAGTTGGTTAGTAGATTTATTTACTTATCTCATAGTAGACCAAGTACCTCCTTTGTTTTTAGTGAGCTCTCCTGGTTCTTGCAGGATCCTTGTGAAAGCCATTGGAAAGCTGCAAAGAGAATTGTTTGTTATATCAAAGGAACTTATTAGTATGATATTAAGTATTATCGTTGTACCAAACTATTGGTTGGGTTTAATAACTTTGACTGGGGAGGTGACATTGATGATTGTAAGTCCACTTTTGGTTATGTGTTTCAACTAATTTTTGGACATTTGGTCTAGTTGTTTAAGAAACATAAGGTAGTCTCTCTTACGAATATATAAACAATGTTTTGTGGCAATGTCAATGCATGTACATAGGAAGTTTGTATATGAAATATTTTAGAATATCTTGATTTTCATGTTCAAGACTCAACTGATATTCATCATTACAATCATAGAACTATCCAGGTTGTTGATAATCGTGTTTCTCACATCAAAATGAAACACATTGAACTTAATGTTCATTATTTGAGATAGTTGGTGCAGGACAATGTTGTCTTACTTGTTTATTACAATATAGATGATTAGGTCATTGATATAGTTATGAATTAATTACCATAATCTAATTTTGTCAAACTTCAGGCTATGATTGAGCTTCAGGAAGCTACAATTATGGGGGGGTTAGAAAATGTAATTACATCTCTTGTATTTTTAGAGTGTTGTGCTGATGGGGGGTGTTGGAAACTAAGGTTATGTAGGTTCATCACACCTCTGGATATTCTTGAGACAAAAAATTGATATAAAACAATTGATTAATAGTGTGGAGTCAAATGGAGGTTTGACTGACAAATTGATTAAACAGTTGACTAGATGGTTGACAAGACCATGTTTGTCTTGACTATAAAAATCGACTAAACTTTGGGATGTTGTGGATTTTTCGGAAACAATTAGAGCCAATGAACCCTATTTTTGGACCAAATCTTCCTCACTTCAAGGGAGTTTGTTAGATCTGGAGACTATAAAAGAATGGCCTTATGGGTTGCGTTTATATGCTTGAATTGTATTATTTGTGATAATGCATTGTGATTTTCAGACCATAATGTGCTATGATTAAGTGTTGTATTAGTGTATATATACAACACCTCTCTTCTTGGAATAATGTTCCCTTTTGTTATTTTTTTTAATGTTCTATAGTTCATATGAAGAGGTTCCCCAACATGCGAGAATGCTTCATAGATTTATGTGAAAATTTTGTGTAACCCATTGAGAATGGGAGTGCATTTTGATACTTTGCTAATTATTAATGTCTTTTATTTATTACAAATAGTACAATATGTCAATATAAAAATTGTAATCCATTTTGTTTGCAACATTTTTCCAAGTCACTTCCCAAAATGTTGGGCAGAATTTATTCTACAGAGGAAAATCCTATAGATATCATCAATGGATATCATGATAAGGTAGGAGGAATAATAAAAACATTTGGGTTCATGGTTGGATCACCCCTTATTTTAGAAACTATTGTGATTGCTTCTTCACTTTATCTGCCTTCAAAATAGTTTGTCTATACAACCCAGTATTTGGTAATTGGGAGTTAGGAAACAATTGCATCTCATGTTTTACTTCCCTCTTATGTGGTATCCCTTTAGTCTCTTGGAGCACTCCTCTATATGCATGTAGAAACTCCTCCAACTGGTGTTTATGCTATCTAGAACACCCCTCTAAGAATACCTTTATTTTACCAATTCATCACCTGACTATTTCTCTTGTAAGAAAATTAAAACATATTGCTTACTTGTGCTAATTAAATTTTTTGCTTGGTCGGAACTTACAAGTAATATCTTTGATTTACCTTTATGTTCATTAATTATGAAAGGATTCCTATCCTTGATCAAGCTGTACTAGTTTTCACTTCTCATGAAAACCACATCCTCATATGCATGTAGGAAATTCCAAACACTATACCACACATCTCAATGGGTACTACATCTAACTCCTAGGACCAATTCATAAAAAATATTTGCACTTACAACAAATTTGATCTTACATTGTTTAATGACCTTGATATCAGTATCCTTCTTTACATATACCAATGGATAAGAGTGAGGATGATCATGAACCTCCAACCCAAGCTTACTGACTAGATAGGATGCCATGAGATTAGCCTGTGAACTAGAATATAATAGAGTGTCTACCTTGGTTTTCTTGAGTTGAATATTAATATTGAAGAATTGTGTCATCTCCTTCACTTCCTTGTGATGAAGGATACTCGGATTCACCCATATGTACACTAAATGTAGACAACCTTCTCATCCACATCTAAGCTACTCTTTACATATTTGCTCAAATCTACAACTAGAAGGTTCTTCTTATTGCCAACGTTCTTGTGGTTCTAGGTTTAAGCACTAGATGTTATTTCCAACACTTTTCTTCACTATGACCCATCAATGTTATAATGATTACAATGGTTTTTCAGATACTTACATTGATGCACCATGGGTGCAGTCTTTTTTCTTCTTCCCCTCCTTGGAAGTGTTTTGGTTCTCTTTTTGTTTAGAATAACTTGGTCGTCCTTTCTTGTGGCCTATCAATTATATTGGTCGTAAAGAGCATAACCTATTTCCGTAAATGATCGTTTAGACCCCCTAGATATTTAAGGAGTACATATAGATTCTCGGGTAAGATACCCAAGATAATAGCCATATTCCTGAATTCAGTGGTGTACTCTTGCACACTCTACCCTTACCTTTTATTCTAGTATTGCTAGAGCAACCGTTGGCCATATTCATACCCAATATGGTAGAATCATGAATTTATGAGGAGTTTCAAAATACTCCCACTTAGTTACTTGTGGATAAACCTCCATCTTAAGTGCATCCTTGTGGATTTTCCACCAAGTTATTTCATGGTCATCTAATTTCAATTAAGCATATGAAATATTATGCTCCTCGTCTTTGTTGTGGATACTAAAATAGACCTCTAATTGTTGCAACCAATTATTCAACTTTAAAGCATCAATCTCACCTTGGTTGGGCTTGTTATCACTTTCACTTCCATCTTAAATAATGAATGGGAAGGGGTAATGGCACTTCTAGAACTTAGTTTCTCTTTCTTAAGCTCTTTCCTCAGCTCACTTTTTGGGTCATCTTTTTCTCCCAACTTTGCAAAGTAATACTTGCCTCTAAAATGAGCCCTACAAGCCACTTCATCCAAATGTTCCACCCAGAAATAACCAAAGTATATTACAAATTCTATATTTATCCAATTCAAATAAATTGGAATTAGTGAATGTGATAAGTTGCGTAGAGGTTCCAATTTCATGATTTAGAAGCCTTGGATATGATGCTAATGGAGGAAGCTCTAGTTAGGGAGCACATTGAGAAAGAGATTGTAGCACCTATCGATCCGATGATATTGGTTTATTTTGTGCAATATCAATTCATTGGTCACACTACAGAGAAGATGACCAACAAGGATATGTTTGAAGCTTTGAGTGGTTTATTTCAGAGTTCCTATGTTTCTCAATAGATGTTATTATGAAACAATCCTTCCATCACTTGCAATAGCAATAAAAATAATGTGGGGAACCACATGGAAAATATCACAAAGTTGAGAGACTAGTTCAATGCCATTGGGATGAAGGTGCAAGACAAGGAGTTGGTGTCCATTACCTTAAATGGATTTTACCATTTTAGCGGCCTTTTGTCCAGTGTGTCTATGCTCATGGGACATTTACGAAGAATTTGGATGACCCTATGCAAAAATATATCAAGTTTTAATCATGTTCAATGCCACAAGAGTAAGTAAAGAAGAAATTACTCTAATTGAGAGGATTGATATAGCAGCAAGAAAAGCTAAAAGAAGAAGGCTTAGTGATAGGGAAGAAGGACTACAGTAATGTGATGTGTTTTTTATGTCATAAGAAGGGGAATTATACTATCCAATCCAAATAAAAATAAAGGGAAATACAAATAGGTTGTAGTTGATATTGCAGGTGTATATGAGGATTCATCTTAGTTTGAGACCGCCTTCTCCTTGGTATCTTGTTTATCTTCTAATATTGTGTCTAATTTTAAATGGTATTCCCATATGAGACCTCCAAACATATAACTGATCACATGAAATTATGTAGAAATCTTCAAGAGAAAAAGAAAGGTATGAGTCTCTAAAGAGGTGACCATGCTCGTGCCATTTATGGTTGCGAACACATGCCAAATTCTCATGTTTTCACACTAGTCAAATTGTTGGCTAATAACACTTGAAATTTTTATTTTTCTTCAAGTTCTCTCCTCAAATATATTTTCCCTTACATAATATGCCTCTCTTTCCACTCAAGCATTTGCTTGTTAATAAATTAAGTGATTTTCTGCTAAATCTAGATCATTTTTTACCCATATTTGAGAGAATGTTGGGAAATTATTTATTTTGCACTTATTTTACTAATGTTTAAAGGAAAATATGTAACACATGTTGAATAATTATATTGGGTTTTCTTCTCGAAGCATTTTTCTCTTATAGAGTTGATATTCTTCATGGATTTCACTTCTATTTAAATTGTTTAATTGTATCCAATAATTATTCTGATATGTTGCAAGTCTTGGGAAAAACAAGGTTCCCAAACAATGGAAGAACATCGTTAACATTTCCAGAAGTATCAAGGTCATGGGAGGTTGTTTTCGATGAGTGATGCATGTCATTCTATGGAAAAGGAAAATTGTTTTATTTTGACGGTAATCCAATATCGATGTTTGTACGTGTATTACATCACAAGCATCACATGATGTTATTTTTACTTTTTAAGAGTAATAATAATAATAGTAGTAGTAATAATAATAATAATAATAATCTAATTCAAGGTCACAAACTAGAAAGACGTTGAATTAATGAAATATACTTCCTTGTTCTAATTTAAGAATAATAATACTAACAACCCAACAAGAGGCCAAATTCATATATGAGACCCCCTTGTTTGTAGGACAAGATGGATACTCTTAGCAAAACAATTTGGAGAGTTACTCTATAGAGGTGCACACACCCCAATCCTAACAGATTCAAACCAATTACATCCAAGGAGGAAACACATGTTCTTACTTGTTGTTGTGCATTATGAAAAATAATATTTTAAAATCATAAATCTCTTTTGGTCAATAAGAAAGTCAATATTATAATTATGGTCATCCATGCCACTAATTGGTGGAAACAAAATTTCACATGAGCATCCTCATCCACTTGTTGCATATTCTCCTAAGCATAACCCTATATTTTAGCAAGCAACATTGGATTGAATAATTAAATACCATAATTTACAAAAGCCAAGAAAGGGCCTCTTAGAAAAAAAAATATAACTAGAATTAGAATCCCAATAATACATAGAGAAAGAGAAAAATCTCATCTCCGTCTATCAAAACATTCAAATTTCAATTGCTTAATCAAGTTTTATATAAGAGAGAGAGAGAGAGAGAGAGAGAGTATGAAGCAACCTATATAAGGGATGATGACACCTATCCTCCTGAGAACCAACATAAATAAGCAGGCTCCATCATGTTAAGTGGATGAGAACACCAATCCTCTTGAGCACCAGCTCAATCTTTGAAATATTTATTTCAAATATGTCCTCTGACTGTCTTCAAGCTCTATCAATTTTCTAGTTCAAAGATTGTCTTCAATCTGAATTATTTGTATCCTAAATATCAATATGAATACAATGTTCAACCATTGTCAAGAGAATTATCATCAAATGTGCGCCATAATTTCACTTAAATATTGGAAACACAAATTATTATAAATTATGTTCAAAGATGGCCCAAAAACATCCTTCATATTCGCTCACAGGCTGCCCAAAATTACTCTTTAAATTTGTCCCCTTATTTTTATTCTAAGCAATGCAATACTTCCTCCAAAATTGTGTCAAGAATGTCCTTAAAATAATGTTAAAATACCTCTTTAAAAGTGCACCCAAGATTGTCTTCAAACACAATTCACACCTTGCAAACTTGTGTCACAAAAAACCCTATAAAAACCGGATTCTAACTTGGGCCAATATTTCAACCATCTACTTGACTCTTAATTCGTTGTCCCCTTCATGTTGCAACCTTAGACCTAATTCATTATCTTCATTGTTCCACCCTTTCATCAAATTAGAGTGAACTTCTCCATAATAAATACACATTCCATGTGTCTCTTGGCATTGACTTGTCCTTTCTTAGTGGGGCAAGGTTACACAAGTGTTTACTCTTTGTGTAGGCACATTGTATGGAGGGAGGGCCAACTTTCTTCTTGCATGAAGGGGGAACATTGTATAACACTTCAATCTTTAACTTTGCTTACTTCCATGTTTGTCACATTATGCATCAATCAAGGCTTTAAGTAAAACTTAAATGTTCTTACTAAGGATGCCATCATGCAAGGTATCTTATTATCAACCTTTAGCCTTCAATGATGATTGTCTTGTAAACCTTCAATGGACAATATTATGATCGACGCACATTTTGATTAGACTAGTGTGGGAATTTTGATCTCATATTTGGTGGACATTTTTTTTGTACTTGGAAGGAATTTCCATACGCTGCAGTTAAATTGTCAAGCAACTACAGGAATTTTCCTACTTGTGTAGGCACATATGGCAGACATTTCTATTCCTTATGCTTGTGGGCATATCTATTTGTTTTGCAGGAATTTGTTGTAGGGACCCTTAGGGGCCCCTAGTTGTATTCATTTACTTATGTTATGAAATCTAATTAAAGAAGCAACTAGAGCGGGTGTAACCACTCCAACCACATATATCATGTATAAATAAAACAATTCAGATGAATACAATTCAATTGAACATTTGGTCCACAGTTTGTGTTCCTTTGATGGCTATGTGTGTTAGTCTTTGATTGAATGCAATGTGAAAGCCCAACTTTCAACATATTGGCATCGTTGCCTCCTTCATCTAGTACAAGTGACAACAACAATAGATGAAGGTGGTTGTTTGAACCAGTAAAATACCACGAGAAATGAAAAGGAATGCAAAGAGACTACAAGATCGCTCGACTGCCTTGTTTTCAGTAAGAGCAATTTTGATAAGTTGACAATTGATGCTAAAGGTAATAACCGCTCTGTAGTGTGATTATTTGAGTCTCTTGACTTGGATGGTGGACTTGGTTTTTCATATATCTATCAAGGGATGGATCCTTTTGGTAAATGAACTACATGAGGTGGCACAAGAAGATGATCTACATGAACTTTAGTGCAAGCTTTGGGAAATTAAAACTATGCACTTGAATTTAAATCATAGAAATCAAGTACACATTCACTTTGGCTTTCAATATGTCCTAGTCCCATGCCATCGATGACACCTATTTTTTCGAACTGAACTGATCGAATTGAATTCATTATAGTGGTAACATATGTTATCTGTTATTGTTAACTCAAATTTCCTGCAATATAGAAGTTATAAAGTTTCAATATATATTGCTGACAAAAATAATTATTGTGTTTGCACTTTGTATACTAGTGACTAGTTAGTTATGTGTTCCATTCATGCCAATTGTGTGAAGCCCAAATTTGTAATTAAAATTAATTTAATGGATAGAAATCATAAAGAAGATAAGACTATGTTCAAACAAGCTAACCACTTACCGTCGACCAAAGAAGTCTGCTCATTTCCCATTCATGAGTAGACTATGAAGTGGCTGCAGTAGTCGTCCACCAACTTCATCGTGAGAATCAAATTGAACAACAAATCGGGTGTTGGTCACTTAAAGAATTCGACCCGTAAAATGAAGGAGTTGACTAGGAGCATGAAGGACCAAATATTGTTGAGCTCCATAAATGCCATGAGCTCAACAATGCTCAAATCTAACCCATTAAACCTTTCGTGTGTGAACCATCTCATATTCAGTCTCTAACCGCTCTACTCCTTCATTTGCATATGCAACTTGCCTTATGGTATCACCACCTACCCTTTCCATGCACCAAGTTGAAGGGGTAGGACCCCTTTCTCACTCTATCCACATATACATCAATGAACAATTAGCATTATTCTTTCTCGATCTTTCTTTTTATGTTATTATTTTTTAATATTTTAATTTGTAAATATATATGTTACACATCTGATGTATAATGAATTATTGTTATTTTTAAATACTATATTTATGTCAATTATTATATTAACATTAAGCACATGTGTTATCATTAATTTGATAAGCTCACATTAAGCACATGTGTAATCATTAATTTGATAAGTTAACATTATTTGTAATGGATAATAAATCCAAATTTTAACATTAAAAATGTTTTTTTTTCTTTATAAGTATTTATTTAAACTAAAAAACATGATAATAATAATTGAATTTAAGGTCACAACTTAAACAAAAGAAAATTAATATATGTAGACACTACAAATATAACTCAACATTGTCATTGCCATGACTTCACTTAATTTCAAATACATAAGTTTTTGTCTATATTAAAACAATATTTTAGATAATGAATAATGAATCCATTTTTTAAAGATTTTTTTGAACATGAAATATTTGACTTGGATAATAAATCTAAATGTTTTTTTGTTAATTTAGAATATTACAATGGGAATACAATTTTAAAACAAACTAAATAATTCGTTTCTTTAGGTCCGATAGACCAAAATTTGGTCTCAAGGGATGTTAACCATCATCATCATCATCAAATACCTTATAAAACTCATGGATAATAAACACGCCCAAGTCACAACTTCCAACAAATCTGAAATACAATATGATAATTCAACTTCATTTTACTTAAAATAAATCCAAATTTGAGTAACAAGAGGTTACCAATTTATAAAAAAAACAATTTAAATAAAATAAAAATTAATGTTATTTCCTAAAAATAACTAAGAAATTAATACTAATGTTGCAAGTATAACCCACATCATAAATGAATAACATGTTGGCCTAAGCAACATGTTATTCATGTGTGCTGTAGGTTATATAACATTTGAGGGTATATTTGGAGAAATACGTTAAACTTAGGGAGAATTACATTAAACTAGGTTTTTCTCAGGTAGGCCGAAGAATTAGATTAAAGTGGTGGTGATGAGACTTTTTACACTTGTAGGCCGGAGAATTACAGAAGCTGGAGAATTATATTAAACGTTGAAGTTAGGGTTCATTAAGGCTAAGTACATAATGTATTTCTTTTAAGATTTTTTTGATTTATGGCAGGATTTTGGGGTGACACGTATTATTCTGCTCTTTATTCATCTTGTATACTGAATTTTATGTCTCTTTGGGAGTTTAAACAACTGGCTCGTACGTCGCCGAAGGGTGCCTTTGCAATTAAGGCGCCTCGAGATACTGAATCCATGGTTCCAAATGCTTAGGGTTTACCACTGCGTGGTTTTGTTTCTCCATTAGATGAGGTTGGTCTGGAGCCTTTGGTGATAGGAGCGAGAATGGGTTGTCCATCTACGCCTTCGGGTTGTGTTGAGACAGATGATGTCTGGCCAGCTCTTGATGTGGTTTGCTCTAGGGAGGGAACGGTTGTGGGTGTTCCATGTTTGGGATCTGAGTATTCGGCTCCTGCATGCAGGGATTTTATTCCATGTGTGCGATCTACGGAGGTCCCGTTAGTTTTTGGTCCCAAGATTTTTGGTACTGGAGATGCACAGATTTCTAGTAAAAAGTTTGACATTATAGGATGTAAAGGTGGTTCCCCACTAGTTGGCGTTCTGATTTCCCGACCTGACGAGAATGATGTTTTTTCTGGATGTGGATGGTGGTTCTGTTCTATAGGGTTTCTCTTTTGATCATCATAGGAGGCCGAATTCGTCGCACTATGCAGATGGTGTTCGCAGGAAGAGACCGAGGCGGACCATTAGGAAATTTGATAAGCCTATGTTGATGATAGTCGGGGATGATATCGGTTTAAATGATATTGTTCTGACACATGCTACAACTCTCGTCGGTTGTTTTAGTGATCGTAAATTCAACTATGTGGGGGTAAAGAACTAGGTAACTGCTACCTGAGAGGATCATGTCAGTATATGCCCTGATGTCTTTCTGCTCCCGAGGAGTTGGATAGTGTTTAAATTCAGTTCAGAAGATGATGCGGCTTCAGTCCTTGCTAGGGTTTGGCGTTGGAACAATGTTGGTTTGTTGCTTAAACAATGGACGCCCCTCTTTGACCCGAGATGTAAAAGGTATAATCTAATGCCCATTTGGGTTTAATTACCCAATCTCCCGTTTGAGTATTGGTCAGTGGATTTCTTTAAGCTGGTTGGGAATACGCTGGGGTCACATTTGGAGACTGATTTTTCTTTTCTTGAGTCGGGTGTATGTTGTTTGGGTAAGGTTTTAGTTCTTCTTGATTTATAGAATGGTCTTATTGCTGATATTTTGATTAAAAGGGGGGTTACAGAGTTTTGTCAGCCTTTGGATTACATGGGTCTCCCCTTTCACTGCAATAGATGCTACACCTATGGGAATTTGATCTCTGAGTGCTCTTTATCGTTCAGTAATAAACATATCTTTATCCCTAAGACAAAGTCTGTCTGGAGGGTTAAGAATGATGGGAAGTATCCTGGGGATATTTTGGAGTTTGACAAGGGTGATGGGTTGGAAGATATTTCTCTACATCAATCTGAGCATGAGGTTGATCTTGGTTCAGAGTCTGTTAATTTGGACTCTCTTAAACCTCTTTGTATTTCTTCTTTGTCGAAATTTGAAGGACCTCCTGTTTTGTATAAAAATTCAAGGGACTATGCGAGGGATTTGTCATCTTCATGTAATTTTTCATCAGATTTTGCTCTGGGGAAGTTAGGGTTTGCATCTCCTCCAAATGTTAAAACTATTTCTAGTAGGGGATATTTTCTTCGATCCTGTTCGAAGATTAATAAGGAGGTGTATGATAAGGATCGAGGACCAGGGTTTCTTCCTTCTTTTCCGGTATCTGATGTTTTACTTCCGACTATGAATTCTGATGTTGTGGTTGTTCCTGAGGAACTTAGAGCATTGTATGCCTCCGTAGTTGTCCCCTTATGATTGTGATGACCCTAAATTGTCGAGGGTTGGCTAGTACTCCCAAAAAACTAGTGGTTCGTAGGTTGATTGACGAGCTTGTTTTAGATGTTTTATATTTGCAAGAAACCATGAGTGATGGGTCTATTTTGGTGGGTGAGTTGGAAAATATGCTTAAATACTGGAATTTTGTATCAGTGGATGCAAAAGGTAAATCGGGGGGCTTATTGTTGGGTTGGAGGTATCAACAATTTAATTTGCTTAATGCACGGGCAATGTATTCGGGTCTATGTGTTAAGCTTTACTCTATTGAGATTAAAATGGATCTATGTTTTGTAAATTTGTATGGCCCTTATGGGGATAGGGAACTATTATGGAACAACTTGTTTAAGCTAGATAGTTTATCTTGTAATAATTTGATCTTTGGTGGGGATTTGAATTATTCTATGGATTTTTCTGAAATATGGGGTGCAAAATCTAGAGTGGATTCATTATCTAATTTTTTCACTAGATTGATGGATGGGTTTGGTTTGGTTGATATAGCTCCGTCTGTTATCCTCCCTACTTGGTCAAACCGTAGAGTTGGATGTGAAAATATCTGTAAGAGACTGGATCGTTTGCTTATTTCGGCTGATCTGGTGGGCTCTAATCTTCATTTTAGATAATGGGTAGGATGTGGTGGGGATTCGAACTATCAGCCTGTTTTATTGCAAGTTTTGAATGATAATATCAGACCATTCAAGTTCAATTCCAATTGGTTGGCGAATGATTATTTTGTTTCATTATTAAATGATTCATGGAAATTTTTTTAATGACAGATCTGAGTTATCACATGCCTCTCAATTTGCTGTGAATATCAAGATCATCAAAGATGTATCTATAGCTTGGTCAGTTGAGAAAAAAGCACAATATTTGAAGGACCTTGTTGATATTGAAATCTTACTGGCTGATTCTTTTAATAAGATAGGATTGGCTTTTCATCTGAAATTGATAAATCTTCCCTGGTTGAACTAGAATAAAAGAAGAGGAATATTTTATGTGATCGTGAACAGGAGGCTAGATAGAAAAGCAGGGCTTTATGGCTTCTCTGTGGGGATGATAACACACCATTTTTTTCACAAATATACAAGTTACAGGAAAGATATTAACTCTATATGGAAGATTGCAGATGATGAAGGAAATATGGTTGAAGGTTTTGACTCTATTGTCGGGGCGGGGGTCCATCATTTTGAATCCTTGTTTCAGGAAGAAAAGAACTTGTATCTACCTGAAATTGTGAAGAGTGCTGGATTATTTCCTACTTCTATTTCAGAGGATGAAAATGAAGATCTTATGAAAACTGCTAACCTGTAGGAAATACAGTCTATACTTTCTATGAGTAAGAATGATAAGAGACCTGGCCTGGATGGGATTCCTGTTGAAGTTTATAGGTCACTTTTTGATGTTTTGGGTGAGTATCTTCTAAGAGTTGTTGAAGATTCTCAGAAAAGTGGTAAAATACCTGTTGTTTTTAATTCTACATTTATTTCCCTGATTCCTAAGACTGATCATCCTAAAACATTTGATGACTTTAGGCCAATATCTCTGTGTAATTACATATACAATATTATTAGTAATATCATATCTACTCGTATCAGAAAGGTTTTGGCTGGTTACATCTCAGGTGAACAGTTTGGATTTTTGCCTGGTAGATAGATTCATGATGTTGTGGGGGTTATTCAGGAAGGCATGCATACCATTCATAGTAAAGGTTTAAAATCAGTGGTTTTAAAAATTGATCTGTCCAAAGCCTATGACTGGGTTAGTTGCACTTACTTGCGGGTCATTCTTTCTAAAATGGGTTTTGCAAGGTCTTTTATCTCTTGGGTTATGAGCATTCTATCTTCTGTTTCTTTTGCCTTACTTGTTAATGGTGTTGCATCTCCTTTCTTTAAATATAGTAGGGGACTTAGGCAAGGATGCCCTCTAGCCCCTTTACTTTTCCTCATTGTTGTTGAAGGTTTAAGCAGAGCACTTTTGAATGCCAAAAAGTGCGGGTTTTATCATGGATTATCCTTTGGTAATGATATTTCTTTATGTCATGTACTATTCGTGGATGATATTGTTATGGTAACTGATGGCACTGAGCAATATTTATCCACATTGTACAAGGTTATAATGGTTTTCTGCAAGGCATCTGGTATGAAGATAAATGAGGATAAATCTGCATTATACTTTTCTAACCTCGATGACACTAAGATTATTACTATTCAGAATATTTTTTCTTTTTTTGTTGTAAAACTTGAGAATGGCATGAAGTATCTGGGTTTTAATCTTAAATGTTGCAGATATATGCTCAAGGATTGGGATTGGTTGATTTCCAAAGTGGAAAAAAGGATAAGAAATTGGATTTTTCGGTGGCTTTCCAAGGGAGGTAAGTTAATTCTGTTCAAAGCTATACTTGAGGCAATTCCGGTATTTTGGATGCATTTTTGGATTCAATGGGTATTTTAGACAAGATCAGGAAGATGTGTTTTAAATTCCTATGGTCTGGAAACAAGGATTCAGCTGGTTTACTGTGGACCTCTTGGAAGACTTTGGCTTACCCAAAGTTCCTGGGGGGGTGGGGGCTTAAAATCCCTTTTGTTTTTTCTAAAGCACTTTTTGCAAAGAGTGTGTGGAATGTTATCAATGGAACGGGTATGTGGGTTCAGATTGTTGTGCAAAAATAGATGCATCCAATGTCTTTATTGGATTGGATTTGATCTTCTGTCAAACAGAAAAGGAGCATGTCCATATGTTGGAAAGTTTTTTATGGTCATTTGATATTATTTGTAACAACCTTGTGTGGAAGATTGGGACTGGTGCAACAGTTCGACTTGGTCTGGATCCTTGGGTTAGTTGCAAGTGGAGACATCTATTTCCTACTTATTTGACTGAGAAACTTCATTCTTTTAGGGTTTTTTTCTCTAAAAGATATTGGAGTCCCTGGTTTGAATTCTCTGATGGAATAGGGATGGCTTACAGCTGAACAACTTGGTTTAGTTGATCATCAAGATGTAATAGGATGGAATGGATATCTAGCCATTCTCAAATGTATTCATGTGAGATTAACCAATGAGAATGATGTGTTGGTTTGGAACCTGTCCAAATCAGGTAAGTATACTCCAAAAAAGGTCTATATGCAGTTACCGTTGGACAGAAATGTGATGGAATACTCCTGGTGCTAGAAAGTGCTATGGAAATTTAAATGCCAACTCAAGGCAAAAAAAAATTGTCGGTATCTATTTTCTGATAAGGCTCTTACCAGGGATGTCATTGTTAGGAAAGGTAGAGAAGGTCCTGGTAGATGTTATCTTTGTAAATTGGATGTTGAGTCTAATCACCATCTTGGTGTGGCTTGTCCTTTCACACATTATGTTTGGATGAATCTTAAGGATAGATTAAGTATTAACAATCTATGGAATGGGGGATCGGTGAGTGATTTCCTGAAGACATGGTGTCTTAACTTAGAGGTCAAGCATATTAAATCTTTACCGATTATTGTTTTTTGGTTTATTTGGAAAGCCATAAATCTGAGTTGCTTTGAAGATATCACCTTGAAACCTTCTCAGGTATCCATTTTTAGCTTGGGTCTGTTGAGATCATTTCCACAAGATAATTTGGTGGTGAATATCAGATCAGTTGCTGTTGAAAATATTGATAAAACATACCCATGGGGGTATTTTGATGGCTCTGCAGCTGGTGACCCTAAAATCTGTGGAGGTGGAGGTATGCTTTATATTTCTGATGAGCATTATTTTTCTTTTAAGGCTGGTTTAGGGACTGGAACTAATAATTTTGCAAAGATCTGTGCATTGAAGCTTTTGCTTACTTTGGCTAGGGAGAAAAACATTGTTAAAATCCAGTTATTTGGTGATTTGCAGTTAGTCATTAATTGGGCTAAGGGTAAGTTTTGACAGTTGAATTTAGAGCTTGTACAAGTTCTTAATGAAGTTAACAGACTATGAGATATGTTTGAGCATTTGGACCTCAAGCACATCTATCGTGAAAGAAATTCACATGTAGATGGTTTAGCTAAAGTTGGAGCGTTGGTTATGAATGGGTATTGATTCATCAAAGAATTTCGAGCATCTGAAATTAATGAAAGTTATCAGCAATTTTAGGACATGTGAACTTTACAATCTGTTGAATTTTTTGATATACTTGGTGTTGTATTTTATGAATGATATGAGAACACTTTCCATTGTGTCTCTTCAATGAATTGTGAAGGAATATCGGTTATATATCATTGTTTTTCTATGATATGCAAGTATGATACTGTTTTAAATACATGTTGCGATTCTGATATGTTGTAACGTCCCCGACCCTTCGATCGATGAAGAGGACGCTACCCTGGCGTTAACCATCCGGGCTGCCAGCCCCATGAACATGTGAATTCATAAAAATGCTAAAACAGAATGCATTGAAGTAGAACATGCACATATGCAATTGTTTATCATACACAACGGAAACAACATACATTCATACAAGCATTCATTCAACATGTTCATCACATTCATTAACATTGAATAAGATTGCAGAAGTAAAATAGACAAGGTTACTTATCTCATAAGAACTCGTTCCGCAACCAGCTACGTCGCTGCAACATTCCACCGAACCATAGGCCAGCGTGCTCCTTAATCTCTCAGCAACACTACCACCCCCTATTTGGGCATGATTCTCCAAGGAATAAGGAACAAGCAGGCTTACATATAGCCAAGGATACACAAAACACAACCAAGCCAACACTGTTGGGTTTATCAGGCCATCCAGGAGTTGGGAAAGGCTAAATGCTAAACTGGTGAGCTCATTACAGAGCCAAGAACACCTACACCAGAAATAGCCTGGCTTCTAAGACACCCACACACACCCAAAACAAGGAATCAGTCCCTTCTCTGCTACACAATCCCTCAGGCCCTGCCTTCCCTTCCAGTGCTATTCAGGGGTTGTGGAGAAGAAATCCAGCCCTCTAGCTTTGTCTGTGTGGTTTCCAAACACACCAGGTTTATCAAGCAAACCAAGTCCCCATCCATGCTCCCAACACAGTCCGAAGACCAACCATTGCACACATGTAATCAATCAGTTGTTACAGCTTAAACAGGGAAAACGACTCCCAAGCGAATTATACAGTCCCAAACGTATCAGTGAACATAGATCACAACATGGGGAAAACAACGGTCCCGAAACGTAACAGTGAGCACAGCTCACAACATGGGGAAAACAACGGTCCCGAAACGTAACAGTGAGCACAACTCACAACATGGAGAAAACAACGGCCCGTCCAGGGCAACAAAGCCACCAGGGAGACTTACCCAGACCACACTGGGGAAGAAAATAAAGTCTCCCAACCTGTGCGTGAGAGAAACTCGCACCAGACCCCAAAATACCGAGGAAAAAACACATGCATGAGTCACAAATCAGTAGGGAAAACTTACACATAGTCCCTGAGAATAAAATGGATCTCCACAGGAAAAATCATGGGTGATGGTGATCGAACGGCTCCCAGCTTGCTGCGTGAATAACAACAATGCAGAACACAGAGCATGAGAGAAGATTTACACCCAATTCCAAATGCGGGTCGAGAACACACCTGATTCCTCGCTGGGGAACAATGTGAATGACAGTGGGGACGACTCCTCTCTGCTGGCTGTGGAAGACCAAAACAGGAAAGAATCCTGTGCGTGGAAACAACCAGACGCCCGTGAGGCATGAACAGACAATGGAGATAACACGCAGTATTCGGAAGTGCGTGAATGTTTTTGCACCGTCGTGGAGAGAGTAGAATGTCTGCGGGAGTGATGGCGGTGGTTTTTGCTTGCCATCGTGAGGTCAACCATGCTGGTGGAGTGTGCGTGTGGGAAAGGACTAACAGTCCTACCACACTCCACTCCTAGCCATAACTGCCCCAACTAACAGCAGTAGTTCTTAATGGTGGTGGTTGGATAAAACAAGGAAAGATGACACATGGATTTTTCCCCATTGCCCAAGGTTTGACATCCCCCACCCTTATCCTTGTGAAAATCATGCCCCTTCTCAATTTAGTTGCCTCAAACGTAGCTGGTTGGGTTATTTAATTAAAGGTGCATATTTACATGATGACAAAACTTGATATGTATGCCGCATGCCCCGATATACCATTGGTGACAATTTCAATCCGAAACATAGCATAACCAATCAATGGTGGGGCCTTGGCCTTTAGCTCTGCACCATGATCATTACAATATATACATCATGTACATCTAATGCAACGGGGTTAAAACCGGGGTGTTACATATGTATAGATAAATACTATGGTATGATCTAAAAAGCTAATGCTTTGATGACTAATCTGATAATTTTTGTGATGTAAAAAGCTAATGCTTTGATGACTATTCTGATATTTTTGTGTATGGACAGATGATCCATCTGATATGATGTAATAACTTTATGATTTGAAGACTATTTTGATAATGGATAGGTGATCCATCTGATCTGATGTAAAAATCTTATGCTTTGAAGACTATTGATATTTTGTGATAATGGACAGTTTCGATCCATCTGAACAATGTAAATAAAATTTACGATTTTTTTCTGTGGAAAAAAAAAGGTTATGTAACATCAACATTAATATTTATTATTATTTAAACTGAATTAAAAATTTTAAATTATTTACATATTGTTTTTTATAATCTTAGGTTTACCTTATGACATTTACGTTGACATGTTATTCATTTGTGATGTGGGTTATACCTATAATATCAACATTAATTTGTATTATTATTTAAGCAAAACTTAAAATTTTAAATTATTTTTATTATTTATTATTATTTTAAATTGATTTTTTAATTGCAAAAACCAAGTTACTTGTTATTCCTTGGAATCAAAGAAAATTAAACATATAGCAATGTCTATATAAGTAGTAGGATAAGATACGAATAAATCGGTCCAAAAAACCTACACGAGTCCAAACTTATTACATCAGAAGTGTCAAAACCACATTATCCAAATATATCAACCTTCTGAAACTGTAAAAAAACAAACTTCAACCGAGCATTTCCTGCATCTAGTGACCTTTATATATAACCACCACACATAAAAGAGTATACTTAGCCAGCGGAAAACTAAGTCAACTAATAAAAAAATGGAACCTTCAAAAACCATATGATCTTCTATAAATTCTTCAAAATACAATGCACCGTCTAGAAGGTTCACGACTTTCTTTTACAGTAAATTAGCTCAATTGTTGTAAATCCTATAGAGATATGAACACGCAATGTTTGAAAAGCTTGACTATAACTTATTAATTCTTTGGCACGAATTCTCAAGCAGCAACACTTGCAAATTGTATAGACCATTTTCCCACTTAATGATTGTTTTAGAATCCCCATATACATGTAAAGAAGAAATACCATTAATGGTAGCAAAATGGGATAATCCCAACAAAGCCAAAAGTTCTGCTTTAGTATTGATACCATTACCACAACCCATCCACAGTTCAAAAAAGTGAAGATCACTGAGTTTTAGCACTATACCACACCCACAAGAACTTGTAGAGGATGCTCCATAAGAAAAACCAATAGTAGATGAGTAAATGAAAACATGATCAAACATAGGTCTCAAGTTGTTATTCTTCACTCTATGGATTTCATTGTACATTCACAAACTTTCCATGTGACAAACCTACAAAATAGGTGAGATATTTTCAAATAATTCCTTGTTTCACATCTTCCAAATTTCCCAACACAAAAAGATAGGTAATAATTTGTGATGGAAAACCAACAAACCCCATTGTCTGATAATATATTCCAAACTAAAGGTGCCCCAAATTTGAGAAAGATGTAAAAGTTCATTCACTTCCTTACACACATGGTTACTGAAATTGCAGAAGATAAAAATATGCACAATGGACTCACAGTCCTTCTTGTATAAATAACAAATACTAGGAATAAACCAACCTCTTATGATCAAATAATATCGAGTGAATAAACAGTTCTCCAAGCACAACAACAAAAAACATTCAAGTTTCATATGAATAAACCATTGCCATAATTTAACATACCATACTTTAGTACCTTTCTCCACCTATGAAAAAACATTTGCATCATAAGCTTCCTTGGAATCTACTTGACCTGTATTATTGTTCCAAAACCATACCAACCTATCATCTCCTTTACTCAATATTATGCATGTTCTATTTAGTGTCGACATATATTTATTCCATTGAGTATCCCATTGACCTTAAAACTATAAATCCTCATATTGTAACCTATAATTGTAATTTTGTCTTAGCCATAAAGGTATTCTAATATGGGTTGGAGAGACAAAACCAAAATTAACTAGATATTCCATCAAAGGTTGAGATAACAAATGGTTCCCATCATCACCAATGAAAGGGTCAATACCCACCAACACATTTTCACCATTTCTAGCTTGCCATGAAATTCGATTGTTGATCCGAGAAAATACCCTCATGAAATGATTCCAAATACTAGAAACACCATTCATAGATTTACTAGAATATATGAACCACTCAAGAACAAACTTACATTTTAGATACTTGTCCTTGTGAACCCCGTTCAACAAAGTGCCATCAATTAGCCCACACCACAAACTTTTCATACAAAGAGCCATGTTAAACCTTTTCAATTTTTTGATGTCCCATCCACCCAAAGATTTGGGTAGAGCTAATATTTCCCAAGATACCAAATGATATTTGTGAACATTACCTGAACCAACAAAAATAATTTTGGTAGTCGATATGGATGCGCAAAGTGCGCAAGCAACCAAAGTTGAAGAATAGTGCGCAAGGTGAAGAAGTCGACAAGAGTCGACTTGGTTGTATTTTTGTAATTTTTGGTCCAAGTTAGTTAGAAAGTAGTTAGAAGTGGACCACTTTGTAAAGGCGTAAACCTATATAAAGACTTGGGAAGAATAGTAGAAAGATATCAAGAAATAAATCCATGGTCAAAGAGGGTATGTTTTCAAAATTTGTTGTTTTGTCTTGCAAGCAGTTCTATCTTGCGAATCTCGAGATGTATTTTGGAAACTTGTTTTGACCTATGGATTAATATGCAATGTGAGGATGGTGTTGGAACTTTCCATGTCTTATATTTTTTTATGGTTTTAATGATGTGATGTGAATGAGAAAATGATGTAGTACGATTTATGTTTATGAATGATGAGATTCCTTAGCGTAATGAATGGTTCCATATTTGTCGATATCTTTGTGGAATGAATAAGATGATGCGTTAACTAGATCTGATGTGAATAGTTTCTGATGCGACTAAATATGAATGATTGATGTTAAAACCCTCACCTGAATTTCTCGTTAACACTATGACATAGAGAAAATAGGTACGCAAATCCTCCTCCTTACTGCGAAAACTTGGTTCCTGTAGCTCTCCCTCAAACATCTTGGGTGAGAATTCATCTACTTCGCAGGTGTTGCTAGATAGGGTAAAACCTATATGGGTCAGTGCTCAGGAATATAATGGTGGAAAGGGGTGTCAACAGTGTGTGAACCCATGTTGACATATTTGTTTCAACAAATGGTTATGTTTTCAGGACCATAGTGCAAAGAAGAGGAGGATATGTTGTGGCATCCAACGAAACCGAAGATTCAAGGTTGGTTCGATCAGAAGGCGTGATAATTCACAGCAGAAGAAAATATGAATTTGAGACTAACAATAGAAGAGTGGCTAGGAAGGCATATCTATTATGATATCCATGAATACTTTTTTGTTGAGTTTCTGATTATCTTGTACATGTGGTTAGCACAGCTGACTTATCGAAAAAAAAACTTTCAAGGAGGAAAACCTACTTGTTGGACCCTTGAGCCGATCCAACGGCTGAAGGAAGTAGACAACAGGGAATCGAGGGCTGTCGAAGTGTGGCTCGACAGCATTTTGGAAGGATATATCACTGAATTTGTGGTCAATACAGTTAAATCCTATAGCGATGTGGAAAGGGAATTCTTCCAAGGACCAAGAGGTAGGTTTCTATTGTCTTTACAATTGTGGATTAAGATGCTCATTTGTGAAAAGGGTATATGGAAGATGAACTCCGACGAGTAGAGCTCTGGTGTGTAGAGGTTACGGGTACTGCGGAGATGAGGGTTGTATGGAATGATACAAGGTAGATGGATTGGAGTTACAACGAAACTGTGAGGGAAGTCGAGGAAGAGTGTGGTCTTCTGCGAACAGTGGGTAAGGTTCCGGCAAGAGAAGAGGCAAAGGACTGAGGAGAGTCCTGGTGCGACTGAAAAAAGAAACTAAGAGAGAATATCACAAGGGACTAAGCGACTCTACAACGATGAAGGAGACAACCAGGCTACGCCCGAATCTGAGGAAGGACCAACCCAAAGAAACAACGTACCTACACCTCCATGTATTGTGCCACACTCAGGAAGAAACATGAGATCATCATAAGACTTCCTGGTTTGTCATCACCAAAATAATAGTAGACGATCAACGAACACAAGAAGAAGGCCTAGAATGGCGGGCGATGATGTGAAATTACCTTTATTCCATGGGAACGAGGATCTCGAACAAGATTGGTTTCTATGTGAAGCAGTCTGGACTGTGAAGCAAGACCAAGACGGAGACATTAAGAAGGGTCAACTGGCGACAAATTTTCGAGGTCACACATTATATTGGTATATGAAGTTTGTACAAGTTTCGACATGGAATCAGCAGAATACTCTAGCGGAGATTAGAACTAGGTTGATTGAGGAATTCTGGAAACCTAAATCTGAGTCGCAGTATATCACGAAATTGAAAGAAATCAAACAATATATGAACGAGTCATACTGGGAATTCAATCAACGATTCAAGACGCTGATGGAGAAAGTCAGTTTTAGAATGAGTGATGTAAAACACAAAGAATGGTTCATATTCACACTAGTACCACATATCTTATTTCCCTTGATGCAGCAGAAGATTGCGACACATAGCGAGTCTTTGTAGATTGTAATGAAGCTGGAGGCTTCACCAGTCGATGAAACTGGATTTGGTATGAATCAGATCCAATTGAAACTGATGAATATGAAGATTCAATTACAGGACATCAAGAAGGGAAAATAAATTTGTGAAGAAGTATGGTGTACCCCATGTCGCACAGAAGGACATCATAAAGATCAATGCCCAGACTTTCGCAATTACTTACAGTCGGGTGCTCCAAATCTGCTAAGTCAAGGTGGCTTACCCTGTGTGTATCTCCAAAAGGTCGTATCGAAACCTGCAAATTTGTTCTGTACTTTTTGTCGTTATGTTGGTCATGAAGAAAAGGATTGTCGAGAATACGGCCTGCTCCAAGAAAGGACAATGGATACGTACTACATGAAGGGAGAAGAACACCAATCGATGGAGAGTTTGCCACCGCAGTAGCCACCGCAATTCACACAACCCCAACCATATTTTTCTTCGTCGCAGCCACACTATAATTAGATGCAGTACGCTCCACAACATATCCCTAGTATACTCAGTCAGAGTACACTCAACCACCGTATGTTCAACCGTAACTAAATCCACTGCAACATCAACAGTTTAATCAACCTAAGTATAAACAACAAGGAGGCTTTCGCGTAGGATTCTGAGGATGACAAAATGAAGGTTTTGGTAGACGAGGAGGACGAGGTCGTGGACCTATGTAGTGCTATAATTTTGAAGTATTGGGGCATTATTATCGAGATCTCCCAAACCTTCAGTCGCAATGTACCTACTTTACATCCGCAAATCATACCGTCAAAGATTGTCTGCATCTAATCGCAAAATGGCGGGCGAAGAATGTTCCACCACCGTAGAACCAAAATCAAAATGTGAACTAGAAGACAAACCAGGCTATGAACCAACCCCAGAATCAGAACCAAGGACCGTCCATGGGGAAAATTTCAGCTGAATCTAGAACACAACCTGCAGATGTTTCGGTCGTAACACGAGGAGGTGCGACAACAAGAGATGATGGTCCAATCCCACAAATCGGAAGAGCGGCTCAAAAGAAGGTGCAATTCGATGTCGACGGTGAGAAAGAAACCTTCTTTGATGCATGAGATATCATCAAAGGAGATACATGTAAGTTTCCTATCTAATTGAAATGAATCCATACAATTATGTGTATGTGTATATATGTATTAATGAATACTCTTTTTTTTGTTAGCTAGTTGCTACTTAAATATTACAGATAAAATACATAAAATACATAGAGAGAGTATAAGTGATTGAGATGCCACAAGGGAAACTGGGCCACTCACTAACATAAGTTCAGTGAGGTTCTAAGGGAAATGTACAAAATTCAATAAAATGAGACCAAATAGGGGAAGAATAGTTTACATAGGAAAACCATATCTTTCCCTCTTTTCAAGTGGATTTAACCAACATTGTTTAGAAAAAAATATTTTAACTAAACTATAACAATTATTCATCTATAAAATTGCATATATTAAGAAATTAAGCCACATTAAACATTATGAGAATTTGTGCTTCATCCCAAGGCCCGTGACAAATCTCTAATTGGGTATTTGTAGCGTTTGCTAAAATATCCATTTTGGAATGGATGTTGTTGATGACGTCTCAGACGGTGGCCACTACCAACATAAATCTTGCATGATTCTGATCTCGTTCCCTTAGTAGCTCTCCAAGGATTAGTTTCAAGGACGAATAAATATCCATACTCTCAATGCCTTCCAAGTTGGTCTCCTTGTCTTTTGTTGTGTACTCTCGGAGGTGTCTTGGAGTTTGCTAGGAGACTTGCTCCAGCTTGCTCTATCTTAGGCCTGATGTGCCATGGCATTTCCTTGATAAAAAATTTGTTCCAGGTGATGTTGTTTCATTCCTCCTTCTCATTTACACATGGCTCGTTGATGGAGCACACTCCAATGATTGAGATGTGAATTGGTGTTATCGCATATCCCTACTATGTGCACGACAAGGGAAATGAGTTGAGACCAAACACACTTGGAGGATTCCAAAAACTCAGTTGTAGCAGGAATGATCACATAAAATGCAGACATGGAGAAATTAAAGAACTTATCATTGAGTTAGGATTTGGGGTACCCCCCATATCGAAGGTGTAGAACCAAGCCAATCGCCACGAATTCCATGAGCTCAACAATGCTAAAATCTAACCCATTAAACATTTCGTGTGTGAACCATCTCATATTCAATCTCCGACCACTCTACTCCTTCATTTACATATGCAACTTGCCTTATGGTATCACCGCCTACCCTTTCCATGCACCAATTTGAAGGGGTAGGACCCCTTTCTCACTCTATCCAAGTATATATTAATGATTAGCATTATTCTTTCTTAAACTTTCTTTTTATGTTAGGATTTTTCAATATTTTAATTTATAAGTATATATGTTACACATCTAATGTATAATGAATTATTATTATTTTTAAATATTATATTTATGTCAATTATTACATCAACATTAAGCACATGTGTTATCATTAATTTAACAAGCTAACATTATCTGTAATGAATAATAAATCCAAATTTTTACATTAAAATGTTTTTTTCTTTATAAATATTTATTTAAACTAAAAAACATAATAATAATAATATAATTTAAGATCACAACTTACACCAAAAAAAAATTAATATATGCAAACACTACAAATATAACTCAACATTGTCATTGCCATGACTTTACTTAATTTCAAATACATAAGTTTTTGTCTATATTTAAACAATATTCTATCTTCAATAGATAATGAATAATGAATCCATTTTTTAAAGATTTTTTGAAACATGGAATATTTCTCTCGGATAATAAATCTAGATGTGTTTTTTGTTAATTTAAAATATTACAATGCGAAGCATTGTAAATACCATATAAAATTCATGGATAATAAACATTTCCAAGCCACAACTTCCAACCAAATTGAAATACATTATAATAATTCAACCTCATTGGAGTAATGAGAGGTTACCAACTTTTTTATACCTGCCTCAGGTATATTGTAATCGGTTAGCAGTCAAACTGAGTTGACTATGTATTAGTTAGCTGGTAAAAAAAATTAAAACATGTATTTTCCAAAGTTAAACTTTAGAACTTACAAAAGATTTTATTAAAAAAATATTTATAAATATTTTGTAAGCTGTTGATTGGATAATCAAAAGCACTGACAATCTTGGAATTTGGTATCTGGATTCCAAATGACATTTGGCACTTCTGACATCATGTTGCAGACACCTTTACCTTCACTTTAACAACAGCACTCCCTTGGGCGAAGTCATTACTGGTGCTATATTCTCTGGCGATGAGAATTTCCGAAATGTGAGTTTAATTCTTCTATTATTTATTTATTTATTTATTTATTTATTTATATATATATATATTACAGCTAGAACCGAAGAGTGACTAAATGAGAAAATCAGTGCCAGAAATTGTAAGAGCTTACCATAATCCTATGTTGTCAGAAATTTGTCGGGATGGAGTCTTACAGGATCGATACCTGAAGAAATTGGACACTTGACAGCATTGGTCAACGTGTACGTAGGCTACCACTCAAGCTATTGTTTAAGTGACATACAATTCTTTAAGGTTTAAGTGACATACAATTGGACACTTTGCTTGCCACTCCTTTTCAAAATTATCAGGATTTTTTTATTTCTAATATCAAATAGTAATATTTTCTGCCAATTATCACAGGTTTATACAGAACAATAATTTCAGTGGGGGTAATTCATGCTCAACTTTTGGACAAAACTTCATTGAATGCCAAGTAATCAACAATCTTGCATTTTATTTATTTTTATCTAATGTTTTTAATGCAAGGAATGTTGGTAATGGTATTTGTGTTAATGTAGATCCTTGATTTAATAATTATTGAGAAATATAAATAATAATTATGAATTTATATTGGGTTTGATTATAGATTTACAATTATTAAATTTATTTTTACACTTTTTTATTATTATTATGATAATTGTTTTAGAAATTGTTTTTATAATATTTATTTTATTTTTTAAGATTTTTTTTATGACTCGTATATATTTTTAAAATTTAATGGATACATTTCCATGACTTTAAATGCACATATAATAATTTGTGATTACAAAATGTTTGTAAGCTTATTATAGATCTCTTTATTTATTTTGTTTCAGATTTTCTGGAAATAATTACCTCTGTGTACAATATGAGGAAGGGAAATGTATCCAAGAAATTCGAGAGAACAGAAACAACTCTAAGACTGTCATTCTTGGAATATCTATAAGTGGATGTTTAGTATTTGTTTTAGTGTTGATGCTGGGTGTTGCTGTATATTGGAAAAAACTGATGGAAAAACGGCGTTTCAATGAAGGTCTGGAAGTAACTTGAATTTTACTAATATACTCATATGACACAACCTGGGAGTTTCGGAAATTAGTTAAGACACTGCTTTTATAATTTGTAAATTTTATATTGATTGCAGACTGCGCTGAGATCCTGCCAAAGCTACCAAATTCCCGTCCCTTTACAAAAAAGGAGACGAGGGATGCCACACAAAACTTTAATCAGCTGATTGGGCAAGGGGGCTCTGGATCGATGTACTTTGGTAAACTGCACAGGGAAGAGAAAGATATAGCAGTGAAATTGCTCTCATCATTTCAACAGTTCTTGAATGAGGTACTTCATACTATATCTGCACTTGTTTAATTATATTGACAGTAATTTTGCTGCACCCAAAAAAATGTACACAAATTCACCTTGGCAGCTTCTTTTGATTAATAGGTTAACGTACTTTCTAAAGTTCAACATGAGAACTTAGTGTCTTTAGTCGGCTTCTGTAATGAATCCAAAAATCTAATGCTTATCTACGAGCACATGTCAGGAGGATCCCTATGGCACAGGCTTCATGGTAAATATAGTGCTGACCAACATAATTGATTGAGTTTCTGGTGTTCATATTAATTAGTTGAATAAACCAGAAAACCCTTATATTTGATTTTAAATTCATTTTCCAGGTCTCGATTCAGGACATTTCACCCTAAATTGGGAAACGAGGGTGAAAATAGCATTAGATGCAGCGCATGGTAACTCTTTCAGTGATTTAAGTTTTGCGATATAAACGCTATTATGCCTAAACATATGCATCATCTCATCCATCTCGATTTATGTGCACAACACTCGAATTCTTGCATGTGGGTTGCACGCCAAAGATAATTCACAGGGTTGTTAAGAGCGCCAACATTCTTCTAGACAACAATATGAATGCAAAACTAGCTGACTTTGGTCTTTCAAGGATAGTAGTTGATGGGAAGGCTTCACATGCGACAACGCTGGAAAAGGGAATGCCTGGATATATCGATCCAGCGTATATCACAAACACATTATAACTTCAACTTTCTTTAAAATATTTTGTTCATGATTAACGTATTCGATTACTTGTTGAGAGCAGAGGAAATTAATTAAATTTTGTTTGAAGATGTTTACAGGTATGGTAGCACTCACCATGTGAGTGATAAGAGTGATATATATAGTTTTGGAGTCATTTTGTTTGAGATTATATGCGGCAGACAAGTCACAAATGAGAAAGAGAAATGTAAACTCGTTGAATGGGTAACCAAACAACACAAAATGATATTCAACTGCATTTCCTGCCATTGACTACGCATATATGTGAGACTAACATTTGTTATATCGGGAGGTATTTGCAAGCGAGACCGTATGTGGAGGCAGAAGAAATAGGCGAAGAAATCATAGACAAGAAGTTGGGTGGAAACTACGACGTGAAATCAATGAAATCAATAGCTCGCGTTGCCAAACTAGCGCTAAGATGTGTGCACATTAGTCCGACAGATAGACCCAGCATAACCAACGTAGTGGGAGGGTTAAAAGAAGCCCAAATTCAATGTCCTGTCCACTGGTGGGTGGATTCGAGTAAACCCAAAGATATGGAATGGGGTGGGGCCAACTCCAACCTTCCTCCAAAGGAAGATGATGAGTCCAAACTGATTACCTAAACTTGTAAAGCAGGCAGATTCCATCTTCATTTCTTCGCATGAGAGTTGGATTGTCGAGCTTTATCAAATCCCCGTACACTCGTGCACTAAAACAACCGCCCTTCATTTTGCAGCTTTCTTTTTCATTTGGTATATTTTAAATGTAGAATGATTTTACTTTTTCGTCTTGTATCTTTTAAATGTAGAATGATTTTGTAAAAGAACTGATTACTGTAAAAGAAGGAAGTTTTAAATTTAATCAGTTTTTGCCTTAATGGGAAGTTTTCAAAAGTGATATATATATATTTTCCTATATATTTGTAAGTATCATTATAATTTTTAATATACTTATTCCTTTATAAATAAATTTACTCTCTAAATGCTGAGATGTCTTCTTTTAAAATGAAAAGAATTGTTTAATTACCATATTCAAAATGAAGTAAATTGTTTAAAAAATTTAACATCAAAATATGTATATACATTATTCTACTTTATTTTAATAAATATGAGATATGAAATATTATTATACTTAATTTTTTATAATAAAAATGGGTTTGATAACCAAATATATCAAATAAGCTTGCTTATATATGAAAAAAGAAAAGAGAGTATGAAAAAAGAAAAGAGCGAAATAAATTGTTTAGAAAATTTAATATCAAAATATGTTTATACATTATTCTATTTTATTTTAATAAATATTGGATATGGAATATTATTATACTTAGTTTTTTATAATAATAAAAAAAGGTTTGATAACCAAATATACCAAATAAGCTTGCTTATATATGAAAAGAGAAAAGAGCTAACAATGGTTATGGTTAACACTTATCGACAAATGAAACAACACTATTTTCTCCTTAAATCAATTACTTAGAATAGAATATTTTGGCATTTTATACAAAACATCAACACCATTTACTTCCAACAACATCCTTAAAATAATGACTAATAGATTAAATTGATACATCATCTTATATACCATTGGGCTTCCCTTTTTCATAAACAAAACAAGAATATCATATCATGAACCACTAGCTTCCCTCAAATTTTCCAAAATCTCGCTTCAGTATTGTTTGTTTATGTTTCCAACACATCCTAGATAATTAAACTCTTCCAACTCCACTGCATGGGTCCTTTTAAGTTTAACCATACTTGACTTAAAGGCCCAGATTTTTTCACATTGGTAAGAGATTTTTAGAAGAAGACATAGATATTATATTTGGGCAAAATGTTTTTAGTTATATTTTAAAGGGAGACAAAAGACAAATTAATAGACTTGTAATCTAAAAAAACTAGAACTTTTAGAATAAATAAGGAATCTTGGAGAGTGAAGAGGAGAGCCATTTAGCTTAAAGAAGGTGACATTAATACCAAGTTTTTCCATAAGTATGCCAACCTAAGTTTTTCTTTGCAGTCAAACTGAGTTGACTATGTATTAGTTAGCTGGTAAAAAAAATTAAAACTTGTATTTTCCAAAGTTAAACTTTAGAACTTGCAAAAGATTTTATTAAAAAAATATTTATTAATATTTTGTAAGCTGTTGATTGGATAATCAAAAGCACTGACAATCTTGGAATTTGGTATCTGGATTTCAAGTGACATTTGGCACTTCTGACATCATGAAAAAGTACCCAGTTCCACAATTCATTAATTTTCAGCTTTTTATAATTCAATGCCAATCTTGTACAAAATCATTATATCTTGTACGAAATCAATATCTCTCATTACCGCATCACGCCCACATTCTCATTTACGCTTTTATTTATTTGGTCGTTTAACTTAACGGATTAGTTTCATATTTTTCAAAATCACTTTA
Organism: Pseudotsuga menziesii; assembly: GCA_001517045.1. Taxonomy (NCBI): domain Eukaryota; kingdom Viridiplantae; phylum Streptophyta; class Pinopsida; order Pinales; family Pinaceae; genus Pseudotsuga; species Pseudotsuga menziesii. Next base: position 171,184 of record LPNX010182065.1, on the reverse strand, counting down.
ATATTCTTTGTTTATTTGTATTAAAGGGGTTAATAATAATCTTTGTTTCTTTTGCAGATAAAAAAATGATATTAAAGAAAATCAAATAATATATTATGGAGGAAAAAGTAAAAAGCTCACATGAAAATTCCTTTGGATTTCGGTACGATTCTTTTCAGCTCTCTTGTTAAGTATTTAATAATATCATTGTCTCTTGTCCCGCTAATCTCTCATCCTATCCTCTTTCCAAATTGTAATATTATTTTTCTATAATAGACCAATTCGTGTCATACTAAAGAAAAATCATTCATATTATTAAACTCTTATATAAAATTTATTAATTTACTAATATTAAACTATAATAATAGCAGTTTAATAAACACTTTGTATCTTCCATATTAAAAAGTTTTCTTTACATTTAATTGTTGTTTGCAACTTAGTTAACATTTTTCTACAAACAACATCGCCGGTATATAATGAGAATAATAACACTAGCAGAGACCCACATTAAATAGTTCATCTTATATTCAATTATGTATGTATTAACATTTTTACATAAATGTATCATTTTTTTCATAAAATTTAAAATATCATCTTATAGATTATAAAATTTAAATAAAAATAGTAATCCTTTGTCTTTGGTTTGCTCAACTAACCTAACAAAATAGTTAACATAATATAATATAATAGTAATTTTAATTTTGTTATAAACTTTTTATTGTAGACAACCAAGCTTTACTTTTAGATGATTTCGTAGACAATAATGTATTTATGAAGTGATCATAGATGCAACTTTAGATGTGCTTTTCTCTACCAAGATTAGCTTTCTAAAGTGCCATGTTTTGTTTTTCTATAGTCATAAAACTCAAAATAAATTAACCTATTGCTATTTTTCCCAAAATTTTCCTAAAAGGCAGATACTAAGCAGCTTTGCTGCTAATTTCACTTGTTTTAATTAATTTAAATAATAATAATAAATAATGTGATTTCCTAAAAATAACTAAGAAATTAATACTAATGTTGCAAGTATAATCCACATCATAAATGAATAACATGTTGGAGTAAGCAACATTTTATTTATGTGTGATGTAGGTTTTATAACATCAACATTAATATTTATTATTCTTTAAACTAAATTAAAAAATTTAAATTGTTTTTTTACTGTTTTTTTATAATCTTAGGTTTACCTTATAACATCTACGTTGACATGTTATTCATTTCTGATGTGAGTTATACGTATAATATCAACATTAATTTTTATTATTATTTATGGAAAACTTAAATTTTTAAATTATTTTTATTATTTTATCTTAAATTGAATTTTTTAATAACAAAAACCATTTACTTGTTATTTCTTGGAATCAAAGAAAATTAAACTTGTTATTTCTTGGAATCAAAGAAAATTAAACATACATCAATGTCTATATAAGTAGAAGGATGAGATACGAATAGATTAGTCTAAAAAACCTACAGGAATCCAAACTTATTACATTAGAAGTGTCATGACCACACGATCCAAACATATCAACCTTCTGAAACTGTAAAACAAACTTCAACCGAGCCTTTCCTGCATCTAGTGACCTTTATATATAACCACCAGACATAAAAGAGTATACTCAGCCAACAGAAAACTAAGTCAACTAGTAAAAAAAATAGAACATTCAAAGAGCATATGTCTTCTATAAATTCTTCAAAATACTATGTACCATCTAGAAGGTTCACTACTTTCTTTTACAAAAAAATAGCTTCATCGTTGTAAATCCTATAGAGATATGAAAGAGCGATGTTTGAAAAGTTTGACAATAATTTTTTAATTCTTTGGCACAAATGCTCAAGCAGCAACACTTGAAAATTGTATAGACCATTTTCCCACTTAATGATCGTTTTAGAATCCCCATATACATGTAAAGAAGAAATACCATTAATGGTAGCAAAATGTGATAATCCCAACAAAGAAAAAAGTTATGCTTTAGTATTGATACCATTACCACACCCCATCCACAGCTCAAAAAAGTGAAGATCATTGATTTTTAGAACTATACCACACCCACAATAACTTGTAGAGGATTCTCCATAAGAAAAAACCAATAGCAGAGGAGTAAATGAAAACATGATCAAAAATAGGTCTCGAGGTGTTATTCTTCACTCTTTGGAGTTCATTGTACATTCACAAACTTTCCATGTGACAAACCTGCAAAATAGGTGAGATATTTTCAAATAATTCCTTATTTCACATCTTCCAAATTTCCCAACACACAAAGATACGTAATAATTTGTGATGGAAAACCAACAAACCCCATTGTCTGAAAATATCTTCCAAACTAAAGGTGCCCCAAATTTGAGAAAGATGTAAAACTTCATTCACTTCCTTACACACCTGCTTATTAGAATTGCAGAAGATAAAAATATGCACAATCGACTCACAATCCTTCTTGCATAAATAACAAATACTGGGACTAAACCAACCTCTTATGATCAAATAATCCTCGGTCAATAAACAGTTTTCTTGGCACACCAAGAAAAAACATTCAAGTTTCATAAGAGGAAACCATTGCCATAATTTAACATACCACAATTTAGTACCTTTCTCCACCTATGAAAAAAACATTGCATCATAAGTTGCCTTGGCATCTACTTTACCTGTATTATTGTTCCAAAACCATACCAACCTATCAATGATCATCTCCATTACTCAATCTTATGCGTGTTCTATTTAGAGTCGACATATATTTATTCCATTCAGTATCCCATTGACCTTACAACAATAAATCCTCATATTATAACCTATAATAGTTATTTTTTCTTAGCCATAAAGGTCTTCTAATATGGGTCGGAGAGACAAACCCAAACTCAACTAGATATTCCATCAAAGGTTGAGATAGCAAATGGTTCCCATCATCACTAATGAAAGGGTCAATACCCACCAACACATTTTCACCATTTCTAGCTTGCCATGAAATCCAATTGTTGATCCAAGAAAATACCCTCATGAAGTGATTCCAAATAATAGAAACACCACCGATATATTTATTAGAATTTATGAACCACTCAAGAACAAACTTACCTTTTATATACTTTTCCTTGTGAGCCTTTCGTCCACAAAATGCCATCAATTATCCCACGCCACAAACTTGTCATACAAAGAGCCATGTTAAACCTTTTCAATTTTTTGATGTCCCATCCACCCAAATATTTAGGTAGAGCTAAAATTTCCCAAGATACCAAATGATATTTGTGAACATTGCCTAAACCAACACAAAGAATGTTGGTATGAGATATGGATGTGCATGGTGTGAAAGCAACCAAAGTCAAACAATAGTGCACAAGGTGAAGAAGTCGACAACAATCGACTTGGTTGTATTTTTGTAGTGTTTGGTCCAAGTTAGTTAGAAAGTAGTTAGAAGTTTACCATTTTGTAACGGCGTAAGCCTATATAAATACTTAGGAATAATAGAAGAAATATATCAAGAAATCAATCCATGGTCAAAGAGGGTATGTTTTCGACATTTGTTGTTTTGCCTTGTGAGCAGTTCTGTCTTGTGAATCTGGATATGTATTTTGGAAACTTGTTTTGACTTGGGGATTAAAATGACTTGTGCATATGATGTTGGAAACTCTGTGTCTTATATTTTGTTTTTTTTATGGTTTTAATGATGTGATCTGAATGAGAAAATGTTGAAGTATGATTTATGATTATGAATGATGAGATTCCTTAGCGTAATGAATGGTTCCATACTTGTCGATCTCTTTGTGGACTTAATAAGATGATGCATTAACTGGATCCGATGTGAATAATTACTGATGCAACTAAGTATGAATGATTGATGTTAAAACCCTCACTTGAATTTCTGGTTAACATTGTGACAAAGAAAAAATAGGTGCGCAAATCCTCCTCCTTACTGCAGAAACTTGTATCCTGTACCTCTCCCTCGAACATCTCGGGTGAGATTTCATCTGCTTCGCAGGTGTTGCGGGATAGGGTAAAACCTATCTAGGTCGGTGCTTAAAGAGATCACAGTGGAAATGGGTGTCGACAGTGTGTGAAACATTGTTGACAGATCTGTGTCAACAAGCAGTTCCGTTGTCGGGACCATAATGCGAAGAAGAGGAGGATATGTTGTGCCATCTGATGAAACCAGAGATTCAGGATTGGTTTGATCAGAAGGCGCGAGAATTCATTGCAAAAGAAAATATGAATTCTAGACTAACAACAGAATATTGGCTCGGAAGAAATATTTATTCTAATATCCACAAATATTTTTTTGTTGAGTTTCTTGTTATCTTATACGTGTGGTTAGCGCACCTGACCTATCAGAAAACAAACTTTCAAGGAGGCGAACCTACTTGTTGGACCTCTGAGCTGATCAAGCAGCTAGAGGAGGTAGACACCAGGGAATCAAGGGCTTTTGAAGTGTGGCTTGAAATCATTTTGGAAGGATATATCACTGAATTCACAGTCGATACAAAAAAACCCTATAGCAACGCAGAAAGGGAATTCTTACAAGGACCAAGAGGTAGGTTTCTATTGTCTCTACAATTGTGGATTAAGATGCTCATTTTTGAAAAGGGTATATTGAAGATGAACTCCAACGAGTAGAGCTATGGTGTGCGGAGGTTACGGGTACTAAGGAGACGAGGTTTGGATTGAATGATGCAGGGTAGATGGATGGGAGTTACGACAAAACTGTGAGGGAAGTCGAGGAAGAGTGTGGTCTTGTGCGAAGTGGAGTAAGATTCCGGCAAGAGAAGAGGCTAAGGAATGAGGAGAGACCTGGTGCACCCGGAATAAGAAGATACGAGAGAATATCACAAGGGACTAAGCGACCATACAATGAAGAAGGAAACGACCAGGATACGCCCAAGTCTAAGGAAGGACCAACCCAAAGCAACAACGTACCTACACCTTTGTGCACTACGCCACACTCAGGAATAAGTGACGAGATCATCACAATACTTCCGAGTGTTTCATTGCCAAAATAATAGTAACAAATCAGGGAACACAGGAAGAAATCCCAGAAAGGTGGGCGGCGATATGAAATTACCTTTGTTCCTTGGGAACGGGACCAAGGATCCCAAACAATATTGGTTTCTTTGCGACACAGTCTGGACTGTGAAGAAAGTCCAAGAAGGAGACATTAAGAAGGGTCAATTGGTGACAAATTTTTGAGGTCGCACATTAGATTGGTATATGAAGTTCGTACAATTTTCGACAGGGAATGTGCAGAAAAATCTAGCAGACATTAGAACTGGGTTGATTGAGGAAGTCCAAAAACCTAAATATGAGTCGGAGCATATTACAGAATTGAAAGAAATTAGATAATATCCGAACGATTCAGTCTAGTACTTCGATCAGTGATTCAAGACGTTGATGGATAAAGTCATTTTTGGAATGAGCGACGTACAACAAAAAGAATGGTTCATTGCCACATTAGTACCATATATCTGAATGTCATTAATGCAGCAAAAGAGTGTGACATGGAGAGAGGCTTTGGAGATTGCAATGAAGCTGGAGGTTTCACTTGTCGGTGAAACTGGAGTTGGAATGAATTAGATCCAATCGCAACTGGTGAATCTGGCAATTCAATTACAAGACATCAAGAAGGGAAAAGAAATTCACAAAGAAGTATGGTGTACCCGATTTCGCATGGAATGACATCATAAAGATCAATTCCCAAACTTCCGCAATTACTTACAGTCGGGCACTCCAAATTTTCTAAGTCAAGGTGGCTTACCATGGTGTTGAATCTATCAAACTCACGGACATTGAAATGAGGAATGTGTGTATCTCCAAAAGGTAGTATCGAAACCTGCAAATTTGTTCTCTAATTTTTGTCATTTTTTGGTCATGAATAAAAGGATTTCTAGGCATACGAAATACTCCAAGAAAGGACAATGGATATGTACTACATGAAGGGAGAACATTGGTTGGTGGAGAGGTTGCCACTACAGTAGCCACCACAGTTCACACAACCGCAACCGTGGTTTTCTCCATCGTAGCCACAATATAATCAGATGCAGTACGCTCCACAGAAGTCATAGTATACTCAGCCACATCTGTAGTATACCTAACTAGAGCCGCAGTATACTCAACCACAGTATATTGAACCGCATTCGAATCCACCACAACAACAATAGTTTAATCAACCACAGTATCAACAAAAAGGAGGCTTTCGTGGAGGATTCCAAGGAGGACGAAACAGAGGTTTCGGTCGAGGAGGAGGAATAAGGTCATGGACCTGTGCAGTGCTATAATTATGGAGTATTGGGGAATTATCAAAAATATTTCCCAAACCTTCAGTCACAATGTATTTGTAGATGTTTTGGTTGTAACAGGAGGAGGTGTGACAACAGGAGATGATGGTCCAATGCTGCAAATCAGACGGGCGGCTCAAAAGAAGGTGAAATTCTATGCCGATGCTGAGAAATAAACTTTATTTTATGCATAAGTTATGATAAAAGGAGATATAGGTAAGTTTCCTATCTACGAAATTCCACCTACTTTTGATCTGACACTTGTAGCAGGACCTTCTTGAAGGGCTGGAAATTTGCAAAATTTCTTTGAAAGTTGTCTATCACTAGAAAAATATCCTGATGCGCTAGCCAAGATCACAAGTTTGTTATATCAACCAAAGAAATTTCGACAAGACTACGCAGTGAACTCCTTGCACAAGGGGAAAACCGAAAATTAAGATATGAGGATGAACATCCAAATTGGTGATTACGATGTGGGCTCAGCTATTCTGGATCTGGGCTCAGATGTCAACGTTTTAAAAAAGCAGACATGGGAGAATATGGGGAAGCCACAGTTGGTTTGGTCCCCTGTGCAACTGTGACTAACCAATCAGGCCATAGTGTCACCAATTTGGCAAGAACCGCGCTTGCTAGTGGAATTCGAAGGAATGAAGATTTATGTGGATTTTGATGTGATTGAAATCATTGATGAAGGAATCTCATATCTCGTACTGCTATGGATGTGGTGGGATAATTACAACCTAGCGTTGATCAACTTCAAGAAGCGAGTGATGAATTTTGATAACTGCAACATAAGAGTCATTGATCCATTGGATCTGAGCGAAGGAAGAAGATATGTTGAACCAGTCAAGGAAGAAGTTGTAAGAGGATGGGACCATGCATACAACATGAGGCATTAGAGAGAATTTGAGGTCAAAAATGGGCCTCCTAAGAGATGTACTACAAAAATATAAGATATATTAAAATATTATGAGTTAGGGGTTTTATGGGGTAGGTATATATGACAACTCATCTCCTACACTACTTTTTATGCACAATATAAATAACCATGGTTGAGTTACTTTTCTAAATTGACTATAAATAAAATTAATAAAATAACTCTACAATGATGTGACTAAGATTCATTGTAAATTCCCAAAAAATTATTGTCCTTTAGCATTTATTTGTATTGAACTTGTAAATAAAATTAAACAAAAATGAATTTAATTTATATGCATAACTAACATATTTTTTTCATATAAATATCATTCATGAATTTAATTTATTTTAAAAGTACAAAATTATATATATATATTAGTTTTACATTATGATATTAAATACAATTGAGTGAATATATAATTTAAAATTAAAAAATATGAAAATGACAATATATTATTTTATCAGGGGTGGCAGGTGCGGGTGGGATCCTAGTAGATCCCGGAGGACAAGTGGAACATAGATTCGCTTGGGGACTGGGTCCTGGAACTAACAACGAAGCAGAATGGATGGCCCTTCTCCAAGGCCTTCACCTTATTTGGAACAAAAATCTCCAGAAAGTTCTGGTCTTCGGCGACTCCAGGCATGTCATCTATAAGATGATTAATGGGTATCCCTCGGGAGATATCAAATGTCGTAGACTATATAAAAAGGCTCAACTTCTTTTGTCTCAGCCCATCGAATTTTATCACATTCTTCGCCAGAATAACAAGGACACAGATGCGATGGCAAATGTTGGAGCTAGTCTCCCTCAAGGCCATTTCAGACAGGACGAGGATCCTCCTTTCTGCAAAGCCATTCCATGAAGAGAACTTTAAGCAACCTCCATAAAATCAAGAATAGGAAAACTTACGAAATGAAGCTTCTTGATCCCAAGGATTATATTTGGATGGTTATTGTTTTTTCCCCCCTTGGCTCCCTTGTTGTCAACCTCTCCCGCATCCTCCTTCTTTTTCCTTACTTCCCCTTTCTCCCTTTTCCATTTTCCCTTTCCCCCCTTCATCCCTTTTACCGCCCCCTCTCCTCGCGTCACCCCCTTCCAGCTGGTCTTCCCTCTCTCCCTCCCCTTCGCGGTCACCTGCATTTAAGATCCCGTCTTGTCTTATCCTTTATGGCGGCTGCGTGGATTGTCCAGCCCACCTCGACAGTAGAGAATTTAACTCCCCTCAGGCTTACATTGAAGTGCCATTCCTCCTCGCACGAACGAGGGACTTTTTACTCCGTCTCCATGACGAACCTTAGCCTTATCCTGTCTCATGGTCACGATGCGGGTTTGCACTCAGGCTCTGCCATCCTTCTGCAAGAGGCAGACGAAACTGGAATAGGGAGTTTGCAGGTTCCTCCTTGGCATAAGCGGCCTTCTATCGTTGAAGAAAATCTCGTTCAGTATACCCTCTGTCAATGATATTACCCTTTATATCATTGGGGAATTGACTCTCAGGCTGAGAATTGGAGTAACTCAGCCCTCCAGCAAGCAAATTATCAAGAGTTAGCAGAGGTTGTAGGTCCGTTGCAGTTGCAGTTGTCTCGCTTGGTTATTTCGCCCGACCCAGGCATTATGGCGCATTTGGGTAATAACCTTGGACTGCAGGATATCATGAAGAACTTACGAAGGGTATATGAGTTGACAGCTATAGGGGTTAAGGAGAGTAGAGACACGGCCAAGGAAATAAGGGAAATGAGCGAAACTGTTAGCAGGACATCTCAGGAAGTCAGCAACAATGGAGCCCGCACAGACGACTTGGAAAGCAATCTGCTAGAACTTCTGGGCAGAGTTGAGCGCATTGAAGAAGATATTCAAAGGCTCGTTTCAATGAACCAGGAGAGCAGAGTCAATGGCGTCAACGACCCAGCACCCCAGCCCATGGAAGAAGAATCTGTTCAGCAGCCCCGCCCTCAGAGAGGCAAATGAATTCTATAGCCTGTTTTATGTTCAGTTTAGTAAGGGGTTTGTGCTTCAATTTTGTATGAATTATGTTTTTTTGCACTCTGCTATGTAGACAGTTTGTAAGGGTATTCACCACCCGGTTAGTATGTAGCTCAGAAACAATCTTTTGCTCTTTGTTTTGGGAGATAGACCATGTCTGGCTTGTCGTTTTTGTGCCGTGTCGGCCTTATATCTTCCTTCGGAACTGTAATGAATGGATGTGCACAGCCTGATAATACAACCCCTTTTCTGTTTCTGTTAAAAAAAAAAAATATTATTTTATAAAAAATTGTGAAAAGACATTTTTATGAATTATGAGTACTTTAATTGAAAATGACAATAATATTATTTTATGAGAAAGTGAATTGTGAGTACTTTACTTGAAAATAACAATAATATTATTTTATGAGAAAGTGTGAAATGACTTTTATTGTGAGTACTTCACTTTATGACTTAAAAGTACTTGTACCACTACCTTAGTTAACTATGGGTTTTCATCCACCATAGAAAATGTGACAAATAAACATTCTTAACTCATGCAATGCCACCTCAACCATGGGGGATGATGTCATCTACTAGAATGTAATTGGTTGATTTTTATAGTACATTTTGGTCCTTTTGAGGCCCATTTTTTACCTCAAATTCTCTCTAATGATTATGTCCAGCCCACTGCAAACAGAGAATTGGGATGAGAATATCCAGCTCTGCATCATCGTATTCTGACGATGTACTAGAAAATTAGTAGAATCAACTACATGAAGTATCCATATGAAAGTGTGGACGGGTCACTCAGTCACTGCGTTGGGTCACAATGGAGATTGTTGAGATACCAACATATGAAGGATTACCCAACTTGGTTTAATTCATCATTGAATTCAAATAAAAGGTATCGCCACCTCAATGGTTGTTGGAATTATAGGAAGCATCGAATCCCACTCCATCATGCTAGTGGGTGGCACATAAGAAATCGATCGACGGATGGCCATTGTGTCGCAAGTTGATGGAAGTTCACTTTGGAGAAACAGAGAGATATCAAGTCATGAAGCATGATGGATGAAATAATCCCAATGATCATTTAGTTGCATGTCACACCGCATGGGTATCACGACCAAAGGATGAGTGGGTACATGCTTTTGTACATACGCTTGATGAAATGTCACGACAGTGGTATGCATTAGCAGAGCTCTTAAGGGAGATCACAAAATGGGAAGACTTAACGGTCAGTTTCACCCACACTTTCAGCTTTGTAAGTGTTGACCCAATGATTCATAGCGCATTTCAGCACGTCTGAGATTTTGTCTTGGAATTCGTCCCAGTTTCAGTTCCTAAGGAATCGCATGAGATACCAGTAGTGCTGTTGATGATGGAGTGTTATAATGTAACAGGCAGACCTAATTATGGGGACGATCCAAGAAATATCAATATCCCATAATCAGAAGGAATCCAACATATCGCAGCACCAGAGATACTGACAAACAAATTTCACCAACCACTGAAGATTTGGAAGGTCAACATTGGGACAGAGGATGAGCCGAAGTTCACCAATATTGGAGATTATTGGTATGAAGAGACTATGATGAAGATCACCGATTTGTTGCATGAGTTCCAGGACTTTTTTTCGACCAAATTCTCTGAAATGAAAGGGATTCTAGGAGACTTGGGAGAAATTAAAATCCCACTCAAGCCAGTGAAGCAACGCCTATATCGATTAAATCCACGATAAAAGGAGCAAGTGAAGGCTAAACTTGACAGAATGTTAGAATTTGGAATCATTGAACCAGGCGAAGTGTCAGAATGGATCATTCCAATGGTCGTTCAAGATAAGAAGACAGGTGAAGTTTGGATCTGTTTCAATCTTCAGAAGTTAAATGGCGCATGTCTCCATGATCTGTTCCCTACTCCATTTTGTTAGATTTTTATCATTCAAGCTAGCATTATGATCTTAGGATCTTTAACTGAGAGAATAACATGCACAACAATTAAACACAAGAGACAAGAGACACAAATAATTTTCCTCAGGGAAACCATAAAGGATAAAACCCTGCAACTTCCTCAGAGATAGAATCAGCACCAAAAGTAAAACCCGAATACATAAAGATGATCTCTCGACAGCAGTAGTCCCTCTCTCTAATCCTAGTGTCTTCTCTCTCACTCATGCACCCCAATGAGTGAGTGTGTGTGTGATAAATAAAGAGGTTCACTCTTTATTTATATTCTTTCATTCACTTGAAACCCACTCTAACATGTCGACCTCACTTAACAATTACTTACTAGAGCTGACATCTCTAGGAGTGTCTAATAACCCTAGTTCCCCACAACTTGTGGGGAATTTTCCTCCTCCAACCAACAAGGAGGGTTATCCTTAACACAATGGTGGGGACTATCGCCCCAACTTACAATGACTCACCTAGGGTTGACTTCTCTGGGATAGTCTAATAACCCTAGGGCCCCACAACTATGGGGACTTTAACCCTTGACCGATAGGAGGCTTACCCACAATGACTTGACATGACTTGTTTACATTATAGAACCTCCCGGTAGGAACATCGGGGCATGACATGACTCAAATACATTACAAACACATCCCGAAATAAACATCGGGGTAAAATACATAAGATATACTGATGAATACATTCTAAAGTTACAAATACATCAACACTCCCTCTTAACTAGGAAGGTATTCTCTCAACACAATTTATCAGCACAAGTCTTCTTCTCTATATCATCTGGATCATCATTGAGTTCTCGTCATCTTCATCTGAATCTGGATCATCACTCAATATGGATCATCATCACTGGATCTAGATCATCACTAGATCTGGATTATCATCACTGGATCTGGATCATCACTATTGGATCATCACCATGAGTGTTATCTCATGATTCTTCTCGTCATAGGAAGTTCTACAGAGCCATCCCTTTTTCATGTTGGATGTACATCTACAGAGCTAGTCCTTTTTCATACTGGATGTATCATCACAGAGCTAGTCCTTTTTCATACTAGATGTGGCATCCACACAGAGCTAGTCCTTTTTCATACTAGATGAGTCTTCACAGAGCTAGTCCTTTTTCATACTAGATGTGGCATCCACACAGAGCCAGTCCTTTTTCATACTGGATGAGTCTTCACAGAGCTAGTCCTTTTTCATACTAGATGTGGCATCCACACAGAGCTAGACCTTTTTCATACTGGATGAGTCTTCACAGAGCTAGTCCTTTTTCATACTAGATGTGGCATCCACACAAAGCTAGTCCTTTTTCATACTAGATGAGTCTTCAAAGAGCTAGCCCTTTTTCATGTTGGGTGTGCACTACTACATTTTGACCAAAAATCCGACGGTCGTCATGTCGGATTTTCGACACTTCCCTGTCGCATGTACGACACTTTGGTTTTTTTTTAAGCGTCGGAAACTTGTCGTCGGTTAAGCGACACTTAAGTAACCGTCGCTTAAGCGACACTTAAGTAACCGTCGCTTGAATTTAAATCATCGATTATCCGACACATATTAAGTGACAATGACGAAAAATTTTAAAAACTTTTGCACCCACGGGCGTCGCTTAAACGACGGCGAGAAGGCTTAAGCGTCGAATCAGCGACATAAAGAACTGTCGCTTAAGCGACAGATAAGCGACTAGGCATCGGATAAGCGACACTTATAAGAGTCGCTTAAGCGACGGCAGTTAAAGATGAGCGTCAGATAAGCGTCACTTAAGCGACGGAAGTTAATTTTTTTTTTTTTTAAATAATTGTAAATTGGGTATAAAAAAAATTATTTGCTCCGTTTTGCACTGTCTTATCCTATGCATAAATATGGTCTGCAAAAAGAATTATAGCTAAATCCCAAGTACTTAATGGGATACTTGAAAATAAAATACAAAATATCTCTCCACAGTCTGCTCATAGCAAAGCTCGTCTATATAATAACAGTGCCATTACTTTCAACCGTAGTCACCAAGAATGCTTCTTTTTATTAGGAAAAAGTGATTGACATCGAATGATAGGGAAAAAAAAGAGAATTTGAACTTGATTTCTGATATTAAATTAAACTCACATAATCAGATCTTATGCCAGAGTTGGAAGATCAACCCCATCTACTAACAAATTTACTTTGACTTAATAGCATAGACTCACCTAAATTAGAAGCATACAACATTAAATAACTTGTGGTCAAGTGGTAAATCAGGAGAGTTTTCTTCACCAACACAATCAATAATAATATGCTATCTTGTGATATCTCGTTGCTAACTGATATATATTCATCAAAGGAATAGGCCAAGTGCAAGCTTTGGGTGATTCTGAAAAGAAAGCCCTAGATTGTGGCATCTAAGAAACTTCATAATCCCCTCTCCATTATATACAACATCCTAATAATTCTATGCACTACACTTATAGATTCATCAGTTATAAAACTTCTATAA
>LPNX010182065.1:124028-152304 GCA_001517045.1 Pseudotsuga menziesii | reverse complement strand
CCGGCCATTGCTTTTCTATGGCGGGCCATTCTATGCCTGAGTCCGCATACGAGGGAGTGGCACGACGATGAAGCACTCGTTATTACCACGAGTTGTCCTACTTCTCGCACCCAATCTTCATTTTATTCGTCTGTTCCACACCTGGCTGCATTGTTTGGTTGCTTGCTTTTCAAGCAAAGACTTAGAAGCTCTCCTGTATCTCGCACACAATCGTCATTTTCTTCTTTTGTTCCGCTGTTGGTTTCGTTGTTTGGTTGCTTGCTTAATCTCTCCCGTTTCTCGCACACAATATTCATTTTCTTCTTTTGTTCTGTTGGCTTCGTTGTTTGGTTGCTTGATTTCAAGCACAGACTTAGAAGGATGAGGAAGACCAGTTGCTTGCTTGCTCTTTACCTGCCAAATTGCTCAACTTTGAAGCATATGATAAAAATCCCTTTCCCTGAGGGTGAAGCAAAAGCTCCTCAACAAATATGGCCAACGGAACACAGAAACCTGAGAATGAAATGCTTTGAACAATATGAATTCTCACAAGATACCATTTAACACACGTTGGTAGTGATCATACTGCCTTGTCCGCCAGGCATCTAAGCTGCTGCTGATGAGAGAAAGAACCAATGAAACACATTGCTGTTTGCAAACATAACATCAACAGTCAAAAAATTTGTAAGTAAACCAATAACAAAGATGGCATGATGTTACACACAGACATGTATATCCTGTAAAGATGACAAAGTTACAATTATGAATAAGTATGCCAACCTCTTCAGTCAAACTTAAATGAAAGCGCTTTCGCAGATTTTGTATTGTTTTTAGTCCACCTTTAAAATAGGGGAAACCGGAGTCCTGCAACAAAGATAGAAAAGCAGGCTTCTTAATTAGTTAAAATTAGACAATCACATCATGAGAAACAGATTTAGACAATCACAACATGAAAAAAAACTAGTTAATTTGCTATGACGAAACGGCAGCAACATCATATATGCAATTTAAGAAGTAAATAGGACTGTTATCCATAGGGGACGTCACCAAGCCATTTCATGGAATGTAGAAAGACCCAATATGTCCCAATTTGTCTCCTTGCTCTTATTCCATCTCAAATACAATCAAGGATGCATAAACTGTGGGTCCCTGAAAATGCACTTTCTATACTCAAAAAAAGCCATATTCAACGTTGAGAGCTTTCCAATGGTCCAAAGAGCAGCTCAAATGCTAATCAGAAGGTTATGGCACCGCACGTTGACCTATACTTTGATAACTACAGTACCAAGTAGATGCCACGCTATAAAGCCAGTCGTGTGTAGACTTTCAGAAATACTCTAGACGGTGCAAGACAGTAACCTTTATTAGAAGTTACGGGTGTGCTCTTTTTACTATACTTGCTTTCTTTCTCAGTTATTCCATAGAAAAAGTGGCATGCTTATAATATTGTAATTTGGTCAGTAATCACTGCACAAAAGAGTATAATATCATCGTATTTAGAAAATCCTTGTATGATCTATTGTCATGAGTTGTCTAATGGAATGTCCACTACAGTTTACAGTTCCAAATGTTATTAGAGCCATTTTCTCTGGGGTTTTCTTTGGAACAGTCACATGATGAATAGATTGATGTAAGAAAGGTGAGGCACAAATTACAATTGTAAGATGCAAAGGTTGATGTAAGGAAATCTCGGAGACTTGCACCTCTAATCTTGCAGCCCCAAGTCCTACCCATGGCAGTTCAAATAGACAGAACTCTTAGTGAGCACTTACAGGACTTGGAGCAAGAAATAGCACTCTTGTATATTTGCTCTTAGTGAGCACTTCTAGTCTTGCAGCCCCAAGGCCTACCCAAGAGTAGTATCCCAAAGGATGACTCGGAGGGAAGATTTACAAGACTAGGAGCACAAGTCTTCAAGATTTTGAGGAGGATGGCAGTGTTGATGGCATCCCTATAGAGCAAGTTTGGACTCTTCCACGGGCATGTCAATGTTAATCAGGGCTCTGGGTGCCATGGAAAACCAAAAAATAAAGAGCCAGCGAAAGAAAGACCAAGCTCCAGTAATACATCTTCCCACCTCTGTTCAATGAAATACCAGAGTGAACATCAAGCCCTATGACCTGAGGTCAATGCAATGAAATTAAATCATTCGCTACAACAGTTACAAATTTATTTTAGTGTGCATAATATAAGAGAAGCAGAATATAGCATTTGCTTTACTAAAGCTAATGGACCATGACCAAACCTGGTGGGAATGCTACAGAGACACTTAGACTGGAGGGTGATCCACAAGTGAATTAAGTGGTATAATGTTCAAATATCTCATTAAGTCTCACTTTTACACCTTGGGTATGAAGAGAACCAGAGAATTCAAGGCAGTAATGCTGGTCAAAAAAGGGGCTAAAGTGTACAAGACAACAGTACAAATTTCAGAGAAAAATCCATTCAATTGGAAATATCTCCAAGAATCCAAATGCAGTCATCAAGTATCTGGGTCGACTCCAGTCACACAAGGTGGGAGAACAAGCCATTCAAATGGAAATATCTCCAAGAATCCAAATGTAATCATCAAGTATTGGGGTGGACTCCACAATCACATAAGGTGGCAAGTAATGCTCTTCAGGACAGGCCCAAGACCATTGATGAAACCTGCATATTGGCACGGTACTTGGAGAGTCGGAGATGAACATGAAGAAAGGACAACCAATTGATTCAAAGCACACAAACTAGCTAGGCCCTCCTAAAGTTAGGGCAATTTGATAGCCTGAATTGTAATTTGTCATAGAACCATAACCTGAATTATAATTTGTCGTAGAACCATACCCTGAATTCAGCAGAATATAAGGTTGTCAAATGCGGAATGTCATAATAACACAAATACAATTTAAAAAACAATATGCAACAATACTGCTAGCTTGTACTGATAGTGGATACTAATGCTAACATGACCAGTGTTAAGTTTTAACTTACTGAAATAAACTCAAAAAATTATGAGTACATTAGTTAAACAGGATATAATGCAACACATTTACCTCCATAGTTACTTCCGTAGCTACCCTGCTCCCAAGGTCTTGCTGGCATAGGTCGACCAACAGTGCTTCTGTTAGCAAGTGGCACATTTCTTTCAGTATCAGAATTCTCTCCTATTTTTGCTACTCCAAATGACTCGACCACGGTACTTGTGGGTCCAGTTGAAGAAGGCCTAAATGGAGAAGGCCCAGATGAACTTCCAACACGTTCCCAAGGCTTGGGTGGAGGAGTATTACCTATTTATTTCATAAAACCAAAAGAAAAGATAAAGTTAGGGCCAACTTCCTTTCGTGTTTAGGGTGTTAAGGATAAGACTCATTTGAATTTTCTCATTTTTTTCCATGATTACGCCAAAATGCTTTTTGCCCAAATTTCAGAAACAAAAAAAATACATAAAGTAGTAGCAATATCCACACCAGTGTCAACCACTAATCATTACAGCCCAAAAATCGAATTGTAGAGCTTTTGCCAAAAACAATATTGAATATTAGCATAGTAATTGCAAATTTATGAAGGGAGCCCGACATATCAACGAACACTGTAAAATCTTAATCCAAGAAAACCCTAGAGAAAAGAGCTAAAAGAAAAAGATGATAATGGCTCTCAATTCATGGATTTAAACAATAGCAGCAACCAGGAAGGAAGAAAACAAAAAAGTGGGTGAAATAGAGAAGAAGAGTAAGTATAAATCGCTTACCAGAGGCGGCCATGGGCCTCTATCGCCCTTTCGGAAGAAGATCGATCGGTCAAAATATATGTAGCTTGAGTGTTACAAACCACAATTAAATGGCCAAAATCCCCTACTGGCGCTTGAATTTCAGAGTTTCAGTCCAATTTGGTTAAATCGCAAATACATAACACAAGATTGAACATAAATCTTTAAGAAGAGATGGAAACGGAGGAAAGGCATGGGTGGATTCACCCCTCCACAGGATTACCGGCATGCATACAATCCAACCCACCCTAAAAACTATATCAGAATCGATGCGAATCGAACAACAGTTCTCTTGTTCACGGATAAAATCCAGCTCAAACATTCCAACGATGAAATGAAGGTTTAGTGAAGGTGAAATGTTTAAGGAATGTTCTTTTTTTTATGCGACGTCGCTTAAGCGACGCATAAACAAAGAATTAGAGATTTGGTTAAATGTTTAATAAATGATTTTTTTTGATGCGTCGTCGCTTAAGCGACGCTTATGAGGCTAGACGTCGCTTAAGCGACGCTTATGGCCAAAATTTTAAAAAAAATTTAACTTTCTGATTTTTGGTAGGTTTAAAAAAAAAAATACACGCGCCGTCGGAAGTAACCGTCGGATTTTGGATCGAAATGTAGTAGTTGTGGAATCCACACATAGCTAGTCCTTTTTCATACTAGATGTGTCTTCACAGAGCTAGCCCTTTTTAATGCTGGGTGTGGCATCCACACAAAGCTAGTCATTTTTCATACTAGATGTGTCTTCACAGAGCCAGCCCTTTTTCATGCTGGGTGTGGCATCCACACAGAGCTAGTCCTTTTTCATACTAGATGTGTCTTCACAGAGCCAGCCCTTTTTCATGCTGGGTGTGGCATCCACACAGAGCTAGTCCTTTTTCATACTAGATGTGTCTTCACAGAGCCAGCCCTTTTTCATGCTGGGTGTGGCATCCATACAGACATCTAACAATGGAAGGAACCAAACCTCTCACCATGTCACAGCTCTTACATCCGATCATGGAAGGAACCAATCCTCTCACCATGTCGGAAGGGCACAGCACTTACATCTGACCATCAAAGGAACCAATCCTCTCACCATGTCAGAAGAGCTCACAAAATCATCACTTCCCTTTGGAAGGAACCTCGATCTAGAGAACACCAAGCTTCTCCCTGAAGTACTCAAACTTCACTCTGGCCATTTCTAGCATAGAATCACATTAGGGCTGATTACGTCCAAGGATAACCTGTGATTTTCTACAGGATCGATTACATCCGAGGAAAACCTACATGACCATTTACGTCTGAGCAACCTACGAGCTTCACCAGGATTTATGCTCAGACAACCTATCTCACCAGCTATGCTAGAACTCCCTCTTTCAAGAGATCTTGATCTGGATCACAAACTGGAGCTTCACTGCTCCTCTCTGCATCATACCAAAATGCAAGTCAGATCAATCAAATCAAATAGTAATTTTCAAAAGAAACATACTACCTCCCATATAGCAAGTGGCAACATCTGTTGCCTCAGCTGTACTCAGCGCCATGCAGGACTCCATCCTGTCAAACCAAGAGATCACACCTAATCTCATATTGAAGTAGCACCTTGAAGTGCTCTTCCTATCAATGGCACTGCCTGCCCAATACGAATCCACATAACCCTCCAGCTCAATCTTCTGATTCGCCTCATACTTGAGCCCATAATCAACTGTACCCTTCAGGTACCTTACTGCATGCTTTGCAACCATTAGGTGAACATGTCTCAATGTGTTCATAGCAAAGCAAATATCTGGTCTCGTATTCGTCAGATACATCAAGGAACAAATCATCTGACGATACATCATAGCATCAACCGACTCTGATGAAGCAACACTCAATAGCTTTAGGTTCGATGCCATAGGTGTGGTCATGCAGTCCATCATCCTAAACCTCTTCAGAATCTCTACTGCATACTTCCCTTTTCCACACCTCCATGCCTAGAAAATAGTGCATCGACACATAACAAGAGCATCACTGGTCTTCCTCCTTCAACCTTGAAGCAAAGGTTGGGATCCACTTTACTCTCAGTAAATCCTAGAGTCATCAGTAATCTATCCATCCTGTTGTACCATATCGAACCTCAGGATATTCTATAGTAGCTCCCTCTGAAGCAAAGCATCATACTCCCTCTGTCTTCCGTACTCTATGCACTGAAACATTATGTACTGGAGTGACAAGTAGCTTCCTATGCTACTAATATTCTATGTATCCATTTAGTGTATAGACTTTCATCTTCAACCTTGTAGCAAAGGTTAAGATCTTCATCAAGCTCATCATGTATGTGTTTCAACTCCCACTAGCTGCAAATGTCTCTTCGTAGTCTATGCCTTCTTTTCATGAGAAGGCTCATGCTACGAATCTTGTCTTGTATCCCACGATGTTTCCATCTACTGCACGATGGAACTATGAACTTCCCTTCATGTATTGATACTATATTCTAGACATCATTCGTCTTGAACTGGTCTTCCCTTTCTTCTTGGTTACTTCTTCATGGCTGGAAGGTTCTGCATCAATGATGTCGCTGCATTCGTCATATTATTCTTCATCTTGAACTGTCGTCACTTGTTCTTCAGAACAAGTACCATCCTTCTTTGCTTATGGGCGATTTTACGCGATCTTTCCTATACGTCAAATGCATTAGCTGTATGGTTAGAAACATTTCATAAGACATATTCATAATGGAAAATTCTTATGCATAAATATATGATCATGCAACTATTTTAGCCAATACAACATTCATCCATATCTCATAGAAACTTCTCTAGATTCCTTCCATCTCTACCAAGACAACATTGAGATTGTGCACTAATCCAATATGTCAGCAAAGAGGTTTCATTCTAGATAAGTAGCAATGGAGAGTTGTATAGCACCATGAGCTACTTACCCATCACATGCATATTAGTAGTATACTGTCATTAATGCAAGCATTCTATCATGCATACTACATCAACTAAATATAAACAAATGCATAATCTAAACAATATCATGAAATGACAATTGAATACTTATCTTTTATTTGTTTCGTAGGTAGACTCCTTCTTGGGCCTTCAGCTTCATCATCTTCTTCATTCATAATAGCATCATTTCTTATCCAAATTCTAAGATGGCTAAGAGGTTCTTCAAGAGTTGAGTTCTTCATATTCCTCGTCGCTTAAGGGATCTTCTATGGATGGTCAGAGCTTGATCTTCCCATCTTCTTTTCTCTTATTATGAGTCGAGCTTCTTCTTGTGTGTGCTTTTCCCAGAGTCTGCTGAAAATAATCACTTCCTTCTTGCACACATTTCTCACATGAATGAATCCCATGATCCTAGGGGGGCCATTCAAGGTGGCTATCACCACTTCTGCATTCTCCACTTCTTCTTCTACCGCTTCAAGTTGTTCTTTGATTTGAGAGACCCTTGTAAAGTATGACTGTATGGTCTTTGCATTTTGGATCTTCACATTCTTCAACTGGTTTCTTAAGATCATATTCTGATTTATGTTCTTCCCTTCAATTAGCTTGGTCAAGGAATCAAACATCTTTGGTGTCTTTAGGAAAGACACTTGTGGTACAAGTTGATCCGTGATTGAATCAATAATAATCTTCTTGGCCTTGACCAACTTCTTGTGTAATACTTTGAGCCTCATCTCCCTCTGGAACTAGAACCTCTCTACTCATGTAGGTGTCCAATTCATTTTCTTCAAAGAGATCATATACTTCCATGCTTGGAATTTGTCAACTTAACCAAGCTTATCATCAAGCCAATGTGATAGATCACTTTCAAATGAGAACCTCAAACGAAAATAGCGAAAGATTAGATCTTATCGATTTGAGGTGTCCATCCTGGTTCCGGAGCTGGCTGATCTAGGGTTTGTTAGAGAAACCCTAATTTTCAAAACTTGGAATCTTTTAGATCTGATTGGATAGAAAGATATATCTCTTTAAGTTGAGCTGTCAAATGTACTCCTTTTCTGAAAACAGTGGAGGGAAGCTCCCGGAACAGGAAGCCCTAGTTTACCAATTTCTTCTGCAGAAATTCTTGATATTGTTTCTGCAGTATCTCCAAAATTACTACTCCTCTATGTCTAACACTTCGCACTGAGGTAGCCCCTCCTGTCCCTATTTCAACACCACATTTTTCATCAGGATTGGTTACACCAAGTGGAACTTATGATCATTTTCCCAAGGTGACCTGTTACAGGACTGTTCAGAACAATGAAGTTGTACGGACTTCCATGTGTCACTGTTTCATCTTCTAGGTCTGAAACCAAGACCAAATAAATCACAGTCTGTGAAATTTCTAGAACATCTTCAGAAATTTCATTTGGACCTTTGTAGCCCAAGATATAGCAATTCTCCCCGGGTGTCTTGTTTAGGGGATCATATCTCCTAGAATATAGTGAATCTGAGGCTGAATTTTGGAGACAGTGTAAATCCATATTTTGTCTTCGGCCTGTGAAAGTTTCAGTACCTGAACCTTCTCCAATCCCGATATATTGAGAATGTGCCAAAACTTATCAATTTTAGTATTTTAGGGTTTTTCCAGCTCGGGGTCAAACTAGGGTTTGACTTTCCCGAAGTTATACCCAACCAAAAATATTGACCTAGGTTTCTAAACTTCGATTTTGATGAGGATAGAAATCCTATGTCGTGCTCACTCAAAAATTCCTCTTCTGTATAAATCCCTAATTTCCTGCACCAAAAACTTAAAATGCTCGGAATTGAATTATGCTTCAACAGAAAGATGCGCCCTTCAATGGAGAGTCATCCTAGCATACTTTTGCTGATAGATTTTGGAGAGATATCCAAAAAGTAAGAAGCCCTAGCTTCTGCAACTGTACAATGTCTTCTTCTTAGGTTATCTCTGATACCATGTTAGATTTTTATCATTCAAGCTAGCATTATGATCTTAGGATCTTTGACTGAGAGAATAACATGCACAGCAATAAAACACAAGAGACAAGAGACACAAATAATTTTCCTTGGGGAAACCATAAAGGAGAAACCCCGCAACTTCCTCAGAGATAGAATCAGCAACAAAAGTAAAACCCGAAAACATAAAGATGATCTCTCGACAGCAGTAGTCTCTCTCTCTGATCCTAGTGTCTTCTCTCTCACTCATGCGCCCCAATGAGTGAGTGTGTGTGTGATAAATAGAGAGGCTCACTCTCTATTTATATTCTTTCGTTCACTTGAAACCCACTCTAACATGTCAGCCTCACTTAACAATTACTTACTAGAGCCGACATCTCTAGGAGTGTCTAATAAACCTAGTGCCCCACAACTTGTGGGGACTTTTCCTCCTCCGACCAACAAGGAGGGTTATCCTTAGCACAACGGTGGGGACTATTTCCCCAACTTAAAATGACTCACCTAGGTTCGACTTCTCTAAGATAGTATAATAACCCTAGGGCCCCACAACTGTGGGGACGTTAACCCTTGACCGATAGGAGGGTTACCCACAATGACTTGACATGACTTGTTTACATTATAGAACCTCCCGATAGGAACATCGAGGCATGACATGACTCAAATACATTACAGACACATCTCGGAATAAACATCGTGGTATAATACATAAGATATACGGATGAATACATTCCGAAGTTACAAATACATCAACACATTTACGGACAAGGTGCTGGAAGGTTTCGGTGGTCAAGAAGTCTCTTCATTCACGGATGGGTTCTCAAGTTATCACCATATAAAGATTGCAAAATAAGATCGACATAAGACAACTTTCGTGACGGAATGGCGATGCTTTCACAACACGGTGATTCCATTCGATCTAAATAACGCATCTGTGATATTCTCAAGAATCACAATCGATGCATTGAAGGAGTTCATTCAAAAAATATTGGTAGTATACATGGATGATTGGCCTATTTATGGACTAGTGAAAGAACACATTGCAAACCTGCGACTAATGTTGGAAAGATTTCGACAACACCGAATCGTACTAAATTTGCGGAAGTGTATATTTTGTGCAACGTCTGGAATTTTGTTGGGGAAAATCGTTTGTAAGGAAGGGTTGTTGGTAGATCCAGCAAATATTGCACTAATTGTTAATCTTCCCCCACCAACGAATGTGAAACAACTCAAAGTGACATTGGGACATGTGGGATATTATCGAAAGTTCATACGAGGTTATGCAACAATCACAACCCCAATGGAGAAGTTGTTGAAGAAAGATGCTCAATTTTAATGGAGTCACAAGTGTAAGGGGAGTCTCGACAATCTCAAGAAGAAGATGGTAGCATCGCCAATATTGGTCTTTCCGAACTAGACAAAGGAATTTCACGTTCATGTCGATGCATCATCAGTTGCATTAGGACTGGTTTTGGCGCAACTTGGTGAGGGAGACATCAACCATCGGATTCCTTTCGCAAGCCGGAAATTGTCATCTGCATAATGGAACTACACCACTATGGAACGTGAAGGCTTGGCGATGGTGTATGTGCTGCAAAAATTTCATCATTATATGTTAGGAGGACACTTTAATATTTTCATTGACCATTCTGCATTGAAATACTTGGTCAACAAGTATATGTTGGGAAGAAATATATGTCGCTTGTGAGCTTGGTATCGAGAGATGGAGGATTGAAGTGGTGGAGGCCCAAGTGGAGGACTCAGTTTCTACGATTCGCAGACGTGCCAACAGAGGTTGTCACTATTGTAATCTCTGTTTTATATCAATAGAAATATCTTTTCTTGTCCGATAATGTGTATTTAAATTAGTATTTGATCCATGGATGATTTTAAATGCTTATATGTTATTGATTATATATGCTAGACTAGGTCTAACACAATTATATATAGCATGCTTGTCTTCTTTGCTGAAGCGTTGAGATAGCAATTTATCAATACAAGCTGGAGTGGAAAAGCTCAACGAGGATCTACATCAACCGTCCGGAATAAGGTATGAATCGAGATCCTTTGGTGTTAGATATTTGGTTTCTCTTGCATATAGGAAAGGATTGATTTCTAGAGTCAAGTTGTCTGTTGTGGTACCCCAAGCCATAGGAATTTCTCTCCGTAACAGAATTGACTTCCATGTCCCTCTGCAGACTCTTTAGATCCCATGGACCATTTTTGTACCTTTGATGTTTCCAAGATCATCCCTAAAAACATGCAATAATTGCCATACGCAACTTTTAATCCCTTTCTCGTGTATATATGCGGGTTTGACCCTTAAAACCGCGTACATCGGGAGGTGTGCAAAAGGACAAATTATTTTGGAGTTTTCCTTGATGCGAATCCGAATCACTTGTCTCTTAGCCTTCCATATGCCTTGAGATCCTTTGGATTCGAATTTCCATTACCCCATTGAAGAGCTATATAAGGAACCCTTTGGATACATTGAAGGGGGAGGAATTGAAGAGCAAGAAAACTATAGTCCATTGTTGCCGGATCTTATACTTGAGTCTGCATCCCTTTGTCCCTTGGAGCACTTTGTGTTCTTCCCAAGCTTTCCTTTTGCTTGTGAGCTTGCTATCGAGAGATGGAGGATTGAAGTGGTGGAGGCCCAAGTGGGGCACTCAGTTTCTTCGATTCGCAGACGTGCCGACAGAGGTTGTCACTATTGTAATCTCTGTTTTATATCAATAGAAATATCTTTTCCTGTCCAATAATGTGCATTTAAATGAGTATTTGATCCATGGATGCTTTTAAATGCTGTTATGTTATTGATTATATATGCTAGAGTAGGTCTAACACAATTATATATAGCATGCTTGTCTTGTTTGCTGAAGTGTTGAGATAGCAATTTATCAATACAAGCTGGAGTGGAAAAGCTCAATGGGGGTCTACATATACCATCCGGAATAAGGTACGAATTGAGATCCTTTAGTGTTAGATATTTGGTTTCTCTTGCATATAGGAAAGGATTGATTTCTGGAGTCAAGTTGTCTGTTGTGGTACCCCAAGCCATAGGAATTTCTCTCTGTAACAGAATTGGTGACTCCCTTCACTAAGTGGGGGCTTGATTTCATGGATTGCAACCCAGCTTCAGTTGGGGGGCATCATCATATTATCATGGCTGTTGACTATTTCACGAAATGGGCTGAGGCTATGCCCATGGTTAAATCCGACGGTGAGACAGTCGTACATTTCGTATTCAACCAGATCATTACTCGGTTCAGTATTCCAAAGGAGCTTGTCATTGACCATGGCAGGCACTTTTAGAATCGAATGATGGAAGAGTTGGCCTCGAAGTTAGGGTATGAGCAGGAGCATTCCTCTTCTTATTACCCTCAAGTGAATGGACAGGTTGAAGCAATGAACAAATCACTTAAGTCCATTCTCCAACAAACCATCGCACAAAGCAAGACCAATTGGCTTATCATGTTATATCCTGCTTTGTGGGCTTATAGAACTGCGGTTAAGATTGCCACCGATTTTTCTCCATATCAGCTTGTACATGGAGTGGAGTCTATCTTGCCGGTTGAATGCAAAATTCCTTCATTGAAGCTAGCCATAGAGCTCTTACTAGACACTTCCCCATTGGAGGAACGTTTGGTCCACTTTGAGCAGCGTTGAGATGCCTTGGTGGCTCTAGAAGTGAATAAGCATCGCGTTAAGGTTCAGTATGATAAATCTGTCCATTCGGCGAGGTTTAGTGAAGGAGATTTGATCCTTTTGTGGGATCAAGCTAAAGAACCCTTGGGGGAAGGAAAGTTTAATCCCATGTGGCATGGTCCTTACGTGGTTAAATGTGTGTTAGAGAAGGGCGCCTATGAGCTGGTAGATTATGAAGGGACAACCTTGGAGAAGCATAGAAATGGGCTCTATCTTAAAAAGTACTATGCATGATTCTCAGCCACGACTGATTATTCTATATTATTGTACAGTATTTTGCATAGTTAGGTTTTTCTTATGGTGATCGGGTTTGTTGATTAGCTTTCGTTTCTTATGACAGATGTCGATGGAGTCTTCCATTTACATAGGATTTGCTGATGGTTCTAGCCGCCACACTCAACACTCAGCCTCTGCTACTTGGGTGATTTATACTCCTACGGGTTACGTATTGTCTTCAGGAGGCGTATGTTTACGGCCCTCTTCAAACAATGTTGCTGACTATAGTTCCATTATCGAGCTTCTACGGGATGCCATTTCACATGGTATTCTCTCTCTTGAGGTACGTCTTAATTCATAGTTAGTAGTGCCACAGCTTAATGGCTTGAATAATGTTAGGGATGCAACATTATTACGAATATTCTTAAGTGTGAGATTGTTAGAATGACAATTTGACAACATAACATACATACATGTTCCAACATTTTATAATCAAGTTACTGACTCATATGCTAACTATGTGTTAGATTGGCATTTGTTTCATATACAATAAGCTCATCACAAACATACATTTTTACACATGTAAATGAATAAATCGATCATCATAAAAAAATTTCATTAAACATCCAAAATGTGATAATACATAAGTGTCATAATACAAAAATGGGGCTTTCGAGCCACCAAAATATAAATACACGGTAGTACAAAAATGTATCACTCCCAGGTATCTAAGCTTGGGGAGGAGGATGGGAGTTCTGATTGTGGAAAGTCACCACGGCTCTAGCTAGCCGTCAAAACAACCACACCCATGCTCATGGTACACCCACCACCTGACGCTGCATGGCCTCAGGCAGGTCCTCGACCTGCGCCATGGGTACCCTATGTGTCAGCCGCACAAAGTTTATGTGGATGCTTTGGAGCGTTCGCTCCGCATCCACACCCATGATGTCATCTCCTCTTCCCCTCCGTCTATGATAAGGGAAATCGTCAGGCCGACGTGGTCCTACATATGTATACATATGACAGGATGTCACTATGTTTTGTCACGCAAAAACATGTCTTTTGAGTCTATATATCAAAAAACACAAAAAAATTAATAATTCAAAAAACTTAAAAAGAGGGTTGGGATTCGTTACCAATGTCACCGTATACTGATCCTGGTGGCAGAGGCATGTCGGGATCTCCCTGAAAATCTATCCCCGCATAGGGGTAATCATCGATGGCAACTATCTGTCGCCACCACCATGGAAAGAAGTTGGATAGGGGTTGGACACCCTACCTCCACCCAGTCTACGCATCGCATCTGCCCAACGTCGTTGGGACGGATCTCGAACCCCGTGAAGAGGAACGTCAACTCTAGGGCCGAGTCCTAGAACACGCTCAAAGAAGAACATGCTCAGTATACTGCTAAAACCAAAGTTTAGTACCCTACCCATCTTGCATTCACTAATTTGTTGCTTCATGTTACTCAATAGCGTAGTACTCCAATCATAAACTGTGGGTCTCATGCACTCCACTGCATAGAACATCAAGGGTCGTGAGGCCTGGTGGAGTGAGGCTAGCCCTGCTATCTTGCCGAGTGTCAGTAGTATGGCCTTCAGGCCCAGTACTTGTATTGAGTTTGTTGGGATCTGAATCCCAACCTTATCTGTGTCCGGATAACAGTATACAATGATATAATCATCTATGGTGAGGCCACCTCTAGGCCCGCGAGAACGTAGGTTCACCACTTCTCCCTGTCGGGACAATCCTGTAATGAAGTATATGTCCTCCACCTCTATAGTGAGGGACATCCCATCAATCTGGAAATACTTTGAGTCAGGATCCCAGTAGTCTACTAGCATCTGCATCAGTCTTGGTTTGGCCCTTAAGCCACCAAGACACCAAAACTTGTAGAGCCCGCATGCACGAAGAGCTTGTTGAGCCATTAGATCGCCCCGTACTGCTTCTTCTACATCCTCGTGCTCTTGTTCCCTCCATTCTAGAACCATCCTGCACATTTAATTTAAGTTTTGGTCATTACATGTCTTAGAAAAACTTAATCGTGGCCGCATACGTGACTATTTGCAAAACAGCCTCGTATGTACGTGACTTTGAGCCATTTTTCCGCGTATAGCCAGCACTATACGCGGAAAAATCCTCGATTTCTGCGTGGGCCGAGGCGCATATCTTAGATTGGCCTAGAAATCAATTTTTACCATGGAAAATAAAAAAAATTACATGCAAATGAAAGAGCATGGCATGGGAAGTTACTTGGGAAAAACGACGTCGGATTCCGCCGGCTGAAACTCCCGGAATTTGCGTTTGAAGTTCTGAGCTCAATTGGGTAAAAATTTCAAATGATATATAATGTTTTGAATTTTTTACTATTTATAGAAATTTTTCAAATTTTTGAAATTTTTTATCCCGTTTCTATAGTTTTGGACTGTTTCTGACCCTTTTGGACCGTTTTTTACTAATATAATGATGTAGGAGACCATTTTGAGCGTCGTTTCGACCGTTGTTTTGACCCATTTGTGCTGATTTCAAGTATGATGTTTAAACTGGCATATAGGTTAGATTTCACCTCCATTTGCATTTTGCATGACCTTATGACCGTTTCATTATAACCTTAGGTACGAACCCATTCTATCATGTCACGGAACCTTCTTGTTGTTTTAGAAGTGACATGATGTGAATGGTAGAGTTTGACCTTACATGGGTGCCCTAGTTAGCTCCTTATTTGCATTTGGTTCCCATGCCGACACTTTGTCCTTTAGGGTGTGGGTGTCTGTTGTATAGTATCGCCATGACATTTCACAAGAGCCTCATACTCCTCTTGATCTTTTTGCTGGCCTGTTTCCCCAGGACTCCCTTATGTCAAGTTGTAATTGCATTATCATGAGCTTTTCCTACCTCATTGAGCCTTATGCTGACTTCCCTGACTTTGATTATCAGCGATATAGCCTGAGCTTTTCTCATGTCTAGCCATGTAGAGCCATTTTATATATCCTTTGCAGCTTGATTCTCGATTTTTACCGGGAGGGGACTTTCCCCCGAGTGTCGCTATCCTACACATATGTCCTTGCATTGAGCATAGGTATGTTCCACTGCTAGGAACTAGTTTGTTTTCCCATTTGACACTCGTCTCCTCCTAGTATGTAACTATAAAGCGAGTTTATTATTTTTCAAGCTTTTCAAAATATTTGAAAAAGTCCAAAAAAAAATCAAAAAACCAAAAATCCGGACAAGAAAAGATGTTATCTTTGGCAGCAGTCAATTCATGTTGCCTTCGAACAGAGCATTGTATATCACATCCGTTGGTTGGGCTAATAGTTTGACTTTAGGAGCTGTACTCATTTCTCTGATTTTGTCTCCACCGACTAGTTAAGCTTCCAGTCCATATGGAGCCTCTGTTGATGCCTCCTGTGTCACAGAGATGTCCCAGTTTTGTATATCGAGTCTGTGCTTCCTACATTCAGTCACCATTCGCCTTTATGCTCTTGTTCGAAGGAAGTTGAAACCTGAGTTGGCCATCCCTCAGTTATCTTGACTCTACATATCGGCCATTCCCAGTACAGTTACTGGTTCATGCACCTTATGATCGAGTCATTCCACATTATACAGCTTTGCTGAGTACCTCATGTTGGATGATGGGGGATGCCTTAACACCATCCTTCCAGCAGATTTCATTCCATCGACTTCAGATCATTTATTCTGGGATAGGAATCTAGAGTCATTTTTTAGTGACTTGAGACTTGCAGTCATCAGTGGCAGGTTCTCTCGCCATCGACATTTTTTTGGGAATACATCAATTCCCCTGATCGATGGATTCTCTCAAGTGTTCAACCTCAACACCTTTATTCACACTTGTTAGTTTGCACTCTAGTACCTTGATTCCCATTATCATTATCAGTGGACGATCTCGCGTCTATTAACGGTATACATCAATTACCGGTAATCAGACGATGGACTACTATGTTCGACCTCGACACCTCTATTCACATAGTAGGACATGCACTCATAGTGGTTTGTGTAGAAGACCTTCCAGATTGGTGGCATCTCATATATGCTACCTCCTTGATCGTGCCAGTGTTCATGAGATTTCAGCTCTCATGACTTGATTCCAGTATATGTCAGATATTTCCAGCCATTATGGAGATCTTGATCCACTATATATCTTCAACCATCATGGAGATCATGATCCTTTGTATATCTTCATCATGGAGATTCTGAGCTATTTATATTGTACGTGGCGATGACCACACATGTCATATTTTGTATCATGCCTATTCATGGCCATTGTACTCTTATGTATCCAGGACTGCTACATCTACTTTCAGTTATGTGCAGAGTTTGATCATTGTATTGTACTGATTGGATGGTTGGTTCTTCCACTGGGTTCTTCAACACTCCACTTCTGGGATGGACTTATAATATATTTCGGCCATCGTATGACCCCTCTGACCTCACACATTAGGGGGCATCTGTTACAGTTGATTTTACCACACATGATGAATCACACTTTTATGGCCTTCCTTGTCCCTCTGCAAACTCTTTAGACCCCATGGACCATTTTTGTACCTTTGACGTTTCCAAGATCACCCCTAAAAACATGCAATAATTGCCATACGTGACTTTTAATCCCTTTCTCGCATATATACGCAAGTTTGACCCTTAAAACCACGTACATCGAGATGTGTGCAAAAGGACAAATGATTTTGGAGTTTTCCTTGATGTGGATCTGAATCACTTGTCTCTTGGCCTTCCATATGCCTTGAGATCGTTCGAATTCGACCTTCCATTACCCCATTGAAGAGCTATATAAGGAACCCTTTGGATACATTGAAGGGGGAGGAATTGAAGAGCAAGAGAACTATAGTCCATTGTTTCCAGAGCTTATACTTGAGTCTGCATCCCTTTGTCCCTTGGATCACTTTGTGTTCTTCCCAAGCTTGCCTTTTGCTTGTGAGCTTGATATTGAGAGATGGAGGATTGAAGTGGTGGAGGCCCAAGTGGGGGACCCAGTTTCTCCGATTTGCAGACGTGCCAACAGAGGTTGTCAATATTGTAATCTCTGTTTTTTATCAATAGAAATATCTTTTCCTATCCAGNTTTGATCCA
Source organism: Pseudotsuga menziesii (assembly GCA_001517045.1). NCBI lineage: Eukaryota > Viridiplantae > Streptophyta > Pinopsida > Pinales > Pinaceae > Pseudotsuga > Pseudotsuga menziesii. Next base: position 134,688 of record LPNX010182065.1, on the reverse strand, counting down.
TGGATGCTTTTAAATGCTTATATGTTATTGATTATATATGCTAGAGTAGGTCTAACACAATTATATATAGCATTCTTGTCTTGTTTGCTGAAGTGTTGAGATAGCAATTTATCAATACAAGCTGGAGTGGAAAATCTCAATGGGGATCTACATCAACCGTCCGGAATAAGGTACGAATCGAGATCCTTTAGTGTTAGATATTTGGTTTCTCTTGCATATAGGAAATGATTGATTTCTAAAGTCAAGTTGTCTGTTGTGGTACCCCAAGCCATAGGAATTTCTCTCTGTGACACTTGAGTAATCACAATCTATAAATTAATGCTTAAATTAAAATTGGTTACATGATTTTATTTTATAGAGGTGCACCAACAAGCTTAGGTTGTAGATTTTTGGAATAGGGTGTCGATAGTAAATCTTTCCAAGACTATGAAACTAAATAATTAGGTGCTTGTCGAGGTGAGAAGTGAAATCCTTGGTATAAAATTAGTGTTCTCGGGAGGCTCCTATTACATGGGAGTTAAACACGAGGTAGCGCAGACGTTAGTGGTAGGGATATACCCATGCTACTTTATGTTGATAGTTAGAGATATTTCCAGGATCTTATTCGTATCTAGGGTATTTTGAGGTACCTTTGGTGCTTTAGAGCTTTGGAATTTGTTACCCTTCCCATATGGTAGATTCCTCATGTGACTATCCACCTGATAATTCATTATTCTATTGTGACCATAGTTTCCTTACCTAGGTATCACAGGGGGTACTTGTAGAGGCTATTGTGTGAGTGTCCTGGCTAGGTAGGGGTCGGACAACACAGTCGTTATACGTGTTTAAGATGAGGGCCACTATAATTCGTTACACGCATCCACTAGTAGTGTATGGGAGTCTCATACCTCTCCTAGGTGAGACATACATGCTACATTTAAAAGCTCACTTATCCTCACTCTTTTCTTGTTTTCATCTGACCTAGTTTTACATAGGGGTGTGCTCTTTATGCGCTAGTTGGATTTAGGGATCGTAATTAGTTTATTATTTATTTTGTGGAGTCATTGTGGATCAATTTTTGGCACCTCTCTGATCTTGATTCCTAGCAGGACTATTTCCTTGTGACCCTCCTCCTCCTCTTCAGAAGAGGATTAAGTGTTCTAGGAAAACTTTTTCACATTGTGATTCCCATGCAGTTCTCACCGTGAGTACTAATTCAAAGTCCCCGGAGTTCCCTCCATTCCCATCATATAGAATGGGGGGAGGAGCCTTTGAAGTTACTCCTCCAAACACCATATGGATACCTGGGACTCTGGTTTATACCAACCCTCGTGGGGTTGGTGCTTCCCATACTACATGACCCTAGTTGTCATATTTTACAGTTGTCCATAGGAATTTTGCCTCGAAAAGGTCAAGTGTCAAGACTCAACCTACTCCCTCTAGCACAGGTCCTTTTACATTCGTCATGTCGGACATCACTACTAGTATCCTACCACACACTCAAGGTCCTAATGCAGATCCTGGTGTTGGACTGGGGGGCACGACATCCCCTTACCTTCCACATCAATTCGGGAGTGGTCATATTCCACCCTCTACTCCATTTGTGGGAGGATTTTCACTCCCTTCATCCAGTATTAACACCAATGTTCACTCTCATGGGGGTGGTAATGGATATGTGAACGTTGGATCTACACCTTACATTCCTTATTATGTCCCGTAGTCCACTGCACAGATTCCTTCGAATGCATTTATCATGACCAACCATCCCTATATCCCATAGTTTGGAATCTTTAGTAACTATGTGCAACTTTTTTTGGACGAGTGTCATTGTGTAGGGTCCATTTTTTGCGCACTCTTGCCGACTTTGGCTCATTCATAACGATGACAAGTATAAAACTAAACTGGCATATAGGATAGGACCACCACGTGCATTTTTCATTGTCATATGACTATCTCACCTTAACCATAGGTATGGACCCAGTTCTTAATGTCACAGAACCATCATACTACTACTAGATGTGGCATTATGTAAGTGGTAGAGCCTCCTCAATCATGGATTCCCTATTTAGATCACGTGTTGTCATTTGGTACCCATGTTGAGCGTACTCCCTTAGGTTTGGGAGTCCCTTGTAGTCACGCCATGCCTTTAAGTAAGAAACACATACTCTTTCTTAAAATTTATGTTCGCTATATCCCATAGGGACTCCCATTTTGTATCAAGTTGTAATAGCATTGCATGCGTCTGCTTGTTGTATTGAGCTCTACGTTGGCTCCCTGCTTCAGTTTTATAAGCCATATAGCCTGTGATTGTCTCAATTCTATCCAAGTAGAGCCTCTCATATATCTTTTGCAACTTGATTATCCCATATCCAGAGGAGACATTCCCTCGAGTGTCCTTATCCTACATGTGCTTCCTTGCATTGAGCATAGGTATGTTCCACTGCTTGGAACTAGTTTGCTTGCTCGTGACACTCATTTCCTCCTTATTGTACTATAAAAAAATTTATTCTTTTTCAAGCTTCTTAATATGAAAAGGCCAAAAAATCATAAAACATAAAAAGTCGGACGGGAAATTATATCAATTTCTATTGAAAGTTGTTGTTTTGCCTTCAAACAGAGCACATCCCATGAGTCCATTCATCCATTGGTTGGGTTACTAGTATGACCTTAGGACATATACTCATTATTTTGAGTTTTTTACATCGACTGGTTATTCTTCCAGTCCCTATGGAAACACTATCGATGCCTCATGTGTCACATAGTTGTTCTAGTTTGCATTTTGAGTCTATGCTTCCTATGGGTCTCCATCTAGCTTGTGCTCTTGTTTGAAGGAATTTTTATCCTGAGTTGATACATTTGTCTCTGCATGTCGTTCATTCTTGATACATTTTTTACCGGTTCGTGCACATCTAGTTCGTCTGATTTCTTCCAATTATCTAGTGTTGTTGTGTACCTCGTGCTAGTTGATGGGGGATGCCTTAATGCCCTCATTCCAACGGTTTCCATTCCATTGAATTCAGATCATTTATTCTAGAATAGCAATATAAAGTCCATTTAGTTCCTTCAAGATTGTAGTCATCAATGGCAGATTCTCTCACCATCAACAGATTTGGGAATACATCAATGTCCCTTGGTCGATGTATTTTCTCAAGTGTTTGACCTCAACACATATATTCACACTTTTGTAAATGAAGTTTGTATTTTGATTCCCATTATCATTATCGATGGGATGTCTTGCATCTATCAATGGTATATGTCAATGATCGCTAATCAGATGATGGTCCATCATGTTCGACTCCAACACCTATATTCACGTGATGGGACATGTACTAGTGATGAATTGTGTCAAAGACATCCGAGTTTGGTGGCATTTCATATATGATACCTCCTTGATTGTGCCAGTATCTATGAGATTTCAGCTCTCATGACTAGACTTCATTGTACCCTTTGATGTCTTCATTAAGTGTGGAGACCTTATTTCACTGTATATTGTACGCGGTGATGACCACTCATGATATATGTCTATTATGCCTATTCATGGTCAATGTACTGTTATGTATCTAGGAATGCTATGTATACTTCATTTATGTGGTCATATGAAGAGATATATCATCATTACTCCACTCCTGGGATGATTATAATGTGTTTTGGCCATCGTGTACCCCTATGACCTCACACATTAGAGAGCATCTATTATAGCGTGATTTGCCACACTTGATACATCATGCTTTGATGGCATATCCCTATCCCTATGCATAATCAATTTATCCCATGTTCTCACCATTACCTTGATTCTCTAGTGGAACCCCTAAAAACACATTTGTGAATATATACAAGGCTCGCAAGCTTAAAACACGCGTATACGCAGCTTGCACCACTGTCAAGCGTACATCGGGATTTATTCTCAAAAAATAAAAATATTTGGATTTTTCGCCATCAAGTAACAAATGACTTGATCCTTGGTCTTCCATAAGCCTAGAAACGCTCTGATTCGACCCTTCATTTTCCATTGAGGGGCTATATATTGAGCTATTGTGAAGCATTGAAGGAGGAGAACATTGGAGAGTAAATATAACATAGAGAAATTGTGCCCCATTCTTATATGCTTGAGTGTGCATCCCTTTGTCCTTAAAGCATCCATTAGTGCTCTTTCCCAATATTTCCTTTGTCTTTGTGAGATTTCCTTCATATGTAGGATTGACGTGGTGGAGACCCAGGTGGAGGGACTTAGTTTCTCGATTTCGACATGGTGCGGACAATTAATATAATATCCATTTCTCATATATTACATGTGTAATTATGAATATTTGTGTCCATGGATGTAATTACTTTGCTTACATAGATGGGTCGGCTAGCTCAAGTGGTGAGTGTTGTAAGTTGTGAGCAGAAGGTCTTGGGGTCAAATCCTCGATTGGCTATACATTGATATATAAGGGCCTCACATGATGTCCCCATTGGGTTAGCTCCATAATCAGAGCGAGGGTTGAGGCCCCTTCGGGTACCCCCCCCCCCCACTTTATTTCTTCTCGTGGACATAGCAACCCTCTTGGGGGTTCGTGAACCACACTTCAAAAAAAATACTTTGCTTACATGTTGCAGTTCAATATGCTAGATTAGACTCTAGCACTTTATATATATCATTCTTGTATATCTCTTTGTTGTTGAGGACAAAGTGTAGCGACAAGTTTGATTGAAATGTCAACGAGGATCTTCTTCGAACACCCAATATAAGGTATGATTCTTATCCCTTAGAGTAAGTTTCATTTATATATTTAGCATGCTTTAAAATAGATTGATTTCTGGTGTCATCCTATCTATTTTAATCCACTCCAAGCCATAGGATGTTTTCTCCATAACAATATTGGTGACTTCCCTAGGGACTTTCCTTTTTGGTGGGGTTGTGGGTGCATTTTTTTGCTTGATTTTCTCTCTGTTTCACCCCATTTCTATGTCGCATTTCGTAGTATTTTCATTCATTGACAGTCGCCTAGAGTAGTTTGACCCTTGGCTTGCATTTCACCACCTTCTTCTATGTATATGTGGGTCAAAGAAGATACAGTCCCGTATATACGCGGGTTGTGCTCTTCCTAATCACGTACACACGCAATTGTTCTTCGAATAGTCACGTACATCCTCCCTTTTGGTTGATTTCTTGATGTCGGAAGTAGTTGGGTGGGTTGTGAGTGTGGTTGGGTATCCCTGGGTACCAATGTTGTCTATTGACTATTCCTTTTGTGACCAAAGACCCCTTTTTTATTAATTTTCTTTCTTTGAAAATTATTCTTGGAAATTTATCTCTTTTTTGTTTTATCATTAGTGCATTAGTCCTTTAGTCTCAGTGTATTGCTTGGCTTGTGTTTTCTGCTTGCTACAGAGACTGAGAATTTTTAGTGACTTTTATTGCATTTTCATTCTTTTATATTGAAACTACAAAATAATTGTATAGTTTCCTACTTACTTGAATCTCACATATGCATCTAAGGAGGTACTTACATTGGGTTGCTTGGATGAGAGTAGTGTTTAGGCCTTCCTATAGGAAGGATTGCATTGGAATTTGAAAAGAAAAGAATTTTGTGCATTACATGTAGTGGCATGCCATTTTTCATGATTAAAAATAAAGTTGCACCTGGCATTGTTTTTTAGGTGTGCATATTTATATTATTTCTAAGCCGTAACATTATTAGTTGCACCTTCATTACCCTTGAGTAATCATAGCCACTAAAATTAACGGTTGAATTAGAATTTATTACACGGTTTTATTTTATAGAGGTGCAACAATTAGCTTAGGTTGTAGAGTCTTGGAATAGGGTGTCGTGGAGCAAAAAATGCACCCACAACCCTATCAAAAAGGAAATTCCCTAGTGGACTAGCCAATTCTGTTATAGAGAAAATTTCCTATGGCTTGGGTGGACCACAACAGATAGAATGACACCATAAATCAATCCATTTCAAAGCATGCTAAATATATAAATGAAACTAACACGAAGGGAAAAGAATCGTACCTTAGTCTAGGCGTTCAAAGAAGATCCCCGTTGAGCTTTAAATCAAACTTGTCCCTACACTTCATCCTCAACAACAAAGAGATATACAAGAATGATATATAAAAAGTGTTAGAGTCTAATCTAGCAATTCCAATTCCAACATGTAAGCAAAGTAATTACATCCATGGACACAAATATTCATAATTACACATGTAATGGATGGGAAATGGATATTTCTATTAATATAAATAGATATACAAAGGACAACCTCTGTTGACACCTCGTCGAAATCGAGAAATCAATTCCCTCCACCTGGGCCTCCACCACTTCAATCCTCCATACAAATGCAAGCTCACAAATACAAAGGTAATCTTGGTAAAGAGCATTAATGGTCGCTTCAAGGCCAAAGGGATGCAGACTCAAGCATATAAGAATGGGGCACAATCTCTCTATAATATTTTCACTTTCCAACTTCTCCTCCTTCAATGATTCACAATATCTCAATATATAGCCCCTCAATGGAAAATGAAGGGTCAAATCGGATCATTTCTCGGCATAGGGAAGGCCAAGGATCAAGTCATTCGTTACTTGATGGGGAAAACTCCAAATAATTTTATTTTTTGAGCATAAATTCCTATGTACGCGGGTGACAGTGGTGCAAGCTGTGTATACGTGTGTTGTAAGCTTGTGACCCGCATATATATTCAAAAATGTGTTTTTAGGGGTTCCACTGGAGCATCAAGGTAATAGTGAGCAAATGGGATAAAGTGAGTCTGCNGCTATAATATATATATATATATATATATATATATATATATATATATAGTGAATCATTATTTTATATCCATGGAGGCATGCCTCTTTATTGGGTATGAAATCTGATCCCGAGCTCATCAATTTTTAATACAATCCTTGTTCAAATGATTGGGAAATATCCCATTGGAAATTTGTTGTAATTTTGGAGTGGATTTCCTGAGGTCAAACCCTTTGTGTCTGTCCCTTTTATAGTGTGGTATCATACATATATAACCTAATGTTCCTTTGGATTACAATTCCAATATACAAATATATCACGGGACCGGGGCTAGGCCCTCGGTCCTCCCCTTTTTATGTTTACACAACCATTCAACTTTAAATAAAATATTCAACACTTGGATTACAAGTAACACCTGTGAGTACAATGGTAAGTCATTGGCAAGCCAAGTTTTTAGTAGAACAAACTTGTAATGTTTCTAACTATACCTCCATGTGGAAACCTTCGGTTGGTCCATCTGTGTAACAATGTGCCAAATGTTAGACTGTGATTAGTCCTAATCGCTTGAAACATGACAACTTATCAATGCCACATCACCAACAACTTGATATGTAAAGCTAAATGATGCTGCCACATGGCACCCCTTTTGCATTTTTTGTCTATTTGGTCCAAACTTCATAACACGATATATCGGGCATACAATGTCTGTTCGGGGTGAATCAAGTATCAATGGAAAGATATCAACGAGATCTACATGATGATGTACTTGTTTTCAAAATTTTAAGACTTCATTATGAAACAATGAAAAATATCCTCTTGGATTAGTAATGTACTAGCTACATTTATGAGACTGGTGAATGATGTTTTGCGCCTATACTTAGATTCATTTGCTAAAGTGTATTTGTATGATATTTGGTTTATATTTATACCCTATAGGAAAACATTTCACATCTCATGCAAGTGTTAGAGACTCTAAAAAATCATCAATTGCTAGCTAATCTAAAAAAATGTGAGTTTGCGCAATAGTCAATAGTGTATTTGTGGTATGTGATTGATGGAGGGGAACTCAATATAGACCCTGCAAATATGGAAGCAATTAGAAAATGTCCAGTTACTACTAATGTCACTGTAGATAGGATATTTTTTGGGGAAACACAACACCTTATCGATTCCTTTTCATCTATAGTTGCACCACTCCATGCCATAAAAACAATTGGTAAGAGTTTCTAGTGGGGAAATAATTCGATATTTCAATTATCTGAAACAAAATCATAGTTAAGAACCAGTTCTATGATTTCTTAACTTGCACAATTCTTTCTAAGTGGAGATATATACAAGTGGGTATGATATGGAGTAGTTTGATACAAGGAGATAAGCTAGTATGTTATCATTCTGGATTTTTCATGGGAGAGTATTGAATTATCCTAACTATGATAAGGAATTCTATGCCCTGGTTCAAGTTGTTAAGAAGTGGAAGCACTATGTGTTGGGAAAGGAAATAATTATCTACACATATCACCATCCACTAAATTATTTGCATGCCCATAATAAGCTACAACAAACCAAACATTACAAGTGGATGGTTTTTTCACAACAGTTTCATCTAGTCATTAAGTATAATAAAGGAAACATTGATAAGTTGTTAGACATGCTTTCAAGGCCACCTACAACTTTGGGGACTCTTATGTACATGGAAACCTTTACCCATGTTTCATACAAAGAGATGTAGTCAAAAGACGAGGACTTCAAGGAGGTATTTCAACAGCTATAGGGAAACTTTCATGTGGAAGAAGGTGATAGTAAGGTTGAATATCACCTCCATAATGGGTTACATACTTGCTAGACAAGCTCTGCTTTACTAAAGGTGAAATATTGCATCTTACTAGAGAGGCACACACCTTTAACGGTTGCAAAGCTTCAAATTTCATCGTTTAGAATCCTATGCTATGATGCTTATGGAGGAAGCTCGAGTTAGGGAGAACATTTAGAAAGATATTCTAGAACCTCTAAATCAAATGTTATTGGTTTATTTTTTGCAAGATCAATTTATTGCTCACACTATAGAGAAGATGATCAACAAGGAGATGTTTGAAGCTTCGAGTAGTTTAATTTAGAGTTCCTATGTTTCTCAATAGGATTTATTACGAAACAAGCCTTCCATCACTTACAAGAGCAATAAAGATAATGTGGAGAACCACCTGGACAAGATCACAAAGTTGAGACTAGTTCAATTCCATTGGGATGAAGGTGCAAGACAAGAAGTTGGTGTCCATTGCCTTGAACGGATTTTACCATTTGACCATCCTTTTGTCTAGGGTGTTTATGCTAAGGGGACATTTCCAACATTTATGAATCTCTCGAATGACCTTGTGAAAAAAGAGATAAAGTTGCAAACGTGTTCAATGTCGCAAGAGTAAGTAAAGAAGAAATTACTCTAGTTGATATGATGAAGACAATAGTAAGAAAAGCTAAAAGAAGAAGGATCGGTGATAGGGAAGAAGGACTTGAGTAATGTGATTTTTTTTGATGTCATAAGAAGGGAAATTATATTATCCAATCCAAATAAAAAGAAAGCAAAATCCAAATAGGTTTTAGTCGATATTGCAGGTGTAGATGCGGATTCATATTAGTTTGAGACCACCTTCTCCCTGGTTTCTTGTTTATGTTCTAACATTGTGTCTAGTTTCAGATGGTATTCCACTACGATACCTCCAAACATATAACTTATCATATGACATTATTTAGTAAGCTTCAAGAGAAAAATCAAGGTATGAGTCTCTAAAGAGGTGCCCTTTTTTATGGCATTTATGGTTGCGAACACATTCCAAGTTTCCATGTTTTCACACTAGTCAAATTGTTGGCTAATAACACTTGAAATTTTTAGTTTTCTTCAAGTTCTATCCTCAAATATATTTTCCCTTACACAATATGGCTCTCTTTCCACTCAAGCATTTGCTTGTTAATAAATTAAGTGATTTCCTACTAAATCTAAAGCATTTTTTGTCCATATTTCAAAGAATGTTGGGAAATTATTTATTTTGCACCTATTGTACTAACTTTTAGAGGAAAATATACATCACATGTTGAAGAATTAATCTAGGTTTTCTTCTAGAAGAATTTTTCTCTTCTAAAGTTGATCTCCTCCATGTATTTCACTTCTCTTTAACTTTTTTAATTGTATCCAATAATTATTATAATATGTTGCATGTCTTGGGAAAAACAAGGTTGTCAAACAATGGAAGAACATCGTTAATCTTTCCAGAAGTATCAAGGTCATGGGAGATTGTTTTCCATGAGTGGTGTATGTCATTCTATGGAAAAATAATATTGTTTTATTTTGACGGTTATCCAATATCGATGTTGGTACGTGTCTTACATCACAAGCATAACATGGTGTTATTTTTCTTTTTTTAAGAGTAATAATAATAATAATAATAATCTAATTTAAGGTCACAGCCTAGAAAGACCTTGAATTAATTAAACATATTGCCTTGTTCTTATTTAAGAATAGTAACACTAACAACCCAACAAGAGGCCAAATTCATGTATGAGACCCCCTTGTTTGTAGGACAAGAAAGATACTCTTAGTAAAACAATTTGGTGAGTTACTCTTCAGAGGTGCACACACCCCAATCCCATCATATTCAAACCAATTACATCCAAGGAGGAAACACATGTTCTTACTTGTTGTCGTACATTATGAGAAAAAAAAATTAAAATCATAAATCACTTTTGGTTGATAAGAAAGCCAATACTATAACTATGGTCACCCACACCACCAATTGGTACAAACTAAATTTCACATGAGCATCCTCGTCCACTTGTTGCATTATCTCCTAAGCATAACCCTATATTTTAATAAGCAAGATTGGATTGAAGGATTAAATACCATAATTTGCAAAAACCAAGAAAGGGCCTCTTACAAAAAATATATATATATAACTGG
>LPNX010182065.1:68016-123818 GCA_001517045.1 Pseudotsuga menziesii | reverse complement strand
AGAGAGAGAGAGAGAGAGAGAGAGAGAGAGAGCACCAACCTATCTAAGGGATGAGGACACCAATCCTCTTGAGCACTAGCTCAATATTTGAAAGATGTCTTTCAAATATGCCCTCTAGTTGTCTTAAAGCTATGCCAATTCTGTAGATCAAATATTGTCTTCAATATCAGTTATTTATGTCCTAAATATCAATATGAATACAATTTTCAACCTCTATCAAAAGAACAATCAACAAATGTGTGCCATATTGTCAATTAAATATTGGAAAAAAAATATTATGAATTATGTTTAAAGATGGACCCAAAATATCCTTCAAATTCACTCACAAGTTGTCCAAAATTACTATTTAAATCCCCCCCCTTACCTGTATTCTATGCAGTCCAATACTTCCTCCAGAATTGTGTCGAGATTGTCCTTAAAATAATGTCAAAATAGTTATTTGCAATTGCACCCAATATTGTCTTCAAACAAAATTCACACCTTGCAAACATGTGTCACAAACAACCTTGTAAAAACCAGAGTCTAACCTTGACCAATATTGCAACCCTCTTCATCCTTCATCCTTTGCTTGACTCTTAATTCATTGTCCCCTTATTGTTGCAACCTCTGACCTAATTCGCTATCTTCATTGTTCCACCCTTCCCTCAAATGAGAGTGAACTTCTCCCTCATACATTCAATGTCTCTTTTGGATTTGACTTGTCCTTTCTTAGGGTGGCAACATTACACAAGTGTTTATTCTTTGTGTAGACACATTGTATGGAGGGAGGGTCAACTTTCTTATTGCGTGAAGGGGGGACATCGTATGACACTTCAATATTTAACTTTGCTTACTTCCATGTTTGTCACTTTATGCATCAATTAAGGCTTCAAGAAAAATTTCAATGCTATTGCTAAGGATGTCATCATGCGAGGTTTCTTCTTATCAACCTTGAACCTTCAACGTTTCTTGTCTTGTGAACCTTCAATGGAATTTATTATGATTGACGAGCATTTTGATTAGACTAGTGTGGTCATTTTGATCCAATATTTGGTGAAAATTTTATTTGTACTTGGCAGGCATTTCAAGAGGATGCAGTTACATTGTCAAGCAACTGCAAGCATTTTCCTACTTGTGTAGGGACATCTAGAAGGAATTTCTATTCTAGTTATAGCATGATTTTCCACACCTGATACATAATGCTTTGATGTCATTTCTGTGTCCCTATCTAGACTCACTATACCCTATTTACTCACCATAGCCCTAATGCTCCAATTGAACCCCTTAAAAAACATTTTTGAAGATAGACGTGGGTCACAAGCCTACAACTTGTGTATACGCAACTTGTACCACCGTAACCCATGTACATCGGGTTTTATGCTAAAAAACAAAAAATATTTGGAGTTTTCCCCATCAAGTAACGAATTCCTTGATCGTTGGCCTTCCATATGTCGAGAAACGGTCCAATTCGACCCTTCATATCCTATTGAGGGGCTATATATTTAGTTATTGTGAAGCATTGGAGGAGGAGAATTTTGGAGAGTAAGGAGATTATAGTGAAATTTTCCCCATTCTTGTATGCTTGAGTTTGCATCCCTTTGTCCTTTGGAGAATCCATTAGTGCTCTTTCCCAAGATTTCCATTGTCCTTGTAAGCTTTCCATTTATGGAGGATTGAAGTGGTGGAGGCCCGAGTGGAGGGACTCAATTTCTCAGTTTCGGCGAGGTGCTGACAGAGGTTGTCATTTTGTATCTCTATTTACATTAATAGAAATATCCATTTCTCGTCCAATTCATGTGCAATTATGAATATTATTATCCATGGATGTAATTTCTTTGTATACATGTTTAAATTGAATATGCTAGATTAGATACTAACACATTATATATCATGCTTGTATATCTCTTTGTTGTTGAGGACGAAGTGTAGGGACAAGTTTTGATTGAGAGCTTAATGGTGGTCATCTTCAAACATCCAGTTGAGGTACGATTATTATCCCTTAGTGATTAGTTTCTTTTATGTATCTAGCATACTTGAGAATGTATTGATTTCTGGTGTCATATTGTCTATTATGGTCCACCCCAAGCCATAGGAAGTTTTTCTCCATAACAATTCCTTATGCTTATGGACATATCTATTAGTGTTGCAAGCATTTGTTGGAAGGACCCTTTGAAGCCCTTGGTTGTGTTCATTTACTTATGTTATGAAATCTAATTAAAGAAGCAGTTGGAGTAGGTGTAACCACTCCAACCATATATATGATGTATAAATAAACCAATCAAGGTGAATACAATTCGACTGAACGTTGGGTCCACATTCTATAATGCTTTGATGGCTATGTGTGTGAATGTCTGCTTGAATGGGATGTGAAAGACCAGCTTTTAACATATTGCTGTCATTGTCTCCTTCATCTAGTATGGGTGACAACAACAACAGATGAAGGTGGTGGTTCGAACCAGAAAAAGACTATGAGAAATGCAAAGGAATGCAGAGATCCTGCAAGATTGCTCAAGTGCCTTGTTTTCATTAAGAGAATTTTCGATAAGTTGAGAACCCATGCTGAACGTAATAATTGCTCTACAATGCGATAATTTGAGTCTCTTGACTTAGATCGTGGACCTGTTTTGTCAAATATATATCGATGGATGGATCCTTCTGGTAAACGAACTACATGAGGTGGCACAAGAAGATGATCTCCATGAAATTTTGGGTAATATTTGGGAAATTAAAACTCTGCACCTGAATTTAAATCATAGCAATGAAATACACATTCACTTTGTCTTTCAATATGTCATAGTCTAATACCATCAATGACACTTATTTGTTTGAACACTAATGATCAACTTGAATTCATCATAGTGGTAATATGTCATAGTCTAATACCATCAATGACACTTATTTGTTTGAACACTAATGATCAACTTGAATTCATCATAGTGGTAACATATGATATCTGTTATTGTTAACTCGAATTGCTTGCAATATAGAAGTTATAAAGTTTTAGTAGCGACCAGCTAGTTATTTGTTTCATTCATGCCAATTGTGTGAAGCCAGAATCTGTAATTAAAATTAATTGGGTGTTTCTCAGTTACAAATCATCGTACCCAGTTTGTGAAGACCAATCAGGGAGCCGGCCCATAAAATGAAGGAGTTGACTAGAAGCATGAAGGACCAAATGTTGATTTTATTTAACAAACTCTCAACCAAGACAGAGTCTCTTTTGAGGCAGGTGATCCCCTCAATCTATTTAATTTATTCAGTCTCTATATAACTTATGTAATCGAGTCAAGTCATGTTGCGTCAAGCAATCAGGCCCGACCAAGATCATGTGCATGAGCAACATCATAAAATATTGCATGCACTTTACATCCTCACAACAAACAAAGACGTCGATGAACATTGAAGCATAAGTGATCTTACATCACACAAAAAAGAGCTTAATGTCGGATGATGACACAAAGGCCAATTGAATTGATTGAGTCCCCTCGGTGCAAAAAGATTAAAGCACTTCCTAGATGGTGATTGCAAAAGTTGAAAGCAGAGACATGGTGTAGAGAGAGAGAGTTGAAAGGCCTCTATCGGAGCCATTGAACATGAGCTTGACAAGTTGAGTAAAGGTTGAGGCTTCAATGATTGTTATCTAATTGAAGGAAGATACTGAAGAATCATACATGTTGGGTTTTTTTTGCATGCTTGTTCGCTCGCTTCGGGGAAAAAGAAAAGATTTTGGGTGGGAGAAATGTTGGAGGGACCCTTCAGGGCCCTTAGCTATCATCATTTACTGATGTTATGTAATCTAATTAAAGAAGCGGTTGGAGCGGGTGTAACCACTCCAACCACATATATGATGTATAAAGAAACCAATCAAGATGAATATATTTCGACTGAACTATTGATCCACATTATCTATTCCTTTGATAGTTGTGTGTGTTAATCTCTGCTTGAATGTGATGTGAAAGCCCATCTTTCAACAACATTTCATAAATGTTGTGGGCATTTAATACTAGCATTTTCTTAGGCTTTGCAAGCATATTTCATGGCTTACAATGCGAGATTTTGACTTATCTTGTCAAGTCCTAATGCAAGCATTTTGTCAAGCCTAATATATGATATTCATAAGACATATACATCATTTAGAATTAAAGCATTGAAACGATAAACACAATTAATATGAAACATCTTTAAAACAAGAGCCACGAGGTGGCAATGTCACCGTAGTTGGTAACAACTATTGCTAGATAAACTATAGAAATATGGTACTTTGTCACAAATTTGTAACAAAAAGGAAAATTATTTTGCCAAAAAAATTATTTAGCCATCAAATCGATTTCACTACTTAGCCATCGAATTGATTTCTCAATGTTTTGAGGAAACAAAGATAATTGGAAAAGATGCAAAATGTGTGCTAAGCATCCTTATTCATGATCAAAGATCCAATTTATTGCATATTAAATATGGATACATCTAGTTAAACTTGGAGAAGGGTGTAGCATACACGTAAACACACAAATGGCTTCAATGAAATAGGTATAATAAATAACCTTCATGGTGACCACTCAACCAAAATCATAAAATAACCACAACAAATTAAAACATGCAGATGCAATATAGCCCTTCAAGCCATGATTTTTCTTAAAACCTATATATATTAGACGTGAAGTGAAATTCCTATGAATTTCATTTAAATCCATTAGATTTCACTAATAACTATCATAATATAAACTAAATTTCTCAAAAATTGAATAAAAACATCTTTTATGCTAAGAAAAAACTAAATAAAAAATAAATCACCTACTTATTGAAAAAATAACGAATATTTTCCAAATACAATGGTATACTATGTAAACAAATACTTTGTAAATGAACTAATAAACCAAACTATATGTTAAAAAACTCAATGAACCAAACTATATGTTAACATATAGTTGGTGTATAATGAACCAAACTTTTAAAAATAAAATCCAACACCAAGTTTAAAGTTAAAATCTATAAACTCCAACACCTAGTTTAAAGTTAACATCATTATATTAAAGAGTTAAAATCACTATAAAACTCTCCCACTAAAGTTTTACGGAATTGAACTTGAATTTATATCTTTATACTCTACACAAATTTGATCATTATTCCTTTAAGTTAATTATTTATTTAGTGTTACTTGAAGATCCAATAATTTTGATAGCTTAAGTCAGATTACTTTAGCTCTCGTGTCACGTTAAGATCCACCAAAATTTCGGTAGCTAAAGTCGATTAATTTGTCTTTGTTTTTTAAGAAACTTATGGTGGTGATTCATACAGATTTGAACACCTAATTTAATTATGTGATGTGTGGTAGTGATAAAAAATTATCCCTTCAAATTTTATATTAATAAAATATTTATTAATATTAAATTAAAAATATATAAACATAATTTAAATATTAAATTAAACTTTTATTCAATATAAATGTTGGTTGGGTATTTAATATTATACTAAGTACATTTATATTGAAAATATCAATGTTTATTATGTATTTAATATTAAATTAACTATATTTAAATTAAAATAATTAATATAAAAATTTTAAAGGTAGAATGATTTATTATAAAAAGGTTAATAATATTTTTAATGTAATGAAAACAATATTGAAGATGAGTTTATAATTGATTCCTTCAAAATCCAATTTTCTTTTTTTTTATGTTCAAACCTTTTTTTATAATGAAAAAATCTTACAAATTTTTAACCAAGTCTTGATATATCTCTTAACTCGTTTTTATTAACTTATACTTTTTTTTTCAGAAGAAAAAAGCCTGTCCTTGATATTCATTACAGAATCAAAGGGCATTTAATGTGCCATCCCAGTATATGGGCTACAATCATAATGTTGGGTCGTAGGATAATGGCTTCAGAAGCATCCTATATGAGTCACAACACAACAGAGCTGAGAAGAGGCAAGTTCGATTCTGCAATACTATACCCATTAGTAATATGTATGTCCTACAAAACCATATCTATCATGAACCAAAAAGTGTAGAACAACAATCTAAAAGAGTCCACTCCAAAACTATCACATGGGTGCATAAAAAGGTGGAGAACATGCTCCAACGCCGGGCTCAAAAGATATTGAAACAATCCTTTGAAGTCAAATGACCATCAATGAATTCAGAGTAATATCCCGATCCCGGAGCCAAAGAAAGGGCTTTTTTAGACAGTCGGTCTGCCAGCTGATTGTGTTCACGGTAGACATGGCAAAAAGACAACTCTAGAAAGTATGAACAGATCTTCCTAGTGTCCCTGCACCAATGGAGAAGCTTAGGCGGTTTGAGGGAAGCAGTACCCTTTGCCCAATTGATGATGACAGATGAGTCACCAAATATTTTGAGCTTGGGTAACCCCATCATTTAGGATGTATGCAGAAGGGCCCAGACCTTATAATTTCTTGATCCCAAAAATAAAGGAAAGTACCAAAATTTTCTTTAGAAACCAAGGAAAAACTACATTAAGTAAATCATTTATGAAATAATAACTATATAGTGAATCTTTATTGGTCATAAAGAAATTTTTTTGAACAAATCAATTATGAAATAATAACTATACAATGAATCTCTATTGGCATTGTGTTTTTTCCTAATTTATATATATATAAAGATTATAAAAAAATAAAATCTTATGTATGCTTTGAGAAATATGTAATGCATTCATTGGCATTGTGTTTTTTCCTAATTTATATATATATAAAGATTATAAAAAAATAAAATCTTATGTATGCTTTGAGAAATATGTAATGTGTGGCAGCTAACAAATAAAATATTAATAATTACAAAAGGGGTGAATTATATAACATTAATAATTACAAAAGGGGTGAATTATATAACCTATTGAGATCAAATAATATAAAATGAAAAACAATTTTTTAGATATATAAAAGAAAAATAATAAAATCCTTAAAATAATAAAATGTGAATAAAGCATAAACAAAATGCTCATAAATATATAAATGTTATTATAATGGAAGAATTAAAAATTTTGAAATTTACATATAAAAATGATTCATTATAAAAAGGTTAATAAATATCTTTGATATAATGAAAATAATATTGAAGATGAGTTCATAAATCGGGATAAGGACTCAATTGAATGTCTCCTTTAAGGTCCATTTTTCTTCATTTTTATGTTCAAAACCCTTTATGAATAGAAAGCTCCCCATATTTTTAATTAAACTTAGCATATTTTCTAATTCTTTTTTATTGATTTGCAATTTAAATAGAGGATTTTACCATTTGAATTTATATTTAGAAATCAAAGAAAAACTACATTTTGCAAAGACATTTATGTAAAGACTATATAGTGAAATATTAGCATTGAGATTATTTAATGGATCTCTATTAACATTTTTTTTTTTTTTATAAATAACTCCATCTTTTACTTAAAACTTTTAATAAATCCTTTCAACTTTTCTCTTTCTTTATTAAATAATTCGTAGTTTTTTTACTTAAAACTTTTAATAAATTCTTTCCACTTTTGCCAAAATTTTGTAAAAAGATTTAGCATCTAAACAATATAACCATACGTAATTATTGTTTTTTATTGATAAATTCTTTAATTTATAAAACCATAGATAAAGTTCGCATAAAACGTAAAAAAAATAAATACCAAAAAAACTCTCTTTATGATTAAATGAAATAAATTGCACAAACATATCAATAATTTTTAATAAATTGCACAAACATATCAATAATTTTTAAATAAAAGTATAAAACAAATCCATTTAAAAATAAGCTTAGAGAATAACAAATAACGTTAAAGATTCTTACAAGTAAAAAAAATATGCTAAAGATAAACACTACATAAACATTCACCAATTTAAAATTAAAGTGAAAAACTAAATGCAGATTTGTACTTGCTATGTGGTAAATTCTTGGTCAATTGTTAAAGCACTACACGAAGACAGCATGATGAAGGGAATTTTTTTTTTTTTAAATGTGGTTCACTATTTGTTAGAAGGCTACTTCACGGAAAATCCCAATACCTGATATTCAAACCGAATCAAGGTATGGTCAGCGCATCATTCACAACATTTATTACAAAGGGCTCCACAAGAGCATCATGTCACTTACAAGAGTAGAACCTCGGTAGGGAGGGTAACATTCATTCCTCCCAACCACCCAAGCTACATCCATTTGACACATAAAAGAGGGAATTTAGTACATCATCATCTACATGGGGTCCACAACATTGGAAGTAAATAATATTAACACTAATGCCTGAAATCCACACACCATTAATAATATTAGCCCTAATGCATGTCTTTATACACCTACCTAGTGCCCCTTAAGCTTCCCATGCCACTAAAAGATAATAATAATAATTGAAAAATTAATGGAAACTCAATAGTAGGTAGATGGGGTACATGGGGTGACGTATGCCCATCGTTGCCTCTACGAGTACACAAATCAATGCACATCAATTTATAGATAATTAGATTTTAAAAAACCAAAAATAAATTAAATCAAAACCATATTTTAACTTTGGCGTTGGCAAAAATTTAGAGTGAGTATGGACAAAGTAATCGCTCAACACCATTATTTTATGTCAAGGCACATAATAACCATCATAAATTCATCAAAATGGAATTGAAATGCAAATATCTAGTACATGTAAAACTCTAATTAAAATGCATCCATACAATTATATTTATGTGTATATATGTATTAATGAATACTCATTTTTGTTCGCTAGTTGTACTACTTGTATAAGTAATTACTTGTATAAGTAATTGACTTTCCACAAGGGAAATTAGATCATTCATTGATATGAGTTCAGTTAGGTTCTAAGGGGAGGAAGGTGTGGGAAGGATTATCTTTGATCCCAGAGGAAATATAGTTAAATCTTTTGCTTGGAGTCTTGAAACAAAATTGAATAACAAAGTTAAATGGTTGTCGCTCTATCATGGCTTAGAAGTAATTGATGGGAAATCCATTCCAAAGTTAATGGTCTTCGACAATTCTAGGCAAGTCATCCAGAATATGAGACCTGGTTATTATAAAGGCTCCACCAAATGTAAAAGAATTTACAACATAATTCTCCTTTTAAACTCTCCCCCTCAAGTGTTATTTTTTCACATTCTCCAGAAGAACAATGGTTAGTTGATAAACTAGCTAATCTTGGCGCAAGAAGCCCCCAAGGTGTGATTGTTTACAATGGGAAAAAAAAGTCACATAAATTCGTTCCCTAACACTCACCCCGTGGTGGCTAACATCCCCTCCTCACTGACCAAGAATGACGCGTATCCCTCTCTCAATAGGACTCGTAGCTTTCCGCCTAGCAAGTGGCTTCCACTACCGATGGAAATTAAATGGCCTTCCTCTAGTCATGTACCCTCGGGTTTAGATGAGGCAATCCGCACAAGCGACATGGCAGACGAGTTTAAGTGCGAAGGAAGCTTTCATGCCCATCCATTGTATGCGGGTTCGAGCGAAGGGGAAGACATAGAGAAGCTTCAAGGTTTGTTTGCAGGTTCTTCATTTTGGTCTGGAATTGCCCCCATGTTTTCAATGGCAAAGAAGGACATTGACATTGGGTTTTCCAGCCTCAAGTCTAGCCAAGATGTTATCGAACGCCACCTGCACAGAGTTTCATATTTTTTTGTTGTGAGTGTAAAGGATAACAGAGAAATGTCTCTTGATATCCAGTATATTACAAATCAAATTGGTTGTCATGACTCATGGATTCACGACCACGACAGGGATTTAAAAGAGTTGATGGGGACTGTGGACATCATAAAAGAAGAGGTGTTGAAGCTCGACAAGATTAACTAGTGCAGCCATTGCCAAGAATCGCCAAGCGATGAGGAATGCCCATGGAGGAAGTTTCAAACGACCAACCTACAGGTCAGATTGGCAAGAAGATGTATCCCTCCCAACCATCTTTAATGTTTCTTTTGCATCTTTTTGAACCAACCGTTTATCAAAATTTAGTCTTCTCATGTTATGATAAATAACAAGAAATATGTAAGGAATTTTAGAGGACATGTTTCAATTTTAGTTGTTTTTATCCTCTCTTTCCAGACCTCTATGGACTTCAGGATTTCTCCAATTTTGTAATGAATGGTTGTGCATGACCTTCTTTTCTTAATATCATTTTACCATGTTTCTGTTTTTAAAAAAAAGTCCAGTTAGGTTCTAAAAGAAATGTCCAAAATTCAATAAAATGAGACCAAAGAGGGGAAGACTACCTTACATAAGGAAACCGGAGCTTTCCCCTCTTTTCAAGTGGCTTTAACCAACATTGTTTAGACAAAAAGATTTTAACAAAACTTTAACAATTACTCATCTATAAAAATCTATATTTTAAAAAACTAAGCTGCATTAAACCTGATTAGAATTTATCCTTCATCTCAAGGGCTGCAACAAATATCCAATTGGGTATTTGCAGTGTTTGCTAAAATATCCATTTTGGAATGGATGTTGTTAACATCATCTCAAATGGTGACCGCTACCAACATAAATCTTGCATGAGTTTGATCTCGTTCCATTAGTACTTTTCCAAGGAGGGGTTTCAAGGGACAATAAATACCCATACTATGAATGCCTTCCAAGTTGGTCTCCTTGTCTTTTATTGTGTTCCCTTAGAGTTAGCTAGGAGACTTGCTTCAACTTGCTCTATCTTGGACCTGAAGTGCCATGGCATGTCCTTGATACAAACTTTGTTCCAAATGATGTTGTCTCATCCCTCCTTCTCATTTACACCTAGCTCATTGATGGAGCATGCTCCAATGATTGACCTGTGAACCGATGATGTCGTAGATCCCTACTATGTGTGTGACAGGGGAAATGGGTTGAGACCAAACACAATTGGAGGATCCCACAAACTCAGCTGCAACAGGAATGGTCACATAAAATGAAGACATGGAGAAATTAAAGAACTCATTATTGAGATGGGACTTGGGGTAGCCCCCATATCTAAGGTGCAGAACCAAATCAATTGCCATGAATTCCATGAGCTTAGCAATGCTCAGATCGAACCCATTAAAACTTTTGTGTGTGAACCATCTCCTATTCAGTCTCCACACACTCTACTCCTTCAGTGCAAAAAAATATATAAAAAAACCTACACAAGTCCAAACTTAATACATCATAAGTGTCAAAACCACACTATCCAAACATATCAACCTTATGAAACTATCAAAAAGCAGACTTCAACCAAGCCTTCCCTACATCTAGTGACCTTTAAACATAACAACCAGACAAAATAGAGCAAATTCATCCAATAGAGAACTGAGTCAACTAATAAAAAAAATAGAACCTTCAGAAACCAAATGATCTTCTATAAATTATTCAAAATATAATGTACCATCTTGAAGGTTCACTACTTTCTTTGATAGAAAATCAACTTCATCATTGTAAATCTATAGATATGTGAAAGAGAGATGTCTAAAAAGTTTTACAATAATTTTTTAATTCTTTGGCACTAATTGTAATATCCCCCAACAGACAAACATTTTATGTAATATTTATTTTACTATTTTATTGTTTGGTTGGTTCACGAAACCGCCAACGGGTCCTTGAAGGACAGATGTAACCAAAACAATTGCTTGAGTGAAAAAATGAATGATGGGGACAACCATGTTAAATGAGGGAACTATGCATGCAAGAGTGGGGGTGGTGGAGCAGTAAAAATCAGGAAGGTACATCAGGAACCAAAATGCCATGATGGTGCAAGGCACGCCCTAGAAAAAGAGAAACGTAGTGGTTAACAGGGATTATGTGGGAATGGACAGTAGCTGTAAAAGACATAGAATCAAACTATAAAGAGGACATAGCTGAGTATGCTGGGGGACTTTTGTTGTAGGAGCACTGTCGGAAGTGTTAGGCAAAGAGCTGAGAGAATTACTTACGGTATGAGCACTCTGAGAAGTGTTAGGCAAGGGATTTCTACCTGGAAAATGAGCTGAGGTTAGCTGTCTCCACTCTTAGCATGCATAGTTGAGCTCGTTGGTGATTAAGGACGGAGAACATATGTGCCTAATCTATGGTTGGGTGGAATGTGGTTGTTCCCCTCTCATTGCAGTTCACATTGTAAATAGGTTTCATCACTGGTTTTTGTTTCTGAATATTAAGCTCAGGGTATGTTAACGTACATGTGCTAATAGGTGATTCAAGGTTAACGAAATGATAAATACCACTTTTAGGTTATTGATGAAAACGTTGCTTACGAGCTAGTGTATGCGCATACTCTGTTTGATTGAATGTGGAATGCATTTGCTAATATGGTTTCTCTATTAGGTTAAGACGTTTAAGTCTTGCAAGCTAACGAGTTCTAGATATACTAGTTTTTCATGCATAGATGTGGTTTATTGACAGTTATTGCTATGTTGCTTGTGCTTTAAGAACTGGAACAATGTATATGTTGTTTATGTCCTAATATCTGGAACATGTTTTGGTTGTCGGGAGGGTTTTGGTTTTGGTAAAATGATGTTGTGTTTAGCCATTTAGTTCTTAGATATGGAAGTATCACTTGAATGATTGTGTCTTGCCTCTGGTAAAAATGGTAACCCAAAGGGTGTATTATTGCTCTATACAAGTTACCTATATGTTGTATGATTCCCCTTGATTGATGAGCTCAGGGAATATCTGTGTGTGTGAATGTGTGTGGTTAAATTAATAAAGAATAACCCTAATTCTGTTGATGGGAACCTTGCTCAGGAACCGGTGCATGCTCATGTCCTATTCAGAATGACTAGGGTTGCATCGGTTAGATAGCTTATGAATGGTAGGCTACATCTACTCTGGTTGATGCTTGCATATGAGTTTCATCCTTCTCTAAAGAGAAGTATTCTTTCTCGTTTAAGGAATGGTTATGACTACATATGGATGCTTAGATCATGGAGGAAGTAATGCACCTACCCTGCTTTAATACATTGGAAACTGCCTATTGGATATAGTTTCCCTAATTTTATTACTCCTGCTTGGCTGAAAGTCTATGACTGTATTTGATGTATGGCCTTTGGGGTTATAGGAGCCATGCTTTGTTCTAGGGGTCTGATTTTTTCCCATGGTCACATGACCTTTCTAACTATGGTATTTGTTGTTCTGTGATGAGTTATTTGGTTGTATTATTGTTCCACCGCTAAGGTCTAGTTGTAAGGGACCCCTGTAGAAAGCCTAAGTGTTGAATGGGATAAACCCTACCTATCTTAGGAAAGTCCATGTACAAAACCTTTGTCCTTAGATGAAGGTAAACCGTGAAGGAAAGTGTGGCAAATAGCCACTAAAACCTACTCACAATTCATAAGCTTGTATTCACTTAAGGAAACACACAATAGGATAGTGTAAAGATTCAAGTAGAGTTTATTGGGGTTATACTCTCCTACCTTTTACATATACATGGGCCTTTTGGTTTCCCATGCTTTTTGCTTAAGTTCATGAAGGCTAGAAGCCTGGTTACAGAGTCAGAATGCATCTAATTTAAGTGGTTCCGCAACCCCGGAACCCGCTTGCGGAAGGTGGGAGGTGGAAAAGAGAAGTTGAACAAAGCAAAAGCGTCAATTTTTCACACCCCAAAATCTACTTGCGGAAGGTGGAAGGTGAAAGCAAAAAAGAATCCAAAAATTCTAAGGTAAAGTGTATGTTTCCGCACCCCGGAGTCCGCAGTGGGAGGCGAGAGGTGGAAATCAGAAAGAGAAATAAGGCCAAGTGTTGTTTTCCATGATTTTCACAGTTCGCGGTGGAAGGTGGAATGTGGGAGGTGGAAATGAGGTTAAATGATTCCATCGAATGATGAGTTTCTGATTCTCGAGTTTCGTAGCAAAAGGAGGAAAGGCAGAAGGTGGAAGGTGGAGAGTGGTTAAACGATTACATCGAATTTTGGGTTTTCGATTTTCGAGTTCCGCACCGGAAGGTGGAAGGTGGCTAAATGCTTTTGTCGAATATTGAGTTCCTGATTCCTGAGTTCCGCAGCAGAAGGCGGAAATAGGAAAAGAAAATTGTAAGTATTGGGGTTCCACGACCCGTAGTTCGCATTTCGGAATGCAAAGGGCGGAGCGCGAAAGGCGGGAAGTGAGAAAGGGAAGTAAGTACTTGAGGGTTCCACAATCCGCGATCCACATTGCGGAAGTGGAATTGCGAAAAGGTATTGCGAGTTGCGGAAAGGACCTGCTAATTATAAAATGAATTTGCAGTAGCACTTAAGTTAAGAATGAATGATTTTACATGGCCATGCCTTATACAAAATATTTTTTTTAATGCATGTTTAGCAGGTTATATGGGTATGTTACATACGGTATCAGAGCTACAAGTTTCAACCTTGTCGCCTTTTGGGAACATCCAAGTTCCCCTGGAGCACACCAAGTTAATAATTACATTTTACTAAATGATAATCATCTTTTGCTTGATGAGGCCAGGTTATGTACTCTGGTTGTGTATTAAATTTATGGATTGGGATCAATGTATTCTAATGGGTGTATGATATTTGATGAGTTGATTGATGTATTACAAGGGATACTTGTATGGTAATTGATGCAGGTATGGTTTCCTTTGGTGGACATTACATGATTGATATAGGGCTGAAATAGGTTAAGATATCATGAATTGATGATCATGTATGCATGAGGGTCACTGTATGTCTGATTTTTGTTGATAAATAATGGCTTCTTGAATGATTTCGAAGAAGAAATATTCTTTGTGATGAGGTGAAAAGTGACATGTTGTTATGACCCTTTTTTATTCTCAGTTAAATGGGATCTGTTGCATATAACTTAGCTTTGCATGTGCAATATTTTAGGTGATTTGTGAAGATAGTTTCCCTTGTGACTTCCACTAGAAGGGTATATGGTGGCAGTATTTAAGGGGCACTAGTAATAACTTAGTGGTATTTCTTATATTGTTGTGGAAAAGTAAGTACTAATCGTATAACTGGTTAAGCATGACTCAAGTAGCCTCATTGAAGATGAACTTCAAGTATAATTATTAAATACGAAAGAGGTAGAATGTGGTACTAACACCTTCATTAGGGTTTTGGATCAACGTTTGATCACTGCAAGGATTGATGATAAACAAAGCCTAACTACGTGCCTATGTGGAAGGTTAAGATCATGGTAGAACCAAATCTACGGCTGAGGAGAGATTCTACAAGTTACAATTACAAATGAGATAAGCGAATATTCCTCATTCATATGTTTGAGGATCGTGTGGTGGAGATCTCAGGGTGCCAAGATCAACAAACTGAAGGAATTTCACGAGTTGAAAAGCAAGGAGGATAAAAAGGGCATTGAGTTGCGAAATCGGAAAGTAATCGTTGCAAAAAGGATTAAGATCAACAGACGAGGTTGACTGTGAAACTAGATCAATGCTTGAAAACAATTTTGCTGGGAGAACTAGCACGGATAAACAAAATCCTGGTGTGCGCAAAATTTTTATGAAATTTGCCTTATGATATTTGAGGTCCACCATTGATCTAGATCTGATGGTACTCAATGATTTCACAGATTCAACTAAAAGGTGAGTTAATTGCAGAGGGTGAATGTGAAATTTTTAATTTCAATCGACCTTGTTTTATTTGGATTCCGTCCTTGATTGAAAGTTTACAAAGATCCAACGACGGAGGATGATTTAGCTAGTTGAAATATCCCGAAGAATAACAGCAAAGGATGGACGCATAATTCTTATGATATCCAGTTCATCAAAGGTCGAATTCCACTCTTCATTAAGTGTTGGAAGGACCATTGGTCGAGTTAATTAGATTTAGCGATTCGGCTAAACTTTGAACCTAAATAAATCGTGAATCAGTCCATTAAAGACTATTACAGGAAACCTGGCATCAAGCCCGGTAAATTCAGGTAAGAATTATTGATCGAATTCTTCTAATCAGTCCACACGACAGTCGCATTTGACAGAAATTAGACAATCCAGTTTAAAGGATTAGCTATAAACCTACAGGATGCCCAAAGGGAGTACTGCCATATAATTGCAGAAGACCAAGAGTTGTTATGCTGCATATGCCTTCCCAAAGAAGCCATGAAATTAGACCAACCGTTATGTGAAAAAGGGGAGTTTCCTGCTATGATAAGTCAACTCCTCTCTTTCCAGTATGTTTGTATTTTTGAATTCCATGTACATAAACTTTGGCATAAGAATGCTGGAAATCCAAGATATTAGTTAGGTCAGATGTATATGCGCTAGTAAGAATACTAAAAGATATGGTATAGTGCAGATGAAGATGTTTTGCATGCATATAATATTGCATAGTGGAAAAATTAGTGAAGTTTTACATGTGCACTAAACCACCACTGATAAATATTGTTGTCTATGATATTGTGGCCGATGGCAATAATTGTAGGACCAAGGGCATAGAAGCATGCTTGAAGATGTTGGTGATACTGTACATATGATCAATAGCCTTGTGGAGAAAGGCTAGGACAACAAATCTATGATCAATAGGTTGTTGTTAGGGTTTTGTAACCCCTAGTAAGAGACCAATCAATCAAGTAACATCTAAAATCAATATGATTTGTTTTACACTACAAAATACTAGCAAGATGTTGTCATCGATCAAATCCATTGCATTTATGATGGACCATAGTAGATAATTGATAACGTCAAGAGCATGCTATGTAAGTGTGAGAATTGCCAATTATGAAAAACAATATATCTGTGATAGATGGAAATATTGATGCTATATAAATCCATGATATAAATATTGTGATTTATTATTGGTGGAATAGTTGCATGTACCAAACTTGGTAATGGCAATTATATGAAAAGGTTATTATGCGTATAAAGTTGAGAAAATGGTAGAAGGAGGAAGGATCTTCTTGGGGTACATAGCTTCCTGGAAGGATGTACTTGGGGTACATAGCTCCCCCCCGACCAGCTAGGCGCCAGTATGCATCGATGGGGATGCCTAGGTGTAAGACATTTGGTTAGACTTCTTTCTGCACACATTCATGCCGCGTAATGGGACTGTCACGAGAGTGGGGCCTCCGTGAAGAGAATAACCCTAGGTATTATGGTGTCTGAAAAGGAAGAAACTGAGCATGGTAAGCCAAAGCTGCCAATGAGCACCCAAAAGAGGTGTTAGGCTCTCGAACATAACTGCCATGGAGCACCCAAGGAGGTGTTAGGTTCTGTAATATTGGTTGAGTAATATATATATAGGTTGAGGAGGCCTGCATGTGAACTTGTGGTTTCGTGAGGAGATGACCCTCATGTATATATACTCATGTTAGAACTTATGAAAAAAAAATTCATCCAAGGAGCACTTGGAACTTTGATGCCAAGGTATGTGTGGTACATACATGATGCATTTTGTGAATGCATGGTTGTGATATAAATACTTCATTGCAAATTCTTTAATAGCTAAAATGATAGAATTATTGGCAGTTATGAGATCATTTCATTAACTGCTATGAATACAAGGAAAAGAATTGCATGGGAAAAGGTAGTCATGTTTGATTGAATGCTCTGTTGAAAGGAAAAATTTGTATGGAGCATGATTGTGAAATCATGAGTATCGGAAGTATATTTTATTTGCATAAATAAAGTGAAAATCCCTGACAATTTTTTTTGCATATAAAGTAATTGTATAGTACTGCGCGTTTCAATTTTGAGGATCGTGGTAATTCCTATGATGAAAGGATGGTATGCAGGGATGCTCACAATTACTTGGACGATTAGAAGTTTTTGATTATAGGTAGTATGGGTAGGTCCCATAAAATAAAGGCAGAATCTACCATATACAAAGGCCAAATGTTATGAGAAGGATCTCATGACGGCGAAATTTAATTTACGAACAGAACATAGTTGAAAATTTCGGTTTTGAAAATTTTCTATTCTAGAATTGTGTTAAGACGGCATGTTATGTGTGGATGTCTAGGTTTTGGGTAGCAAGTGAATTAATAAGGGTAATAGATTCCACTTCCCGGAGCCAAACAATATGAGGATGGACTTATGATTGCAAAATATAATTTCTGTAGGATACATAATTGTAAATTCACCGTTGATTTGATTATCCATGATATTGATTGTTTGATGTAGGAAACATGTCAGGTAAGAGACTGCATAAAACCAGGTAGTTTGGTCTGCAGGAGACAAATAAATGACAAGGACCTTATGTTTGAGAAATTTAATTTATGTATGAAATAGATCTGAAAAATTTATGATGGGAATTTCCTTATGATGACCTCTCATGGGAACTACATGCTTGTATGTCATGCAGGGGAGATGAGGAAAACATGCTCTTGGGGCAAATGTTGACTATTGAGCTGAAAATTCCAATAAGTATTCGGTTGTTTAGCATCTTCTCACTAATTTTTAAGTGATTATACATGCATGATGTTGCAGGTTTTCAATTGTTAATTCTAAATGAGATGCACAAACCTCATTATGCAAGACACCCTGGTTACCAAAAGATGATCACAGCCCTCAGGAAGCAAATCTTTTGGCCCATATTAAAGGTAGAGTTAATTAATTATCTATCTAATGATTGGGGTTTCAATAGGTGAATACTGAACATCGATATCCAACAGGTTTGTTATAAGCTCTGCCCATTCCCGAGGAAATGGGAGGTAAAATCCTTGGATTTCATCGCAGGTTTGTCATTAATACAAAAGAAACATGATTTGATTATGGTTGTAGTAGTAGAATAAGTTAAGCGAATTGATCTTTTATTTCTGTAAAGTCAACTTATGGAGCGGATAATATTGCAGAGGTACTTCCTGAAAGAGGTAGTCCAACTTCATGGAGTACCAAGGAGGGTAAATTTCTAACCAGGATGTGAAGCTTACATAAAAGGCTTTGAAAAATATGTCTGCAGAATTAGAGGCCAAGATGAAATAGATGGACAAACGTAATGAACAAGCCAAGTCATCAAGGACATGCTAAAATAAGAAGTCTATGCGCAAGGCTGGATAGGAAGGAAGCAATACCTAGGAATTGGAGGGAGTTTCCAGAAACTACATAAGAAGATTAATAACACTATGGACAATGTTGCAATAAGGGGGTGAGGATGTAATATCCCCTGCGGACAAACATTTTATGTAATATTATTTTACTATTTTATTGTTTGGCTGGTTCAAAAAGCCACCAACGGGTCCTTGAAGGACAAATGTAACTGAAATAATTACTTGAGTGAAACAATGAATGATGGGGATAGCCATGTTAAATGATGGAACTATGCATGCAAGAGTGGGGGAGGTGGAGCAGTAAAACTCAGGAAGGTACATTGGGCACCGGAATGCCATGATGGTGCAGGGCATGCCCTGGAAAAAGAGAAACGCAGTGGTTAACAAGGATTATGTGGGAATGGACCGTAGCTGCAAAAGACCTAGAATCAAACTGTAAAGAGGATATCATTGAGTATGCTAGGGGACTTTTACTGTAGGAGAACTCAGGAAAGTGTTAAGAAAAGAGCTGAGAGAATTACTTGCTATATGAGCACTATGAGAAGTGTTGGCAAGGGATTTCTACCTGGAAAATGAGCTGAGGTTAGTTGTCTCCACTCTTAGCACGCATAGTTGAGCTCGAGGGTGATTAAGGACATAGAACATATGTGCCTAATATATGGTTGGATGGAATGTGGCAGTTCCCCTCTCATTGCAACTCGCATTGTAAATAGGTTTCATCATTGGGTTTTGTTTATGAAAATCTATCAAGCTCAGGGTATGTCTGTACATGTGCTAATGGGTGATTCAAAGTTAACGAAATGATAAATACCAGTTTTAGGTTATTGATGAAAACGTTGCTTACGAGCCAGTGTGTGCTCATACTTTGTTTGATTGACTATGAAATGCATTCAGTAATATGGTTGCTCTATTAGGTTAAGATGTTTAAGTCTTGCATGCTAACGAGTTCCAGATATACCGGTTTTTCATGCATAGACATGGTTTACTGACAACTATTGCCATGTTGCCAGTGCTTTGAGAATTGGAACAATGTATATGTTGTTTGTGTCCTAATATCTGGAACGTGTACTGGTTTTTGGAAGGTTTTGGGTTTTGGTAAAATGTTGTTGTGTTTAGCCATTTAGTTCTTAGATATGGAAGTATCACTTAAACGATTGTGCAGCTGGTAAAAATGGTAACTCAAAAGGGTGTATTATTGCTCTGTACAAGTTACCTGTATGATGTATGATTCCCCTTGATTGATGATCTCAGGGCATATATGTGTGTGTGAATGTGTGTGGTTAAATTAATAAAGAACAACCCTAAGTCTGTTGATGGGATCCTTGCTCAGGAACTGGTGCATGGTGATGCCCTATTTGGAATGACTAGGGTTGCATTAGTTAGATAGCTTACTAATGGTAGGATACACCTACTCTGGTTGATGCTTGCATATGAGTCTCATCCTTCTCCAAAGAGAAGTATTCCTATTCGGTTAAGGAATGGTTATGACTGCATTTGGATGCTTAGATCATGGAGGAAGTAATGCACCTACCCTGCTTTACTTCACTGGAAACTTCCTGTTGTGTATAGTTGCCCTAAATGTATTACTCATGCTTGGATGAAAGTATATGATTGTATTTGATGTATGGCCTCTGGGGTTATAGGAGCCATGCTTTGTTCTAGGGGTGTGAGTTTTTCCCCTTGGTCACATGACATTTATAACTATGGTATTTGTTGTTCTGTGATGAGTTATTTGGTTGTATTATTGTTCCACCGCTAAGGTCCAGTTGTAAGGGACCCCTGTAGAAATCCTAAGTGTTGAATGGGATAAACCCTACCCATCCTAGGAAATTCCCTGTACAAAACCTTCGTCCTTAGATGAAGGTAAACCGTGAAGGAAAGTGTGGAAAATAGCCATTTAAACCTACTCAGAATTTATAAGCTTGTATTCACTTAAGGAAATGCATAGTAGGATAGTGTAAAGATTCAAGTAGAGTTTACTGGGGTTATGCTCTCTTGCCTTTTACATATGCATAAGTCTTTTGGTTTCCCATGTTGTCTGCTTAAGTTAATGAAGGCTATAATCCTAGTTATAGAGTCAAAATGCATATGACTTAAGTGTTTCCGCACCCCGGAACCCACCTTCAGAAGGCGGAAGGAAGGAGACAGAAAAGAGAAGTTGAACAAAGCAAAAATGTTGGTTTTCCACACCCCAGAATATGCCCGCAGAAGGTGGAAGCCGAAAGCGGAAAATAATCCATAAATTCTAAGGTAAAGTGTCAGTTTCCGCACCTCAAAGTCCGTAGCGGAAGGCGGAAGGCAGGATGTGGAACTAAGAAAGATCAATAAGGCCGAGTGTTGTTTTTCGTGATTTCTGCAGTTCGTAGCAGAAGGCGGAAAGGGGAAATGCAGGAGGCAGAAATGAGGTTAAATGATTTCTTCGAATGATGAGTTCCTGATTCTCGAGTTCTGTATTGGAAGGTGGAAGGTGGAAAGTGGTTAAACGATTCTATTGAATGTTGAGTTTTTGATTTCCAAGTTCCGCAGCGGAAGGCGGAAAGGTGAAAGGTAGAAGGTGGCTAAATGCTTCTGTCAAATGTTGAGTTCCCAATTCCTGAGTTCCATAGCGGAAGGCAGAAAGGTGGAATGCAGAAATAGGAAAAGAAAATTGTAATTATTAGGGTTCTGCAACCCGTAGTCCGCATTTCGGAATACGGAGGGCGGAAGGTGGGAAGTGAGAAGGGGAAGTAGAAAGTACTTGAGGGTTCCACAATCCGTAATATGCATTGCGGAAGCATAATTGTGGAAAGGTACTGCGAGTTGCGAAATAGGACCTGTTAATTATAGAATGATTGTGCAATAACACTTAAATTAAGAATGAATGATTTTAAGGAAGATTCATGGCCATGCCTTATACAAAATATTTTTTTATGCATGTTTAGCAAGTTATATGGGTATGATACACTAATTCTCAAGCAACAACACTTGCAAATTGTCTAGACCATTTTCCAACTTAATGATCACTTTATAATCCCCATACATGTAAAGAAGAAATACCATTAATGGTAGCAAAATGCAATAATCCCCCAAAGACAAAAGTTTCGCTTTAGTATTGCTACCATTACCACACCCCATCCACAGCTTAAAAAAGTGAAGTTCATTGATTTTTATCACCATACCGTTCCCACAAGAACCTGTAGAGGATGCTCCACCAAAAAAATCGATAACAGAGGAGAAAATGAAAACATGAGCAAACATAGGTGTCAACTTTCTATTCGTCACTCCTTTATGGAACTCATTGTACATTCACAAACTTTCCATGCAACAAACTTGTGAAATAGGTGAGATATTTTCAAATATTGCCTTATTTCACATCTTCCAAATTTCCCAACACACAAAGATAGGTAGTAATTTGCAATGGAAAACTTGCAAACCACATTGTCTGAAACTATCTTCCAAACTAAAGGTGCCCCAAATCTAATAAATATGTAAAAGATAAAAATATGAGCAATGGACTCACAGTCCCTCTTACCTAAATAACAAATACTAGGACCATACCAATCACTTCCGATCAAAATATCCCAGGTCAATAAATAGTTATCCAGGCACAACAAAAAAATATTTAAATATCATAGGAATAAATCATTGCCATAATTTAACATACCACCATTTAGTATATTTCTCCACCTGTGGAAAAACAATTGCATCATAAGCTTCCTTGGCATTTATTGACCTGTATTATTGTTCCAAAACCATACTAACCTTTCATCTCCATTACTCAATCTGATTCATGTTATGTTTAGAGTTGATATATATTTATTCCATTCAGTGGCCCATTGACCTTACAACTCTAAATCCTCATATTGTAACCAATAACAATGATTTTTTCTCATCCACAAACGTCTTCTAATATGGGCTAGAGAGACAAATCCAAACTCAACTAGATAGTCCAACAAAAGGTTGAGATAACAAATAGTTCCCATCATCACCAATGAAAGGGTCAATACCCACGAACACATTTTCACCATTTCCAACATGCCATGAAATCCAATTGTTGATCCAAGAAAATACCCTTATGAAACGATTCCAAATAATAGAAACACCACAGATAGATTTATTAGAATATCTGAACCACTCAAGGACAAACTTACCTTTTAGATACTTGTCCTTGGGAACCATGTTCCACAAACCACCATCAAATAGCCCACACCACAAAAGTTTCATACAAAGAGCTATGTTAAACCATTTCAAGTTTTTGATGTCCCATCCACCCAAATATTTGGGTAGAGATAATCTTTCCCAAGCTAGGAGATGGTATTTGTGAACATTACCTGAACCGAACCAAAGAAACTGAAACAACCTTTTTATGATAAGATTTATGATAGATTGCAGAATTTTTACTAGTGATAACTAGTAAACCGAAACACTCATAAGCATAGAATGAAGCAAAGTGAGTCTACCAACCATAGATAGAAACATGTAAGGCTAGTTACCAATTCTTTTATCAATTGTCTTCACTGGCCACAACTAATCCACTATTTTATAATTATTCAGCTTCAACAAATATCCTAGATATTTGCATCCTGAATCTTGATTTCTCCATACTCACCTCCATACTTGTTGCAAAACAAAACAAAGAGATAATTTCGTAAAAAGAGTTCCATTGCTCCACATAACCCATATAAAAAACAACATCATCCACAAATAATAAGTGTGTGATATGTAAAGCTGAAGAGATTTTGATGCTTGATATTCTTTCAATCACTCTAGCATCCTCAATCATTCTACTTAGTCCTTTAATAACTAGTAGAAAAAGTAGTGGAAAAAGATGACAACCTTGTCTGAGTCCTCTAGAGCCATTGAAAAAACTAGTGGGGGACCCATCGACAAGCAAATCAAAACAGTCGAAGAAACACATACCATTATCCAATTTGTAACTTCCCAAGGAAAACAAATCTACACAAGTACCGGTATAAGGAAAACCCAGTTAATCTTATCATAATCTTAGACAAGATCCATTTTCAGAATGAGGGCATCTAGGTTTTTTACTTCAACAGAGTGCATCACTCTTGAGAGACCCCTATAACGTCCAAAATTTTCCTATTGACTAGAAACCCAAATTTCTCTTTGGACACTACCTCATATAGTTTAGGCTTGATTATATTGGTAATGATTTTGGTTACTAGTTTATATATCAGGTTACAAAGAGAGATGGGTCTAAAATCAAAGAAAGAATAAGGTTTATTTCGTTTAGGGATGAGGAAAATAAAGATAGAATTTAAAGCTCCAGACACATACCCTTGAGTTTTGGGCAGTTCAACCACATCCAAAATATCACTAAATAGATCAACAGACCATCCATCTAGCCCAAGACTTTTTTCCTTTGCAACGTGTGTCAAGACACCTTCAACTTCCTCAAAGTAGCTGGTATTCCAATCCGCAAATTGTTCCTCCCTAAAAAAGAAGCATAGATAATGACTGATCAACTTCATTTGCAAGCCTGTATCTAATAAACTTGGATCCTTAAAATACTTGGTAAATAAACTAGCGACAAAGTCCTCCACATATCTTTGAGAAGAAACCCAAATCTCATCCTTATTTTTAATGTCCCAAATGGAATTGAGATTTTTTCTTTTTTTGTTAGCTAGTTGTACTAGTTAATATTACAGGTAAAATATATAAAATACATAGAGAGAGCATAAGTGACTGGCCTGCCATAGGGGAAACCAGGTCACTCACTGATATGAGTTCAGTTAGGTTCTAAGGGGAGGAAGGTGCGGGAGGGATCATATTTGATCCCAGAGGAAATATAGTTAAATCCTTTGCTTGGGGTCTTGGAACAAAATCGATAAACAAAGTTGAATGGTTGTCTCTCTATCATGGCTTGGAAGTAATTGATGGGAAATCCATTCCAAAGTTAATGGTCTTCGACAATTCCAGGAAATTCATCCAGAAGATGAGACCTTGCTATTATAAAGGCTCCACCAAATGTAAAAGAATTTACGACATAATTCTCCTTTTAAACTCTCCCCCTCAAGTGTTATTTTTTCACATTCTTTGAGAGAACAATGATTAGATTATAAACTAGCTAATCTTGGCGCAAGAAGCCCCCAAGGTGTGATTGTTTACAATGGGCAACAAAAGTAACATAAATTCATTCCCTAACACTCACCCCGTGGTGGGTAGAATCCCCTCCTCACTTACCAAGAATGACATGCATACCTCTCTCAATAGAACTTGTGGCTTTCTGCCTTGCAAGTGGCTTCCACTACCGATAGGAATTAAATAGCCTTCCTCTACTCTTGTACCCTCAAGCTTAGATGAGTCAGTTTCCACAAGTGACATCGCAGACGAGGTTAAGTGCGAAGGAAGCTTTCATGCCCATCCAATGCATGCAAGTTCAAGCGAAGGGGAAGGCGTAGAGAAACTTCAAGGTTTGTTTGCAGGTTTTTCGTCCTGGTTTGGAACTGCCACCATGTTTTCAATGGAAAATAAGGACATTGACGCTGGGTTTTCCAGCCTGAAGTTTGGCCAAGATGATATCAAACACCACCTGCATAGAGTTTCAGATTTTTTTGTTGTGAGTGTAAAGGACAACAAAGAAATGGCTCTTGATATCCGGTATATTACAAATCAAATTGGTTGTCACGACTCATGGATTGACGACCATGACAGGGATTTAAAAGAGTCAATGGGGATTGTGGACATCATAAAAGAAGAGGTGTTGAAGATCGACAAGATGAACCAATGCATCTATTTCTAGAAATAGCCAAGCCATGAGGCCTGCCCATGGAGGAAGTTTTAGTCAACTAGCCTATAGGTCAGATTGGTAAGAAGATGTATCCCTCCCAGCCATCTTTAATGTTTTTTTGCATCTTTTTGAACCAACAGTTTGTTAGAATTCAGTCTTCTCATGTTATGATAAATAACAAGAAATATGTAAGGAATTGTAGAGGACATGTTTCAATTTTAGTTGTTTTATCCTCTCTTTCCATACCTATATGGACTTCAAGATTTCTCCATTTTTGTAATGGATGGTTGTGCATCACCTTTTTTTCTTAATATCATTTTACCCTGTTTCTGTTAAAAAAAAGGTTAAGTTATGTTCTAAGAGAAATGTCCAAGATTCAATAAAATGAGACCAAAGAGGGGAAGACTACCTTACATAAGGAAACCAGAGCTTTCCCCTCTTTTCAAGTGGCTTTAACCAACATTGTTTAGACAAAAACATTTTTAACAAAACTTTAACAATTATTCATCTATAAAATTCTATATTTTGGGAATTAAGCCACATTAAACCTGATTAGAATTTATGCTTCATCTCAAGGCCTGCGACAAATATCCAATTGGGTATTTGCAGTGTTTGCTAAAATATCCTTTTTGGAATGGATGTTATTAACGTCGTCTCAGATGGTGGCCACTACCAACATAAATCTTGCATGAGTTTGATCTTGTTCCATTAGTTGTTTGCCAAGGAGGAGTTTCAAGGGACAATAAATATCCATACTGTGAATGCCTTCCAAGTTGGTCTCCTTGTATTTTATTACGTGCTCTTGGAGTTTTCTAGGAGACTTGCTTCATCTTTCTCTATCTCAGACCCGATGTGCCATGGCATTTCCTTGATAAAAACTTTGTTCCAAATGATGTTGTCTCATCCCTCCTTCTCAATTACACCTAGCTCATTGATGGAGAATGCTCCAATGATTGACCTGTGAACTGGTGATGTCGTAGATCCCTACTATGTGTGTGACAGGGTAAATGAGTTGAGACCAAACACACTTGGAGGATCCCACAAATTTGCAGCAAGAATGATCACATAAAATGAAGACATAGAGAAATTAAAGAACTCATTATTGACATGGGATTTGGGGTACCCCCATATCTAAGGTGCATAACCAAATCAATTTCCATGAATGCCATAAGCTCAATAATGCTCAAATCCAACGCATTAAACCTTTCATGTGTGAACCATCTCGTATTCAGTCTCCACGCGCTCTACTCCTTTAGTACAAAAAAATATATAAAAAAACCTACACAAGTCCAAACTTATTACATCATAAGTGTCAAAACCACACTATCCAAACATATCAACCTTTTGAAACTATAAAAAAGCAGACTTCAACCAAGCCTTCCCTGCATCTAGTGACCTTTATACATAACCACCAGACAAAATAGAGTAAATTCAGCCAATAGAAAACTGAGTCAACTAATAAAAAAAGAGAACCCTCAAAGACCAAATGATCTTCTATAAATTCTTCAAAATATAATGTACCATATTGAAGGTTCATTGCTTTCTTTGATAGAAAATCAACTTCATCATTGTAAATCCATAGGTATGTGAAAGAGAGATGCATGAAAAGTTTTACAATAATTTTTTAATTCTTTGGCACTAGTGCTCAAGCAACAACACTTGCAAATTGTATAAACCGTTTTCCCACCTAATGATCAATTTAGAATCCCCATACATGTAAAGAAGAAATACCATTAATGTAGAAAAATGCAATA
This sequence comes from Pseudotsuga menziesii, assembly GCA_001517045.1. NCBI lineage: Eukaryota > Viridiplantae > Streptophyta > Pinopsida > Pinales > Pinaceae > Pseudotsuga > Pseudotsuga menziesii. The sequence goes on along the minus strand of LPNX010182065.1, from coordinate 96,481 downwards.
ATCCCCCAAAGACAAAAGTTTCTCTTTACTATTGCTAGCATTACCACACCCCATCCATAGCTTAAAAAAGTGAAGTTAGTTGATTTTTAGCACCATATCGTACCCATAAGAGCCCATAGAGGTTGCTCCACCAAAAAAATCGATAGCAGAGGAGAAAATGAAAACATGAGCAGACATAGGTGTCAACTTTCTATTCTTCGCTCCTTTATGGAACTCATTGTATATTCACAAACTTTCCATGCAACAAACTTGTGAAACAGGTGAAATATTTTCAAATACTGCCTTATTTCACATCTTCCAAATTTCCCAACACACAAAGATAGGTAATAATTTGTGATGGAAAAACTGCAAACCGCATTGTCTGAAACTATCTTCCAAACTAAAGGTGGCCCAAATCTAATAAATATGTAAAACTTCATTCACTTCCTTCCATACTCGCTTACCGAAATTGAAAAAGATAAAAATATGAGAAATGGACTCACAACCCCTCTTGCCTAAATAACAAATACTAGGACCATACCAACCACTTCTGATCAAAATATCCTAGGTCAATAAATAGTTCTCCAGGCACAAAAAAAATATTTAAATATCATAGGAATAAATCATTGCCATAATTTAACATACCACCATTTAGTATATTTCTCCACATATGGAAAAACAATTGCATCATAAGCTTCCTTGGCATTTACTTGACCTGCATTATTGTTAAAAAACCATACCAACCTGTCATATCCATTACTCAATCTGATGCCTATTATGTTTAGAGTATATATATATTTATTCCATTCAGTGGCCCATTGACCTTACAACTCTAAATCCTCATATTGTAACCAATAATAATGGTTTTTTCTTAGCCACACAGGTCTTCTAATATGGGATAGAAAGACAAACCCAAACTCAACTCTATAGTCCAACAAAGGTTGAGATAACAAATAGTTCCCATCATCACCAATGAAAGGGTCAATACCCACGAACGGGTTTTCACCATTTCCAACTTGCCATGAAATCCAATTGTTGATCCAAGAAAATACCCTTATGAAATGCTTCCAAATAATAGAAACACCACAGATAGATTTATCAAAAGATTTGAACCACTCAAGGACAAACTTACCTTTTAGATACTTGTCCTTGGGAACCATGTTCCACAAACCACCATCAAATAACCCACGCCACAAACTTTTCATACAAAGAGCTATGTTAAACCATTTCAAGTTTTTGATGTCCCATCCACCCAAATATTTGGGTAGAGCTAATCTTTCCCAAGCTAGGAGATGGCGTTTGCGAACATTACCTGAACCGAACCAAAGAAACTGAAACAACCTTTTTCTGATAAGATTTATGATAGATTGCAGAATTTTTACTAGTGAGAATTAGCAAACTGGAACACTCATAAGCATAGAATGAAGCAAAGTGAGTCTACCACCCAAATGTAGAAACATGTAAGCCTAGTTACCAATTCTTTTATCAATTGTCTTCACTGGCCACAACTAATCCACTATTTTATAATTATTTAGCTTCAACAAATATCCTAGATATTTGCGTCCTGAATGTTGATTTCTCCATACTTGTTGCAATACACAACAAAGAGATAATTTCATAAAAAGAGTTACATTCCTCCACATAACCCATATAAAATACAACATCATCCACAAATAATAAGTGTGTAATATGTAAAGCTGAAGAGATTTTGATGCTTGGTATTCTTCCAATCACTCTACCATCCTCAATCATTCTACTTAGTCCTTTAATAACTCATAGAAAAAGTAGCAGAAAAAGATGACAACCTTGTCTGAGTCCTCTAGAGCCATTGAAAAAACTAGTGGGCAATTCATTGACAAGCACATCAAAACAAGCTGAAGAAACACAGGCCATTATCCAATTTGTAACTTCCAAAGGCAAACCAATATGCAAAAGTACTAGAATAAGGAAAACCCTGTTAACCTTATCATAAGCTTTGACAAGATCCATTTTCAGAATGAGGGCATTTAGCTTTTTTACTTCAACAGAGTGCAACACTCTCGAGAGACATTCATAAAAAGAGATAATTTCATAAAAAGAGTTACATTTCTCCACATAACCCATATAAAATACAACATCATACACAAATAATAAGTGTATAATATGTAAAGCTGAAGAGATTTTGATGCTTGATATTCTTCCAATCACTCTACCATCCTCAATCATTCTACTTAGTCCTTTAATAACTCGTAGAAAAAGTAGCAGAAAAAGATGACAACCTTGTTTGAGTCCTCTAGAGCCATTGAAAAAACTAGTGGGGGATTCATTAACAAGCACATCAAAACAAGCGGAAGAAACACAGACCATTATCCAATTTGTAACTTCCAAAGGAAAACCAATCTGCAAAAGTACTAGTATAAGGAAAACTCAGTTAACTTTATCATAAGCTTTGACAAGATCCATTTTCAGAATGAGGGCATTTAGCTTTTTAACTTCAACAGAGTGCAACACTCTCGAGAGACCCCTATAGCGTCCATAATTTTCCTATTGACAAGAAACCCAAATTGCTCTTTGGACAATACCTCATAAAGTTTAGGATTGATTATAATGGTAATGATTTTGGTTACTACTTTATAGATAAGGTTACAAAGAGAGATGGGTCTAAAATCAAATAAAGACTTAGGTTTATCTCGTTTAGGGATGATGGAAATAAAGATAGAATTTAAAGCTCCCGACATATACCCTTGAGTATTGGAAAATTCAACCACATCCAAAATATCACTACCCATGAGATAAAAAAAATGTGGTAAATAGCTCAACAGACCATCCATCAAGCCCAAGACTTTTGTCCTTCGCAAAGTGTGTCAAGGCACCTTTAACTTCCTCAAAGTAGTTGGTATTCCAATCTGCAAACCTTCCTCCCTAAAATAGAAGGATGGATAATGACTGATCACCTTCATTTGCGAACGTGTATCTAATAAACTTGGATCCTTAAAGTACTTGGTAAAGAAACCAGGTACAAAGGCCTCCACATCTCTTTTATAAAAAAACTAAATCGCATCCTTATTTTAATATCCCAAATGGAATTGATATTTTTTCTATAATTTGCATACTTATGAATTTTTTTGAATGATTATCTACATGAACAATCCAAACAACCCTAATTTTTTAGAAGAAAAAATACCAGACCTTGATATTCATTTAATTGAATCAAAGGACATCATACACATTGCAACCTTCAACCAGGATTTTAAACAGTAAAAAACGCTACGAAAAGTTGCCAAGAGGCCACCAAGTCACCAAGAGCAATGATATAGAGAGGAGCAGCCATCAACCAGGCTTATAAACATGCTTAACAACAACCAAAGATGCCAAGAGGCCATCCAGTCAACCATGTGTAAAGGAGCAGAGAGGGGATCCTAACATCCAGTACATAGAAAGGGCTATAAAAAGGAGCAAACAATCATGACCAAAGAGCCAGATGACAACCAAGCACAACCATCATGGGCACAGAGAGGGAGCTGAGTGCTCTACCAAAAGAAGCCGACTCCATACAACCAAAAAATAACAAGTTCCCATTAAAATAAAGGGGCTTAGCCCCGAAACCATGCTCTAAAAGAGCTGAAAACCCCTTTCAAATCCTTCAGACCATCAATAAACTCAGTGAAAATACCAAATCCAGGAGCCAAATCCAAGGCTTCTTTTGATAGGAAATCAACTCACTGATTGTGCTCACGATAAATATGTTTGATTACCAAAAAGGAGAAACTATTAATTAGAAACCTGATATTCTGACACTAGTGATCCAAGCAAGGTGAATCCAAAGATGCAACATTGTTTTCCCAGTTGATGATGACTGAGGAGTCACCAAAAATATTTAAGGATGGGATCCCCAATTCTTTTGCTATAGAAAGAAGATCCCATAGCGATAGAATTTCTGCCTTGGTATTGGTGCTTATGCCACAACCCATAGAGAAGTTGAGAGAGTGAGAGTCACTAAGAAGTAGGGCAAAATGAGCTCCACCCTTTTTTTTTCTGTAGTAGCCCCATCGAAAAAACCACATGGAAAAATAATCTTCGGGCCAAAACCAATGTTCCTAATTTTTTTCTTCTGCTTCAGAATAGGATACAAGTGCATAAGGTAATCCACCTGGTGAATGATGTCCATCATAGAGGCCTTCCTACCATCAAATATGCACCTGTTGCACAATTTCCAGACACTCCAGAAAACAAAAATAGGAATGTAGCTGTGGGCAGAGTGAATGGTGTGCTTGGTGAACCAAAGATCCAAAAATAACCTGAGAGTGCAATCCATAAATGGAGGCACACAAAAACGCTCACAGAAACTAATGAGAGCCCTTCTTGTGAAAGGGAATTCGCTGAAAATGTGATGGACCAAGTCCTCACCAGAGCTTCATAGGATACAAACACCAGGCCCGACCCATCCACGTTTTATGAGGTTTTCTCATGTCAAAATCCGATTCCCAATTGCCATCCAAGCGAAACAACATATTTTTAATGGGACTTTACATCTCCACAGGTTAGCAAATAGCTGATCCATCGTGGTACCATGAAGAGAACTGGAAATCAAATCATATATCAGGGCAGCCATAATTTTTCCATCCCTATTGTTGTGAGTCCAAATCAGAGAATCCGAAGAGTGATTGAGATGAATCCTACCATTTTCAAGGCCTGTAATATACTTCTCCCATAATATTTTCCATTCTCCACCCAAATCAAGATCATTTTCATCGAGCCAGTCCCCTGAAGACCCATGTGAAAGATTACATGCATGATGTAGAGAGGTAATGCCATAGTCCTCTAAGTAGTCTCTGAGTTCGAATGGAACAAAGGGATGAGTGTCTGAAACCAACAATCGGATCAGATCCGATAAGAGTGTGCAAACCATTACCAACCTGCCATGACAAGCATCTACCGAGCCAAGTGATAGTGTTGAGAAATACATTCCAAATAATCAATACACCCTTGACAGAGAACAACTTAAGTTTGATCCAAGTCACAACATAACTATTTTTTAAATATTTAGTGGTAATAACTTGGTGCCAAATCCCAGTTCCATTAAGAACCAGCCACATATTTTTCAAATGCAGAGAAAGGTTGAACCAGGCAAGGTTTTTTATACCCCATCCACCGAGGTTTGTAGGCAGGGATAGAGACGACTAGTCCACCAAATGATACCTCTTCTTGTCGACTGACGAGCCCCATAGAAAGGAAAAGATCAATTTCTTGATCCTATCTAGAATAGATTTAGGAATAAGGGTGAGAGCCATCCAATAGACTAGCATGCTGATAAGCACAACCCTGATCAAAACGAGTCTTCCCCAAGAGAGAGAAATTTAAAGGTCTAGTGCTTAATTCGCCTTTCAAAATTCTTTATCAACCAGAACCAGTCCTTCACCACATATCCCAGGGGCTTGATAAAAATAACCCAGGTACTTGAAACCCTGAGTGATGTGATCATACTTGAAAGGCAGAGAGAGCATGATACTTTTTAATGTGTCCACCTCCACATTATTGAAGAGAAACCCATACTTATCCATACTGATGCTCATACCTGAAGCCAGGCAGAAAGTATCCAAGATGACCTCAAAAGCAATCCATTCCTCCAAAGTTCCAGTCCCAAAGATGACCACATCATCAACAAATAATAGATGTGTGAGGGTCAGTTGTGAGGAGATTTTTATACCTTTAACCTTGCCATTTTCCCTAACATCTTTGATCAGTAAGCTAAGACCCTCAATGACCAGAATAAAAAGGAGAGGTGATAAAGGAAAGCCTTGCCTTATACCCCTAGAGGCAGAAAATAAGCTAGAGGAAGTACCATTGACTAGTAAGGCAAAGTTTGTAGATGACAGGCATCCCATAATCCAATTTACACCACCCAGGGGAACACCAATGTTCAGTAATATGAGTATGAGATACGACCAGTTCACCCTATCAAAGGATTTTACCAAGTCAATATTTAGGATTAGGGCACTTTTATTTTTTGTCTTCACAGAGTGTAAAGCCTCCTGAGTTATACCAATCGGTTGGAAAATTTTCCTATTCTTAAGAAAGCCAAACTGCTGGGGGGAAATGAACTTGTCCAAGAATGGTTTTAATCGTAAAGCCACAATCTTGGTAATGAGCTTATACACCAAGTTGTAGAGAGACACGGGTCTAAAATCAACAAAGGTAAGAGGCTTTTCTCTCTTAGGAATCAAAGAAATAAAGGTAGAGTTCAAAGATGGGGTGATCCTCCCTTTCATTCTAGAGCATTATACAGCAACTAAAAGATCCTTTCCCAGAATGCTGAAGAAAGCCAAGAAAAAATCAACTGGCCACCCATCCGACCCAGGGCTCTTGTCCCTTTTGAAAGACTTCAAAGCAGCTTCAATTTCCCCCATGGAGATCTCCACGGTGAAATTATCAACCTCATCCCAAGGGATAAAAGAAGCAAACAATCTTATAACCTTGAGCTGTGCCACAATGTTTGTCTGATGATCATCCTTGAAGATATTAGTGAAGTATTTGACACCTAAATCCTTCAAACCCTTCTCATCTTCCACCCAGGTACCCTTGTCATGTTTTAGAGCCCAAAGAGCATTTTGATTCCTGGGAGTAGATGCCACAGAGTGAAAAAAAATTGTATTCACATCTCCTAGTTCAGCCCATGCCACCCTACTCTTCAATTGCAATGAGAGGAGCTCATGATCCAACAAGAGTTTCATTTTCTTTCTGAGCTTAGAGAGTCGAGTCTGTTCCTCCAAAGTGAGAATTCCCGATACATAAGAGCTCAAGAGGGCCTTAATTTCTAAATCAAGAGCAAGTGATACCCTCTTCATCTCCAGGGACTTGGTATGAGTCCAATCTTTGACCTTTTTCTTCAGCAAACAGAGCTTCTGAGAAATAAAATCCATGTCATCCTTCTGGTCTTTAGGAAATAACAGGGGCCAAGCTTCTTTGACCATATGGGTGAAGTCCTCATCAAGGAGCCATGCACGATTAAACTTAAAAGGATAATTGTGTACATCGTCCCCCTCCATCCATTCAAACATATGGGATAGTGATCAGATACAGATGAAGGAGAAGACCATACCTGATGCCTAGGAAAGAAAGAAATCAGTTTCAAAGAGATCAAAAACCTCAAGTCTTTTACTAATGCCTTCATCCCCAGCCCTACCGTTCCTCTAGGTAGGCCCTGCACAAGAAGGCGCAATGTCCACCAGATCATATTCAGAGAAGAGTTGCGTAAAGAAAGGACCAAGTGGGTCAATTAAGGCTTTCTTTCCCCAAATTTCTGAATCATTTAAGGTAAGGTTTAGGTCCCTAGCAAGTATCGGGTTTGGTAATGACAAACGAACTCCGTTCACAACAGAATTCCAGAAAACATCATGTTTGAGATAGGGCCCATAACAATTCAAGATCGAAAGGGTAGAGTGAGAGCCCCTAATCCGAGCCTTGACAAGGATACCCGCAGCGGTTTCAAAATCCCTACAACGAACCCTGAGAGGGTCCCATCTAGTAAGCAGTCCTTCATACAATCCCTTAGCACTAGTTGCACAGAATTCCTAGCCAGGTCTAAGTTTGGAAAAAGCTAGGAGAGCTGGATATGGACTACACATAGTCTCTTGAATTAAAATCAAATTAGGAGTAAAGGAAGAAAGAAGAGAATGAAGGCTCTTTTGTTTGGCCGAGCCTCCCAAGCCACGCACATTAAGGGAGAGGATTTTCATTAGGGATCACCTAAAGTGGGTGACGAAGCTCTAAGTACCTGGGGATGTGAGATAGAGTGATTTCTTGCAGCATTTTTTATTCTGGTTGACAGAGGAGTGTAGGGTAGAGCACTAGAGTCCCCAACCATAGCAGGGTCTGGCTTCTTTTTTTGCTTACGAATAGTAACGTTTTTGAAACGAATAGAGTCCAGCGGAAGGGTCGAAGGTGAGATGGGAGTTTTTGCAGAGAAGATCACTAGAGATTTCTGAAGTGTAGGGTCCGAAAAAGAAGGCGAGGTGACAGGGCTAGGAGGAGTGTTAATTCTAACAGGAGAACCTTCTCTCGTAAGAGGAGGGAAATCATCAGCAGTGAAGAGTGGGCCAGCCTCCCCAGGAGTACGAGGTTCGGAATCTGAAGGGGAGGGTGTAACCAGCGAGGGTGAGTAAGAGGTTGAGGGCAGCGTGACAAGTGGGTCCTCTGATGAGGAAGTCTAAAGGGTAGTAACAGGCATACACCCTGAAGGGGTTTTTGACATAGAAGCATCTAACTCCAAGTCATCTATTAATTGAATATCATGATCAGACATTTCCCCAAATAAATACAAGGCATGTGAGTAGTTACCTGTCGAAAGAGGAACCCGAGGATCTAGAGCATGATCGTGCTGGTGCAGGTCTAGGTAAGAAGGGAGAGAATGACAACCAGAGCTTAGACTGACGGACCCATGAAGGAGAACTGGGCACTCTCTATGCAGATGACCAACTGCCCAGCACTTGCTGCATCTGAAAGGGACATTTAGGTAGTCCAAACGTTGGCAAAAAAGACGATCATAACAGAGAATTTCCACTTCTACCGGGAGCCCATCAGAGATATCCATTTCCACTAGTATCTTCGCCATCCTTTTATCAAAGGGGTGCTGAAAATCATCTTCCACCGCCACAAACCTACCGATGGTATTTGCTATACCTTCCAGAAATCCACGACTCCAGAGCGAGAAAGGTAGAGCAGGAAGCAAAACCCATAGATGGCATTTCTTGACCCATTCGCGTAGAGGGTCGAAGTGAGCGTACCAATGACTAAGGACAAGGGAACCCTTCCCAATCCTCCAAAGCGAGTCCAGAATGGCCGAGGCATGAGCATCCTTAAGAAAAACAAAAACAAGCCAACCCTTAGCAAGCAAAGTAATCATGGGTACATAGGTGAGTAAGGGTTTCTAGTGTTCTGTCGCCCATGTTATCCAATCTTTCTTTCCCATATGACAGTATTCCAGTCTTCCCACTAAAGCACAGGTACACAGTGCCTTGACATGTTCCATATAGATGTCACGACCAAGCACATATCGCACCTTGCCCTCCTGTGCTTTCAAAGCTTTCACCTTTCTTCTCCTGTATCAACGAGAAAAACCATCCTGCTTCCCAGTGCCAAGCTCTAAAGGGCACCCAGGTGCCCCAGGCCTTGTCATCAATAGATGGAAAGGTGGCAGCGGCAGAAACCGAGCACCCCAAAATATCCGTCAACGAGCCAGGTCAACGAGCACCTCGAAATATCCTTCAGAGACTTAATAGATGGGGAAAATAAGGAAGGCAACGAAAAGGGTTCTCTACCCAGCGGACAAAAGAAGCCAAAGCTCCGACCAAGAGGCAAGGGGAGCTAAGAGTCAAAACCTGTTGAGCGAAAATAGCTAATGATGCAAGTTGCAAGCCCAAGGTAGACCCCAGGTCCCGGGGTCCGACAACAAAGGACTGAATATCAGAATCCCGGAGAATATGGGTCAACCCAGACGACCCAAAGATGGAGAAAAAAACCCTACCACCAAGATAAAGAGAGCACATCAACTCAAGTGCTACAGAGGAGAAAAATAATAGAGAAACCTCGAAGTCAACTCCAAGAATCCTGGGAGACACAATAAGAGATAGAGAGTACTACACCAGTACGACATAAGAAAAAAACAAGCACCACCCGAGCAAAGACAATCTTGTCGAAGCAGCTAAAAACTCGAGGGGTTAAGGGGAAAGAGGCACCACCATGCCGCACCTAAAAACAACGTGTAACGCAGCATATATTCCCACTTTTTGTATCCTAGTTGGTACTAGTCCCCCAGCACGAGGGAGGGACTCCAGGAGGCAGAATGCCAGAAGAACAGAGAAAAAAAAGGAAGGCGAAGGGCATAGCTAATAAAAGAACAACGATGAGATGCTTACCATGAGAGCCCAAATCAGTTGAATCAATGCTAGGCAGAGGAGAATTCAAGGTTACCTCTTGACCAGGCAAGAGCAGAGACGCCGGGCGCCATGACCACCAACCTGCAGAGAAACCCTGCCCGATGGACATAAAGGTCTCTCCTCGTGTGACAAACAACAACCCTTCTTTATGCCTAGAACAATTCACATCAATTTGCTACCTTACCTTATATTGATGTTACAATATCTCCTCCTCCCTAATAAATAATAATAAATAGAAATAAATTATAAACAATGTCGTTAATCAATTTATTACCTTATATTGATGTTACAACATCTCCTCCTCCCTCTATTAGACCGGACATGATCCTTTTACAAGAAACCATGTGCAGTACTTTTCCAGCCCTTTATGCTTTCTCAAAGCTCTACCCCACTTGGGAGTTTTGCACTACTGATGCCATCGGCCTCTCTGGCGGTCTCCTCACTGCCTGGGACCCTCTAAAAGTCAGATGTCATGCTTACAATACCTGTGTAGGTATCCTCCTGCAGGCATCATTTAGAGGTCTTTCTTACCCGCTCTCTATCCTCAATGTATATGGTCCCTATAAAAACCGCGAATCATTCTGGGATTTGGCTCTATCCAGTGGTTTTCTCAACTTTCCCAACCTGATACTTGGCGGTGACCTTAACCTGATTTTACACTCTACTGAGGTCTGGGGACACAACCCCTCACCGGATCCCCTCTCTGGGTATTTCACATCTCTTTTCGATACCCTCGATTTACGGGACCTGGCCCCTGCTGTTGCTGGTCCAACGTGGCGTAATGGACGATCAGGTACTGCTGGTATTAGCAAAAGACTGGACCGCTTTCTAATCTCGGGCGCTCTGATTCCCAGCCTGGGGACCCATAGAGTCTGGACCCACTGCTCTGACATATCTGACCACTATCCTATCATTTTCGAATGGGACAGACATAGTTCATCCTTTATTTTCCCATTTAAGTTCAACAGGTCATGGCTTAATGATCAGGAATTTGTGTCCTGGGTTACTTCCTTTTGGCATCTTCCTACACAGTCTGTCCCTGATTCTTCACTGGACTCCCTCCTTCTCAAGTTGCGCTCTCTCAAGACTAAAGCCAAATCCTGGATCAAGAACAAGCAGTCCTATTTGGATAGGGATTTGAACACTATTGAAAATTCCATCACATCTCTCCTTGCGAGCTCCACTAGTGGTTTATTATCTTCTAGTGATCTTGACCATCTTACTCTTCTTAGAACCAAGAGAAAGTCGATCTTGGATCACTCCCTTCTCACCTGGCAACTTAAGAGCGGGACTAAATGGAACCTGGAAGGTGACTCGAACACAAAGTACTTTCATATGATAGCATCTGGACGAAGGAACCAGAACACTATATGGTCCCTACAAGATGAGATGGGTATATCATATGAGGATGATTCATCACTCAAAGCTCTGGGGGAAGCTCACTTTGCTAACATCTTCAAAGATGATGGGGGTACTTGTCTTCTCCACCAACTAAAAGTCATTCTTCTCTACCCTAGGATGATTCCTTTGGATAGGGCTGATGACCTTTCCTGTGGGGTTTTGCTCGGGGAAATAGAATTTGCTCTCAAGTCTTTTAAGAAAGATAGGAGTCCAGGCCCAGATGGTTGGCCTGTTGAGTTCTACCTGCATTTTTTTGATCTATTGGGACCGGATCTTTTATCTGCTGTTGATCAGACCAGGGTCTCCGGATTCATTCCTATCTCTCTGAATTCCACCTTTATCACTCTTATTCCCAAAAAGGACAAGCCGTTGACCTTCGCTGATTTTAGACCCATATCTCTTTGCAATTTGCTGTACAAACTCATCTCCAAAGTCATTGCTGTCAGAATCAAGCCCTTCCTTGACTCTGGTATCTCGCAGGAACAATATGGGTTTCTCAAGAATCGCCAGATCATTGATCCCATTGGCATTGTTCAGGAATCCCTCCACTCGATCAAAACCAAAAATCTTTGTGCTTTTATCATTAAGTTGGATCTCATCAAGGCTTTTGACAGAGTTAATTGGACCTTTATCCGTCTCATCCTTATCCAGATTGGGATCCCTCTACAAGCTGTCAACTGGATTATGGGCTGTATCACTTCTACTACTTTTGCTGTCCTCATTAATGGGAGTCCCACAATTTTTTTCATGCCTTGCGTGGTATTCGCCAGGGTTGTCCTCTATCTCCTCTACTTTTCATACTTGTCATAGAGGGTCTCAGTCTTTTAATTTCGGATGCTCGTAGTCATGGCCTTATCCGTGGTGTAAAAATCACCTCTTCTCTTGCCTTGACCCATCTTCTTTTTGTTGATGATGTTATCCTTTTTGGCTCTGGATCACTTCAAGAATGGGCTGCTTTCGAGGTCATATTGGATACATTCTGTAAAGCCTCTAGAATGTCGATCAACCTGGACAAATCTGTTCTCCTTCATAACTGTATTCTTGCTCCTGAGCTTCACAATCTCTCCTGTGTGGTCCCCTATAAACTCTTCCCCATCACCATGGGTTTCAAATATCTTGGATTTTACATTAAACCCTTGGGTTACAGGACTAAGGATTGGCATTGGCTTATACAAAAATTTGAAAAGAAAATTTGTTTATGGACTCACAAGCTCCTATCCCTGGGAGGCAGATTGGTCCTTGTACAAGCTGTTCTCTCCAGCATCCCTGTATATTGGATGGGCTTAGCCCCGTTTCCGGTCTCAATTCTTCAGAAGTTACGCAGCATTACTTTTGCTTTCCTGTGGGGTTCTCATGGGCATACCTGAAAATACCATCTCGCATGCTGGTCGGATTTATCATTGCCAAAGAAATTCAAGGGCTGGGGCATTAAAAATTTTCACTGGTTCAGTATTTCCCTCCGCCTAAAGACTTTTTGGAGAGTTCTATTCAGCGATTGTCTATGGCACTGGGTACTTACTACAAAATATATGAGACAGTCCTCTGTCACCTCATGGCTCCGGGAAAAAAATTTCTGTACGAGGGGTGTATCTGTTATCTGGAGAGGTTTTATTCAAACCCTTCCCTGGATGGGACCACACCTTACATGGCTTGTGGGTAATGGCAATAACATTTTGATTGGTACAGATCCTCTGATTGGTAACTCTGCATCTTTTCTCTTTCCTGAAGACTTTCGATCCTATCTGGAGGATCTGGGCATTACTACTCTTGCTTTGGCACATAATATACTACCTGATGCTCTACATTACTGGTATACTGCAGAGGATTTATATCTCGATGGTGAATGGAAAGATCTTTGGAATACATACATCAGATCTCTGGATCTGAACGGCATTAGACTCACCAATGCACCAGATTCTCTGATCTGGAATTATAACAAGAACAATGGTCTTGTCACTGCTGATAAAGTGTACGAATACATTGTCAATATATCTCAGCCTGCTCTGGGCAACAGGTTATACGATTCACTATGGATGCATCACCTCCCTAGGAAGATTGGCTGCTTCACATGGCTGGTTTTGCACAATAAAATCTTAACATGGGACAATTTACAGAAGAAAGGTAAAATTGGGCCCGGTATTTGCTCCATGTGTTATATTAATGATGAATCTGTTCACCATATTTTTGCCAGCTGCTCGATCTGGAGAGGCATCTTAGGGGATATTTGTGACCAGCTGCAGATTTGTACTCCCCCAGTATTTGGTTCCATCCTGGCTTTTTTTGAGAATTGGGCTATTTCCCACCATTGCAGCACAGATCTATATTTTATTCCACACCTTGCGATCTGGGCTGTCTGGAAAGCTTGTAACAGAGCTGTTTTTGATGGTAAAAGGGAAAATATTATGGTTGTTATGCATCAGATTCTTAATGCACTTCATTTTTGTCCCACACGGTCTGATACCAGGCATAGAAAGAGGATATCTGACAGAAGGAAGGGGCCTAGACCTCACATGATCTTTCCATGTGGTTATTTTGATGGTGCAGCAACTTCTACCTCTGCTGGAATTGGATATTGTATATTTCTTAATGAGAATCATCGTCTTGAATTTGCACTAGGGGTGGGACAGGGGACCAATACAAAAGCTGAATTGCTCGGTCTCTGGGCAGTTTTGCACACATCCCATATGATGGATATACTATTATCCCGCATATTCGGTGACTCTCAGGTCATTATAAATTGGGCAAATGGTATAACTGCACTCTCCCACCAGAGCTCTTTCACTGGTGTCGGGTATCACTTGAGCTTCTTAATAGCTTTAATGATCTCTCCATCATTCACATTTATCGGGAATTCAATGAGATTGCAGACCGACTGTCCAAAAATGCACTCATGTACTCCCCCGGATACGGGTATTATTATGAATTTTTGGATGATCATTTGATACATGGTGACTCATACCAGCTTTTCTGAGAGTATATTGGGATATTTCTCCCATACTGTTTTGATATACATTAAAATGATCTTGTATGAGTACATCTTGGTCAGCTGTGCAGGTCTCTTGTTTTCCTGATTGATGTGAATGATCACGGTTGATCCATCATATGATGAGGCAGATTACTGATGGGAACACTTGTCATTGTTCCCCCATCCCCCCGACTGCATTTAGACATGATTCTCTATTTGATGAATATTATTACTGATGTAACCCATTTGTTGGGAGGCTCTTATGAGGCCCTTTGACTCTTAATAAAGAATATCAAGGACTGATTTTTTCTTTCTGAAAAAAAAATATAAATAATAATAAATAAAAATAAACTGTAAACCGCCTCGTTACTCACATCAATTTACTACCTTATATTGATGTTACAACATCTCCTCCTCCCTAATAAATATAAATAGAAACAAGCTGTAAACCACCTCGTTACTGATTAGTATCGATGCAATTACTTATTCATGTACACAATTAAAACTGCCACAAAATTAAGTACTTCAACAACACACCATAATCAATAAAGTAGTTATTTGTTTTATCTTGCGGCGGTGGCAATAACTTCCCTCCATCAAACATATAAATACAAACTTCGAAGCGCCAACACGGTACTGGCCAAACACCAACCTGATTCGATAGACAGCTAAAAGGACCTCGTGGCCGTCAAATCTCTTGGGAGTCAGCCAGAATTTTACAGAGTGTCTGCTCGCTGCCCTGCAATCAGGAATTCAAGGTATTACATACACTCAAATTCCAATTCTAATAAATCTGCATAACAAGCTTGTCTTCGTCGTCGTCTTCTTCTTTGTTTGATTGTACTATATATTTGTTTGCTGCATTTTAAAGATAACGATTTCGATGGCTTGAATTGATCATTTTCTCTTTTGTTCTTATATGTTGGGCAGGATTTGGAGGCAAAAGCATAATAACCAGATTGAAAATGGCAGATTCGAAGGACACTCATCCGGTAAAAGAAGAACAAGTGCGGTCCCAGAAGCGTACGAATCCCGAAGAAAACGATGAAAGCCCGAACGGTAGTGCTGCAAAAGAATTTGAAGAACAACGGCCCCAGAAGCGTATGAAACCCGGAGAAAAAGTTGAAAGCCAGAACGATAGTGCTGCAGAAGTAACAGAAGAAGTAACAGAAGAACAAAAGCCCCTATCCTGCGATAAGGCCACAGCGGACGGGGAGTTACAGGGAGGATGTATTTCGTCTGTTATAAAGGGATGGTTTTCCCAATTTGTCAAGCCGCGTGGTTCTGTTCTATACCTCTAAAGTCCTTTTTTCTTTATTGTTACTGTTATTCTGTTGGATTTTTCCTTTTGTCTCTTTTGGGTTTACATGAAATGCGACGTGCGTGGTTGAACCGGGTCTTCATTTTTACAATACACTAAATGTGTCAATGTGAGTTATGCTTAAGCTTTCAATGAATGACGCGGGTTTCAGTGTGATATTGGTTGAATGGGCTGTAGTTAGTTGGGCTTGGTTTTCATTCAGATGAAATGGTGGGCTGAAATGGAGTAATGAAATTAGCTGGTTTTTTTATTGTTTTGATATGGCTTGGTGTGAAATTATTTGTTCTTTCATTGTTATGATATCGGCGGTTGTGAAATTTGTTGTTTTTGCATTGTTTTGATATGAGCAGATATTTCTTTGTGAGATTTAGTGGATTTTCAGTTTTGAAATTGGATTATACTAATTTTTCTTTATTTAAACATGCGGTGTTGAGTTTTCATGTTAAATGAGATGAGTTTTCATTTGAATTTGTGGTGGATTTCCATCTGGAAGGGTTCTCTTGTTCACACGGAAGCTATAATGTCGGTTAAGTCTGACTGGAAGGTCGTCTGTGTGCTAGATTTGCATTTGTATTGTGTGTTTGTATTAAATGGGTTTGTGTGGGTTTTGTTTGATTTGGGTTCGTATCAAATTGATTAGGGTTGTGTGTTTTGCTAATTTCAATTTACCGCTATATCAAATATGTTTTGATTTTCAGCATAGATCCAGAACTTGGATGATGTGGCTGACAGTATATTGATTGGCTTCTCTGATAGGGTCTGCTACTGAATCCCCACATTCCAACAATCCTATGTGTAGAGGTATTCTTCTTTCTTCTTTTCCAATTTCTTTGGTTTTTTGTGAAATATGTTTTCTATAATTTTATTGAAAAAAAATAAAACATAGAGCATATTAAAAAAAACAAGGACAACGGATTGACTGTCATAGATTCAAAGGCAGAAATCACAAATCTCAAGAACAAAAGCTATAAACCTAAAAACTGACACATCGCTGTGATTAACAAAACAGTGCTACACAGACAAAGAACCAAAAATGTATTCCTGGCACAGGTATGCGCAAGTTGGAATGCTTCTGTAATTACTAAAAGATAGAGGAAGCCATCTTTAAAATAGAACTCAACTAATAAAAAAATATTTTATTAAATGATGATTTGGTTAAATGCAAAATTGTTCATGTACATAAACTTATTTGCACAATAAAAATGTTTGTGCTTAGGTTCACAATATTTCCTTCCCATTGAGAAGTTTTGTCCCCAAAGCTCGAGGACCAAAGAAGAGCCCAACTATGTGTCTTCTTCTTTCTACGTTGCTTTTATTCTTTGCTAGATAAAACAGTATAGAATCTTGGAGAAGAGGTTTTTTGATGAGCTTGAATTAAATGTCTCCCCAAAGCTTGAGGACCCAAGAGGAGCCCAACTTTGTGTCTTCTTTTTTCTACGTTGCTTTTATTCTTTGCTAGATAAAACATTTGCATGCACTCAAGTGTATAGAAGCTTGGAGAAGAGGTTTTTTGATGAGCTTGAATTAAATGTCTCACTTTTCAGTGTGAATCTGAAGCTAATATTGTGTGCAATTAGATCTGAAATTCTTTGCTAAATAGCAAAAAATGTCATTTGATTTTCATAGCCTAATTGAATGTTGCTTCTTAAAGTCCCTTACAACATACCTTGTTTTAAATCCTTGTGTTAAATCCTTGTGAATCTACTTTTTAATAAAAGAAGTGATAGCTCAATTTGAACTTCTTTGACTAGTTTCCAACAAGAAAAAGATCATTCCTTCAATGACCCTGTAACACTACACCTAAATAAAAAGAAAAAAACTAAGTGTTGGGGTCAGCTGCACCTAAGCTGGGATGCACCTGCAATTTCTAAAAGATTGATGAAAAGATGCAGGAAGACATCTCCAAAATGGTCCTCAACTGAGTAACAACATCAATTCATGATAGAATTATAACTTGAATAATGGACACATTAGTCCATTGGTCATAGTTTATATGATAGCTCTCTAACTAATTATTTCATTTGTGTCTGCAATTTTCTAATCATGTGGTTCCTATTGCTGTAACAACTAGAGTGTTGGTTAAGTACTTTTTTTCATGGGAATTATATTTCACTTGTCCATGTTTTTATTAATTTTTTTTAATTTTGGACATATTGATGTTTCTGGTTGGAAATGGCTTTGCTTGGAATTAAATTATTGTTACAAACACTTCTTGTATTCATGGCTATTTAATTCTTCCCCATCAGGAGAGGCACATTCGCTGCAGGTGGAGAAGGTATTATTTGAGGGCAAGTCCGAATTTCAAGATGTGATAGTGTTTCAGGTATGTCTTCAGTTGATCAGCTACGGGACTGTGCCAATCTTTATAAATTTGTGTTTGTTTAGTTTGTTCCTTTTTAAATTTTCTTCAACCTTTATCATTTAATCTGATCATAACGGCTCTTGATATTCTTGTTGCAGTCAGTAACATATGAGAAAGTACTTGTGCTGGATGGGGTAATTAAATTGCTTGAGAAAGATGAACGTGCATACCAAGAGTTGATAGCTCATCTTCCTCTTTGTTCTATTCCATCACCCAAAAAGGTATTTCTATACCTGTAATGATGTATGCATAATTTGCATATTTATATGCATATTTATGCTGTAGATAAATATTTTACTTGTAATCCAATTTACTCAGTGCTCCCAATTGTTTTTCTTTCAGTATTTCCAATTTCTCAGATTGGAGGCATTTTCTTTTGTTAACCTTTTACTAAATTCCTATGTAGGCAATTGTTGTTTGTAGTAGCTTGATTGTAACTTTTGTGTCATCCCATTCAGTTCTGTTGTGTTCTATTAGGCAAAAGTACAGGTGTAAAAAAGGTTGTTCGCCCCCTCTCCTCTGTCTACTTACTATAAGATCAGATTGAACTGAGCTATCGTCGTATCCAGGAAACTGGCAAATAACATGGGGTGGGCTTTTAAGATAAAGCTCTTATTTGACTGACCAGATAGGGGTAGGGCAGGGGCATCAGCCGCGATACCTGATGGTAGAGGGAGGGTTTTAACGCGTAAGAGGTTGAGGGCGCTTTCAAACCTCAAACATATAATATTTCCCTTTGAATGCATTCATAGGGAAAGAAAACGCCCTTGTCGATAAAAGAACCTTTTCTAGTATTCTTTTTCTGTATTACATATCCTATTACAGACTCCATTTCTTTATTCTTTTTCTGTATTACATATCCTATTGCAGACTCCATTTCTTTTCATATTAACTTGTCTAGTCCAATTTAGGGCTGAGTGTTGTGTGTTTCTTGGTTAAGGGTCTTTATTTTTGGTTTTATAATGCATTGATTTATATAAATTAAAATTATGTAGCTAGAAGTGTATGGGTTCCCAGTAAAATTTTCATAAGGAAAAACTGTAGTAGTTGATGTTCTCAAAATGTAAAAGGTTTCCTCACATGGTAAAAAACATTAAGCATCCATAATCAGCTTTAGCTTGCTCATTCCCCTCTACCATAGTATACTCATTTTTTTATTAAAGCATTATGATTTGAGTTATTTGGAGGACACTTTCCCTAACTGAAAATTTTGAAAAACTGTAGTATCTGATGTTCTAAGGTTCCCTCACATGGTAAAACACATCAAGCATCCAGAATCAGCTTCAGCCCGCCCCTGTTCCCATCTACCATATAAACTTATTTTTTGATTAAAACATTATGATTTGAGTTATTTGGTGGATACATCCCCTAGGATATGTACATATGTACTTTTATGACATGGTCGCAAGTCCCCGATAGGCTGACTTTCTAAAGTGTGAAGACTATGAAACCATATAAGAAAAACGGCTAAGAGTTTCACTTCGCTTTGGAAATAGAATTGGGTCGTTTCCTTCAACAGAAAACAGGTAAGAGATTTGAAAATGCACTCTCTGTTGCAGGTATTAGTTATTGGAGGAGGTGATGGGGGAGTTCTTCGAGAAGTATCTCGACATGTTTCAGTGGATCAAATTGATATTTGTGAAATTGATGAGATGGTTATAAATGTAAGTACAAGTCTCATTAATCTATGCTAGTTCATGTTGATAGGTGTAATGCTAGTTCCTGTTGATCATATTCTAGTTATTCTAGTTGGACACTGCATCAGTTACTTTATATTTTTGTTCTAACTGTACCACTATTTTAATCCTGCAGGTATCCAAACAGTTTTTCCCAGACCTTGCTGTAGGCTTTGAAGATCCACGTGTTAGACTTCATATTGTTGATGGTATGCAATTTGGCATCCATGAGATCATACAAGAGGCTATAATAGAGATTTATTGTGCACAAATGATAACGATACTAGATTTTTATTCTGATTATATTATAAAATTTAACCAAAATAGAAAGCCTAGTAAATTTGAGAGTACCTGTGATTATGAACAAATTTGAGAATACATGTGATTTTGTCAGTGGTGTTAACGGGAATAGAAATGTTTCAATGGAGCTGACCTGGCTAAGATATTAAATTTTTAATTTAAATAGGAGCTGCTTTTCTGAGGGAATGTAAAGCTGGAACCTACGATGCAATTATTATAGACTCTGCAGGTATGATTACTGGTCTGAAAATATATTTTTTGAACTGGAGGGAGTCATTGGGGACAAAAATTGTATGCAGCATGCTTCATGAACTGATTACATCTAATGGTTAATTTGCTTGTAACTGCTACCTGGTGATCACGAGGTATGTTCTCTTAGAGCTTTATACCAGGGACACACAACACAGGATGCCAGGGGCTTATGATGTTTAAGTTACTTAGATGATATGAACTCCCTTTTCACACATTCATAATGGGAAGACGTGCATTTTATACTGATAATTATTTTATAATTATCATGCCTGTTTTATAATTATTATGTCTGAATATGTGCTTTCCTGTTTTATATTTCTTTGGTAATTTTTGTCTTTTTTAATCAGGGCCTGCTCAGGATCTATTTGAAAAACCGTTTTGTGAACTAGTGGCCAGAGCATTGAGGCCTGGAGGTGTAGTTATTAGTCAGGCGGAAAGCTTTTGGTTGCATATGGACGTTATTCAAGATATTGTCTCAGCATGCAGGCAGACTTTCAAGGGCTCTGTTCACTATGCTTGGGCATCTGTTCCACAATATCCGAGGTATGTGATCTCTAGACTATGTTGAATATAACCCCTTATAGATTTGAAGTGTCCTATAGAAGTGAATTAAAGATGAGGCTTAGATTGTTGGGAATCCAATTTTTAGACTGTCACTTTAATATCGTTTCATGTGGATGGTCACACAGCTAATATTGCAATCAAATATGTAAGTGAATTAAAGATGAGGTTTGGATTGTTGGAAATCCTTTTTTAGACTGACACTGTAATACTGTTTCGTGTGGATGGTCACATAGCTAATATTGCAATCAAATACTTTTGTGGGGATTAAATGTCTTGTTGAATGTCTTTATTATTATTAACAGCTTTATTAATGCCTTTTTCTTATCATGTGATATTTAGTGGGGCAATTGGTTTTGTTATTTGCTCAACTGAAGGACCGGCAGTAGATTTTAAAAATCCCGTCAATTCCATTGAAGAGCAAGAGGTTGCAACTAAATCGGGGGGTCCTCTAATCTACTATAACTCGGAGGTAATATTCCTAGAGTCTTTAGACTGTATCCTTAGGTAATATTCCTAGAGTCTTTAGACTTTATCCTATTTATGATGATTTTCTTTTTTCTTTTGGAAGTATAGAAAAACTGGACTTAATTAATGCCATTTCTTAGTAAGTATTACTTTTGGAAGTATAGAAAAACTGGACTTAATTAATGCCATTTCTTAGTAAGTATTACAGGTCTTTAGTTAATAGTATAATACTAAATAGGGTCAAGGTTGTAATGTGGAATTCCTATTGATATTCGTAGAATCTTAACATAGTTTATGGTTGATGATTGATATATATATTTTTGAATTAACATGCATGCTTTTATAAACATCTTAGTTTTTTTGGAATATGTTCCATTTCCAAAAATTTTGAGGAATTGTCTGATATGTGTAATCGAAATTGATTCAATTTGGACAAACCAAGAGCCTTGCAAGTCCTTTAATTTATGTATTAAAGACTAATATGGTCATCTTGGATTGCAGGTTCATGCATCTGCGTTTGCTTTGCCACCAGTTGTTAAGAAGGCACTGGAGTCCCCCGTGCCATCATCATGAGCGTGGAACAGATTGGCACCCACTGTTTAATGGCAAACATTTTTTAAACTTTTTTCTCTTTCAACACATACGATGGCACCCACTGTTTAATGGCAAACATGTTTTAAACTTTTTTTCTTTCCTACACATACAACGGAAATCCTGCATTGCGCTTGGGACAATAGCACAGTTATTACTGAGTATAATGTCATGTTTTAAATGAGAAAAATATGATTTCAGTTCAAGGATGATTGATTATTTTGTTTTGATTCTTGTCTATGCAAAGATGAAAATTATAGTTTTCTTCGTAGCTTTTCGCAAATAAATAATATTTTTCTTTGTGCACAGCTTCTACAATAAAAAACAATATAATGATAGTAATATTTAATCCATCTTTTTGAATATGCAGAACTTTATCAATTACAAATTTAAATGGAAGAGTAACAATTTTTTAAATGGAAGAGTAACAATTTTTTTTAATATTCAGGATTACTTATGTACTGTATGTAGGGTAGGGTAATTTAAATGGAAAAATACCATTTTTTAATAAATAATAATGATATTATATGTCAGCTGATGCAATTTCAGAAAATTATTGCTTGGTATATAGGGTGGGGTAATGGTTACATATCATATTTAATAAAATATATAATAAATATATATTTGTGATATATATTATAATCGAAATAAAATTACTTTATACATATGAAATAGAGATTTGATATGTTTTTATCTACACCTCATATAAAAATTGCAATATAGAAGACAAAAGATGTGAGAGATTTGATATGTTTTTATCTACACCTCATATAAAACTGCAATATAGAAGATAAAAGATGTGACTTGATTAACATAGAATATGTTTTTTGTCATCTATCCGATCACATTGTACAGTTCCAACATTTCACCTTTACCTTGTCTATTAATGTTTTTGCTTTTATAAATTTGATGTCACCATTGCTACCTTCATAACCAAGGCTTTTTGACCTTGTACATGCCTTGCCTATTCTTGCTTAACCTTTGGCATCAAAACTTGTTTTATTCATGTCTTTGCACCCAATTCCCTTTGTATGCTTTTTAAAAACCTTCAAAACAAACTGCAACATAGAAGAAAAAATATGTGACTATATTTTTTTATGCTTCCTGCACATCTATCCATTCACATTGTAAATGATTGCAAAGATGCAAGTTCCAACATTTTACTTCTACTTTGTCTATTGATGTTTCTGTTTTAGAAATTTGATGTCATCATTGCTTGTGTGACCTTCATAATCAAGGCCTTTTGGCCTTATACATCTATGAGCTTTTGGATGTATTGCCTATTGTTTTTTTTTGTTGGCAAAGTGGTGGAACCCCCCTGACTAGCAGGGTTGCCATTGGCTGAGTGGCCACGAACCAGGGGCATCTAAGCTGTCAAAATCACCCGGAGATCGCACCCGGCCTGGACTGCACCAACCTTTAACATGGTTGGATTTTTGGTATCCGACTACCCCGCCACCAACTGTTCTACATCTCGTGGATGATGTATTGCCTATTGTTGCCTAAATCGGAACTTATTTAATTCATGAATTTGGACCCAATCCCCTTTGTATGCTTTTCAAAAATAACCAATTTTGTCAACAAGTTCACCTTCAAAAATATCATTAGGGCCTTTTGTCCTTATATACATATTTATGGGCGTTTGGATGCTTTGCCTTTTCTTTCTTAAACCTTTGGCATAAAACTCATTTTATTCACGACTTTGGACCTGATTCCCTTTGTATGCTTTTAAAAAATAAACAATTTTTTTATCTTCAATATCAAGCTTCAATGAGTTTCGCTTTCAAAGATATCGCTTTGAGTCAACCAAATTGCTACTATCACATGAACTATTAGGCTTTTGAAGCAAATCACTATTGTTAAAAATTGCATCACACAACATTTCTTTGTTTTAAGAGATAATTTACCCATTGATTAGTGATGTCAATTTTTCTTCTAATTCATTTATGCATTTAATAGTGCAATCAACAATTTTTTTAGAGAAGTTGACCCTTGTTAAATTCCCCCCCGAATTATGCTGGCTTGTCAAAGAATCAACACAACAAACAATGTGTGTTGGGTACAATTGATCAAGTACAACAATTGTTAGGGTGTGGGTGCCATTGAACATGCATTAGAAGTGTTCTACCACCTCGACACCTAAAACCTATCCTTATTGGGTGCTAATTTATTGCCCTTTTGTTACTTGAGGGGCATTTGTTTGTATGGCTGTAGCCTGAAAAATACCGTCTCCCACTTGGAAGTTCCTTTTGCTACATTGTTGATATGTTTATTATTTCATTATATTTTGTTCTATATCCAAGATATCTTTTAATAGTTGTAGAACCCTCTGTTGGTGCTCTATATGATCCTTCAATGCTTGAACCTTAGTTTTCTCTTTTAAGGATGATGTGATGGAAGGAGGATGATAGCCATAAAGCCATAAACAAGGGAAAATTAACATTGAAAATTGGATTTGTATCACTTAAAATGATCTTGGATTTGTTTCCATGAATGCTGCAACTATTGTACTCGCCTTTAGTGGACTTTTGTAGAAAAACCATTGAGAACTCTTCCCAACATTGATGTGGTATGGCTAATGGTTGTAAAAGAATTGTTGTCTTGATTTTCTTTTCTTTGCTTTGTTGATACTTGCACTTATAGGATGAGAAAGAGAGCATAAAAGCGATTACTTTGAGTCGATCAAATGCTACCATGATAACAGTCTTTCCTTTTGCCTTTGGTGGTGAGACCTCTTCCCAACATTTGCTTGGTATGCCTAATGGTTGTAAAAGAATTGTTGTCTTGATTTTCTCTTCTTTGCTTTGTTAACAAACATTTTGTCGCTGTTGTGGTAAATTTTCAAGAATCTTGACTTGCACTAAAAGGATGAGAAAATGGGATTACTTTATGAGCCGATCCAATACTATCATGATATAACAATCTTTCCTTTTTCCTTTGGTAGACTTCAATAAAAATCCATTGAGACCTATTCCCAACGTTGATGTGGTATTGCTAATGGTTGTAGAAGAATTGGTGTCTGGTTTTCTCTTCTTTGCTTTGTTGACAAACCAAACATTTCGTCAAAAAAAATCTTCTTGATGTTGTGGTAAGTTTTCAAGAACCTTGAATGTCCTCTTATAGGAGAAGAGTGCAATTCCAAAATGACTTTGTTTGAGTTGAGAATCTTTACATAAATATAGGTGTATCATAGTGAATCATTCTTCCACACAAATTTATCTAGTGAACTAGGGTCCTTGTAGTTGTTGAATTATCTTGCATGTTTTCTTATACTGTTCCCATTATGTCCTTGCTTCTTCCACACAATTAGATTGCATAATGGAAATAACACATAGGAAGCCCTATGTGTCCTTTTCTTTTTTGGTAGTGCATCTATCGCCATTTTTTTTTAGATTATTTCAAAGTCATAACCTAACATCTTTGTAACCCATTTTTGTTAGAAGATTCCTACCTTATGGTTGACATTTTGTTTTCATGAATTGGGTTGAGTAAGTTTTTTTCCTTAAGTTGGGAACTTTCAAAGGGGTCTTCCTTACATTAAAATTTGCATTCCATAATAAAGGTTTTTGTGAAGCTAGACATGGCTAATACATGAATTGTACACTACTTAAATTTTTCAAAATCTTTGGTTGCTTCTTGAGTTCAAGAGTGTCTTTTCAATAACCTTGTTAGAGGTGTTGTTTAACCATAATTGATCATTTTGTTGTAGTCTTTTGTCAATCCTAGGATTTCTCTAAGATTTTTCCAAGTTTTATGAATTGACCATTCCATGATAGCCTTAATTTTGTTAGGGTCCATTTTGACACCTTCATTAGATAAAATATGGCCCAAATATTCGACTTCTTGAACCCCAAAGGAACACCTAGAAGGCTTGGCATATAATTGGTGCTCTTCCAACTGTTTTAACTCATATATGCTCTTTCCAAGATTTTCTAAAGTAGTATATTTTCCAAAATTACTAACATATTTTTTATGAAGGGTTTAAAAGTAGACTCCATCAAGCTTTGATTTGTGGAAGATGCATTGGTAACGCTGAACGACATCACCAAAAATTCAAAATGAGTTTCATTTGTAATGAACATTATTTTTGAAAAAGTCTTCTTTCCTCATTTTGATTTGGTGATATATGAAACAAAGATTTAACTTGGTAAATAAAATTGTTTCTTATAGTTAATTTAACAAATAATTAATGATAGGAATACAATTATTTTTAATGGTGATCTTATTGATCTCTTTATAATTTGGACACATACACCATGATCCTTACTTTTTGTGAATCATCAGAACTAGTGTAGAAAAAACACTTTGGCGAGGTTGAGTGGTGCCTACATCTAACATTGATTGAACCATATTTTGAATCTCTCTTTTTTGCATACGGGTAACCTGTAGGGTCTTCTTTGTTGCAAGTAAATAGCATGGTCATGATTTAAAGTAGATGGAATACACTTAGAATAGAATAGGTCATGAACTCATTCTCTCCAAATACCTTGGAGTCATACTTGTTGGAGATCCATTGGAATAAAATGTATAAATGCTTGAAATGCGCACAATTGTGCAATTACTCCATGTCCCTTTTTAAACAATTTTATCATGTTGTTAGAGATTATCACTTTAAAGGGTATTCTTTGGAATACCTTTGAGTTCAAATTCATTTTCAAAGACATAATCTTTAAATATCTTTGACACCACCACAAATCAATTGCCATGAGAATCAAGAAGAAGTTGAACCGTCTAATCACTCTATGTCAAGAACATATCGTGACTGCCAAATTAAATATATACAAATCCATACTAATACATACTAAATAAACATATTTCACCTAAAATATATATTAGAACAAGTTGATCTTAACTAATCCCTAAGTGTCTAAATATCCTAAAACCCCTTGTTACTGGATTAACTAGCAGGCCTAGTCATCGACCAACTTATGAGAGAGAGGGTGACCACTGTCACCTTAGCCACTCTTCCCAAACTAAAAACCCCCTAGGGGGGAGCCCTATAGCAACTTTGTAAGGACATTGAAACACCAAATGATATTTCCTTCTAAGAGTGTTACTGACCAGTGCCTTATTTGAGTCAATGTAAAGATGAGGAAGAACGTACTATATGAACAAATAAGAATCATGTAGTGAAACAAGTGTCGTTTATAGAAATTAAACCACATGTACTCATTTACCATAAGATGGGAAAGTTTCCAAATATTAGTGTTATGTTATTAATGTGGGTAGTAGTTATCATTCAATAGAAAGCAAGTAAAAACAATAAGCTACAAGACCTATGTCGCCATAAAAATGTAAGCAACACTTGTACATCAGTATATCATTCCAAAGTACAATAGTACAATAATAGCTACACCATTGAGCATGTATTTATGTATAAATTTCAGACTTTGTATGTGCAACAGTATATAAACAATTAGTATGCAACAATACCATAATTTTTTGGAGTTAAGAAACCATTATATTTCAATCACAATGTGCATATACAGTCTGATAACAATGCAAATAGGGTAAGAATTAGTATTTATTTAATAGACAACTAACACTTGTTTGTTTGTTTGTGTGTAAAGAAAAGGAAGGGAAACTAAGGAATATTTGCACCTTCTTGCACACCTATTTGGGTTGGTTTCCATTGAAAGGGCATCCTTGGTGGATGATAAAGGTCAAGGACAAATCCCAAAGGTAAGAGATGAGGGCTGCTACAACCCTAGTAGCTTGCCCTAGAAGTATGGTAAGGAATTTGGGAAATGAAGGAGCCATGTCGGTGGAGTTTGGAAATTGACTTGAGGTGGATGGAAAGATGAAAGAAGCCGGAAAAAGGCAGTTGAGGGAAGAGGAGGTGGGCCTCGAGGGTTCTAGTATCTCGAGAGGAGGTTTTTAGAGGGAAATCGAGGTATTTAAAAGGGAATCTGAGGATTGGAGCAGTAGGGAGAAACAGGGCTGGAAAAGGGAAGGAAATGGGGTCGTGAGGGTAGAAAATCTAGGGAAAGGAGATGGAAAGAAATGTTTTCGAATGAAGGGAGAAAAACCCTACCCTAACGTAGGCAATCTAAGGAGTGACTAACCTACCTCTTGAGAAGCTTAGCCTAGGTTTTAAAACTAACCCTAAAGTCCTAAGGTTATAACCCTAGAAGGACTCCTAAAAGGACATACTTCTACACCCAAGGTGACTAAAAGTTGAAGAAAGTTCTAGCCAAGACAAAATGCAACCCTAATGGCTACCATTCAATCCATGAACAAACATCTTTCATCTATAATTAACAAAGATAGATCAAGAAAAGCCTTGGATACCTCCTTATGCATTTTTTTAACCAACAAATCACAACATCACCTTTGCAAGAGCATTGAACAAAAAAAACTTTAAGAATTTTCTATCAAAACTCTGAAAATATCTTCCTCAAGAGGTGGCGCCTCACTTCAAAGCCCTAGTTGGGTAGAATAAATGAATAGTGTTTTGTCCCACTTGTCTTGTGTTAGAATGAAGTGTGGAGAGATTTATTTATAGCCTCTCACACTCACTTAACAAAAATATCCATGTCTACATGCCTTAAAATGTTGATGTATATGTAACTTCAGAATGTATTCTTCTATGTATCTTATGTATTGTAACCCGATGTTTATTTCGGGATGTTTCTATTATGTATTTGAGTCATGTGGTCATGCCTCGACATTTCG
>LPNX010182065.1:0-63265 GCA_001517045.1 Pseudotsuga menziesii | reverse complement strand
GCATGTAATTCGGTTCCCTGGGATATCTGGCAGATGCTCTTTCGAGGTTTTGTCCTATGGCATGTAATTCGGTTCCCTGGGAGATCCATTAGGTTGGGCTATGTGCCCGTAATCAGTCCTGGGATGCTCTTGCGAGGTTTTGCCATGACCACATGTAATTCGAAGCCCTGGGAGATCCTATAGGTAGAGCTGTGTGCTCGTAACTGCCTGGGATGCTCTTGCGAGGTTTTGTGGTGAGGTCACATGTAATTCGGAGCCCTGGGAGATCCTATAGGTAGAGCTGTGTGCTCGTAATAGCCTGGGATGCTCTTTCGAGGTTTTGTGACGCACGTAATAAGTCCTGAGGATTCCACAGTATGGCTGGTGATGATGAAGACCTGCAGGTGGTGGGCCTACATCCAGCATGAAAAAGGGCTGGCTCTGTAGAACTTCCTATGACGAGATAGTACACACATGATGATGACCAGAGGAGATCCAGATCGAGCTATGATCCAGATCCAGTTATGATGACTCCGAGAGATCCAGATCGAGTGATGATCCAGATCCAGCAGTGATGATCCAGATCGAGAGATGATCCAGATCCTGTCCAGAGAGATGATCCAGATTGAGTGATGATCCAGATCCAATCCAGAGAGATGATCCAGATCGAGTGATGATCCAGATCCATTCCAGTGATGTTGATCCAGATCGAGTGATGATCTAGATCCAGTGATGCCATTTTATGATGATCCAGATTGAGAGATGATCCAGATCCAGATGACTTGAAGACGAAGATGACTTGAAGATGGAGATGACTTGAAGACGAACATGATCCAGTGATACAGAGAAGAAGACCAGTGCTGAAAATTGTGTCGAAAGAATACCTTCCTAGTTAAGAGGGAGTGTTGATGTATATGTAACTTCAGAATGTATTCTTCTATGTATCTTATGTATTGTAACCCGATGTTTATTTTGGGATGTTTCTATTATGTATTTGAGTCATGTGGTCATGCCCCGACATTCCGATCGGGAGAATTAATAATGCAAAACAAGTCATATCAAGTCATTAGGTAAGTCCCCACAGTTTAGGGGCACTTGGGTTATTATACACTAATTAAGGTGTAGGCTCAAGTAATTAATTATAAGTTAAGCCTACATGGTTGAGTGCACTTCAAGTCAACGAAAGAATATAAATAGAGAGTGAGAGTCTCTCTATTTATCACTTGTGACTTATCTCTCTTGCTCTCTCAAGTATGGCGCACCTTTGGAGAAGGAAATACTTTGGCTTGACAGAAGACAGAAGGCTGCTGTTGTGTTGGGAGGTCATCTTACTGTTTTGGGATCACATCTTGTGGTGATACTATCTTAGAGGAAGTTGAGGGGTTTTCTCCATTTATGGTTTCCCCTCCTAAAAGCTTTGTGTCTCTTGTCTCTTGTGATATGCTTATGTGATTGCTGTGCTTGTTATTCTCTCAGTGAAAAGATCTTATCATAATGCTAGCTTAAATGTTGAAAAACTAACATAAAATGTAAATTAGAAATTATAAAATGTCAGCTTAAAATTATAACATAAATTAATATAAAAATAGCTTCAAGTAGGCTACCTGGGGTATTTTTACCCTAGGTGCCAAAAACTACTAAAATAAGAGAAACACTCTGAATGAAAGATTGGAGTGAGTTGGAGGGAGGGTGTCATGCCCCAACTGACCTCGTAAATGTCGTAAAATCCCTTGATGCCCCCCTCAAAGAAACATGTATGTCCTAGGAGGAAGGAGACGTCCTATAAGGAAGGATACTTAGGAGAGAAGGTGCCAACTCGCTGAAGGGCCAAGTGGGCCAAGAGCAGGGATGATTTTAAGGGGTAGCCAAAAAAAGGTGGGTGAATTTTTTTATTAAAATGGTTTTTTTATTTATTTAATAAATTAGCCCATTATAAATTTTATATGTAGCTGGCCCAAGTTAAATAGCCTTCATCTTGAAATAGGAAAAAACGGGAAAACGAAATTTAGCCCAGGAAAATATTGACATTTGCCCACATTTGCTTGAATTTTTCAGATTGGGAGGAGAAACGAAGATGGTTTGCCCTGGATTTATGGATAATAGGTTAAAAAATTGGTATTTCACCTTGGATTTATGGATAATAGGTTAAAAATTTGGTATTTCGTTGAGGATTTATGGATCTTTGGGTAAACCGGTCTTACTTCGACCTCGATTGGGGTAAATTGGACATAGTTCGTCCTGGATTTGGGTTTGTGGACAATTATTTAAGAAAAACGTGGAGCTTTAGTCAATTGGGGGATTTTTTTACTAGATTTGGTCCATATTTGAGAAAAATGTGGATAGATTTAGTCAAGTGAGGACGTTTTTTACCTATATAATGCTGCAAGAGTCAGGATCAACATCAATCTTGATTTCAATTGCAAATCGTGTCTTTACAGTGGCTGAGTGGATTAGTGGAAAGAAATTTAACAAGGTTCCTTCTATCTGTAGGACTTTTACAGGTTAGTTTTTTGAATCTTCTTTAAATTATTTCTTCTTTGGTTTATAGTAGAAGGTTGAAGTTGATATATGAAATTTTGCTAATCTGAGACCATCACGATTCACACTCGTCCGATATTTGGCAGGAATTCACCCATTGTACTTCACCATGATTGATTATATACTTGAATATCTTGATTCCCACTGTGCATAATCATAACCTCCACACTGGTTCCTTGTAGTAATCACCAGATAGCTTCAGTCTAAAAACAATAGCTAGGAGACTTTGTTTTTTTTAGTAATTAGGGTTTTTTCAGCTTCTGTCCAAAGGAAATAGCTAGGCCAGTGCAGCCCTTCCATTACTGGATCACCTCCTCTTTTTATTTATTATTCCTTCACTTCCGTCCCATGGTCCCTCTATTCACACGTTCCATCCAGCAACATCAGCAGAACGATTCAGTTCTCTATTGGGCATTTTAGATGCAAACATGGATGATTTTGTTGAGTGCATGGGTAAGGCTTTTGGTGGAGGGGAATTCTTATTAGTTTTCTAATTTGAGCACATCCCCTTTGGAGACCAAACAGAAGAGAACATATAGATGGGGTCCTAGTTATTACATAGTACATAGGAATCAGGATCTAAGGCTCAAGAGCTCAAGAGCCCCAAATCCCAAAAGCATATCCCAACCTTGAATATAGAGTCAATTAGTGCTTGAATTTATGAAAAAATCTATTTTAATATTTTAATAGATTAGTCGTGACCTTGCTGACCTTCCTAAAGTTGGGTCGTAGTCTTGATTAGGCTGCTAAACCTCACTGAACCTTACTAAACCTTCCTAGGCAGATATGTGATTGTATTGATGATTATATGTTGGGTTGTGACATTTGTGACCTTGCTTGACCTTGTGGGCTATTGTAGATAGGGCCGTGACTTTTTGGGATTTTAGATATGGCTTGTGAACCTTATGGGATTCTAGATATGAACCATGAACACTTGTTAAATTGTTAAACTCATCCGTGACTGTTTAAAGGATGTTTTGATTAAGTTGTGATCATTGTGATACCTCTAAGTTTGAACCGTAAATGTCCTAAGGTCTGTTCATCCTGTTAGAAAGGGATGCAATTGTTTTATGCCTGTTTGGAGTAGGCTATGACTGCTGGTGATTTTGACATGCTGATATAGATCTGTAATAATGAATTAGTAGCTTCATAATAGTGATAGATTAGAGCTGGATCCCAAACTGATGTGTTTTCATCCCTTACAAGAATGGAAATAACTGAGTGGTGTGTGTACTCATTCTCCAACATGTGTGGTGTACAGATTCACCTTCCCTTCCCCTATCTTATTAAAACCTCTATAGCCATGCCTAGAGCCAACAATTCCACCTTGAGCCCAATTGTTGGGTAATGTGACTCATGAGACAAGGAAGGTAAATGATTCAAACAAAGCTAACTTCCCAACCAAAGTTGCATTTGGATCTTTCCCCAATTCTAATAGTATTGACATTTTTTCTAAGGTGATGGAATCTGTAATTCCTTGGCCCTATTTTCCCAACCCCTTTTCTTCTAAGTATCCCATGGCTTGCATTATCGGGAGCGCCTTAAGGTAAGTAAAGTGGTCATTTGGATATGGTTCTTCTGGAATCTCACTAGTTGCTTGTTCTACCTTCCCTATTAATCCTACCATAGGAATTGTTTTTCCAATTGCTTCCATCATCATCATCCCCGGATCTTCCTCTTCATCATGGTGAAGGTTATCATATATTTGTTAAATTCTTTATCTCGAGGAAGATCAAAGTAGAGCACCTCTTATTTCTTCGGATACTTTTTCAACTTCTAATAGGCTCTTCTTTTGTGGTTTTTGAATCCATCTGAGTTCACTGAGGCGTATATTATATCTAAGGGATCCTCAAATTCCATGTCTTTAATGGTGAGTATTTCCCCCTTTTTCCTATAAAAGGAATAGTATGGTGGGTCCTCTAGAACTTTAGGAAGAGGAGCTAGGAACACTTGATTTGCCACTTGATTTGCTATTTGTCATAATCATAGCGTGTTCATATAATCAGTATGATTAGGCCCTTGAAAATTTCTCCACTAGACACCCCAGACCTAAACCTTCATAAAAGAACTATGCCATTTGGTTTTCACAGTAGCCATCAAGGTCCATGCCTAGATTCCTTTTTAGACCATTTTCTTGTGGCGAAACAAAGGCATTGAATTGAAGTGATAGAAGAAGGAACCTTCTTGAATTTAGTGATATGAGAAGGAGCCTTCTTGAATTTAGTTCTGGACTCCCTGGAATTGAATCAGTCCCTTTCCATATTTGCATTTTCCAGAGCCCTAGTGTGCCCATAGTTTAACATGGTGGAGTTTTACTGTCGATTCTAGTCAAATGTGTGCCCAGGGGCTAGAACCTCCATAAGACTACCTAGAAGTGTCTAAGATGCACTTGGAATCCTGGATTTAAGAATTAAGGTGGTTACATGTTGTATGATGGCTGAAACAATTCCCAGGATCACTATTTAAGGCTGTTAGGAGGCCGGGACATACCCAGAACTGCCCATGAGGACGATTCAACCCAGAGGAACCACCCAGATTTGCACTTTTAAGTTTTCACCTTTGTTTATACTATTTGATGATTTTTGTCACTTGGCATGGCTTCCAAAACTAAACCAGAATTGCTTTCTAGGGTTTGAAGTTGATCCAATGTCGCCAGAACTGAAGATCTGCCCCTTTTCCATTTTTAGAAGATCTAAGAATCAGCCTGACATTCCTCATCATTTGTGTTATAAGCTAGATATTAAAGAAGTAGATTTTTTGAAAGAGTATGATGTGTCATGAACATTTTCCAACCTTCACACCTAGAAAATTATAACAACAGTATACTACAGTGCAATGTTTAGAATCAACTTGGTCTTTACTACCAAATTGCATCTATTTTCTCTAGCAACACTATGAGGATTTTAGAACAGCTAGTGGAGAGTAAAAAAAGACAGGTGCAACAAAGGGATGTTGAGAATATATCCATAAACAAAAAAATCATATTTTCAAGAAACAATGGGACAATTAGCTACCAAAGAGGCTCACATATTCATGTCTCAGTGGATCTGCATATTCTTCAACAACATCATCTTCACATCAATATTTTAATAGCAACAAAGTATATTTGCAACGCCTTACATAGAACTGCAACAAAGTAGTAAATTCTAATTGTGGATAAAAAATGTGAATATTACATTAGTTGCATATCATTCTATTATGTACAACTCTTGCTCTTGCTAGAAAAGTTGCAATTACTATACCAACAATAGTCAGTGCTATACGTGTTATATTCCACCACTTCAAAACATCAACTATCAGTACCTCATGTCCCTCACAATGTTTCCAAAGTTTAAATAGCTCTTTCCTTTTTTGTCATAAATCTTTGCTAACCCGGAGAGAAGTTTTGGAGTGTCATCCCTCTCTTAATTCTAATTTCTAGCATCTATTGGGATTTTTGTTATATGCAATAAGATTACACATAGCATAATCATCTTTGGAGTGAGAACCAAACTTGTGTCATACCATATACAAAAATTCCATTTTTAGATTGCAACTGAAAAATATATTTGCATGGTAGCAATGTAATGTTGATCAAAACAGGGTGGTCTGCACAGAGCATACCCATTTCAATTTGGCAGAAAGACAATAAACACTTTTCATATTCTTGGCTATTAGTATTGCTTAAGCAACAAGGTATGCTAAATGCTTTCATCATGGATAACTTTTATTGAGGTATAAATATGCACGTAGAAGAAAATTATTGTCTGTCATGATTGCACAAGCATCATGGTATGCATGTATTATGGATAATTTCTTTTGAGTCTTAAATCTGCACAAAGGAAATACATGATGACAACTTCCAGGATTCATTCATGCAACATAGATAAGATAAGGGAAAGAGTAGGAATACTATTATTCACATTTGTCTCATTAGTGGAACTAAATGCAAAGAAGAGTTATGGGTATATGACACTTGTAAGAATTCAATAACTAACCATCAAACTACTTCACAACTTGCATTTTCACATTTCATCTTTTAACAAGAAACTTAAATAATACCTAACATGACCTTCCTATCTAGGATAAATATAGTATGGTCTATTCCACACCTATTGATGTTGCCACTTCAATATTGTTGTCCAATGACAGTAGTAAACCAATGACAAATAGAGCAAACATTTACATAGGAAACCCAATGAAGAATAGATCATAGGAAATCCAACGAGGAACAAAGCATAATAATATATCACTTTCTATGTCTTTCTAGGGATTTTATGAAAGTTATAATGATCAAGAAAATATTGGATATCCATTTGTTTGTAGTTATGCATGATTGAATATCTCCCACATATATAACAACATTGGCGTTATGGTGTTTGAAAGAGGAAGAATATCATACCCCAATCCAAAATCTTTGTTGTCTTGTATTTGTTTTGAAGTAAGAAAATTGCTTTCCATCCACATCAGAGTCTCTTCCTTGTGCATGCTACCTAGTTTAACTTTTTATTGAACTCCAACATTTAGAATTTATATTTTTGGGTGATTTATATCTGCTCACGTATGAATTTGTTTTGGATTTGATTTGGTTTTTGTTTTAGTGACAATAACACCACCCTTGTCTTTCTTTCATTCACATCCATCTGACCTCTGTACAAAAAAACACCAATGCTTAAACTTGAAAGGTGTTTTTGTAAGTTCTGTAATGTCCTTGCTATCAAAATTACATCATCTACATAAAGTAGAATTTTAGTTACCGCGACATTTACCCCTGCCTTATTTCCTATTAATCCATCTTTATAACTTGTTTATGTATGGCGGAGATAGCATGGGGTAGATAAACAACATTGCTTCACTTATACATCGCCTACTTAAGATCTTTGATCATGCTTCTTTGTTCTAATTTGAGCATTTCCATCTTGGTATATCCTATGCACCATAACTTTCCATTTCTTTGGGGTTGCCATTTCTTTGATCCTATCCCACAATATTTTTTTTGGCACTGTATCAAAAATATTTGCGAATTTTATAAAACAACACCATAAGTCATTCTTGGTGTCCCATGTCTTCTCTACCACATGCCATAAAGTGAGGCATTGGTAAATGGTAGAATACCAAATGGTAGAATGACTTAGCCTAAATTTTGCTTAACCCTTCGCTCTTTTTCTCTCTCTTTTTCCCACTGGAGAGAGAGAGAGAGAGAGAGAGAGAGAGAGAGAGAGAAAGAGATGCAATATTTGAAGATCGGTAATGTGGTGCAAAGACATTTTGTACTTGTCTTTAACATGCATCATCCTTCAAGTTTTCTTAATCATATTATCTACATATCCCTTTCAGAATTCCCACTTCCAAACTGTGATTCTCTAATTTTAGCATTTCAATCTTTATAAAGAACAAAAATTTGTGGCACTAGATTGCAGTCACAATAGCATATATGTGCAAGATAATTTAGGGTTGCTTCATATTTGTTTTGTCATATTTTGAAGGAAAGTTGAAGGTAGTATGTCAAAGGTTGAGCCAAATGAAGCCTTAAAGCATACTGGGGAACACATCCACAATGCATTTCAGACCTTCAAATTCATAATTTTGTGGCAGCATTAAATATGCAATAGTCATAGCCCATAATTACTCTTAATTTATATATTAAAAGCACCTTTATGAAGACTAATCAACTGGAAAAGAACAATCATAGAAGGGCTGGTTGACCTTGTTGACAGGTGGTTAATGTACAGAGTTTACATCACCAAACAATAGTTAAAGGGATTATATGAACATTCTATTCCAATGCTTTGATTAATAATACTTTGAAAATGGACTCATGGCATACAAGGATTATATAGAAGAGATGACACTTGCCCTTGTATGGGGATGACTTGGCTAAGGATAATTTTCCCATAGGTTGGAGTGACTTGGAACCCTTCTACATATTTAGGGGCATTTAGAAATGACATGGCACCCTCTCTTTGCACACATGTTGAGGCTACTTTATACTGGAAGGAGGAAGACTAACATTGTTTAGGGAAGCCTTTTAATGATTAGATGTGAACCCTTCATCACATTGAAGGGTCATAAGATGGCATGGTAGCACATATTCCCACTAAGTGATATAGAGAACACCCTATGCAAATAGGGGGGTAACAGGAGGAAACCCTATGTTTAGGAGGCAAAATTTCCTAGCATGTCACCCTAGGGATGCCTATTGTTTGGTACTGGGTTTGCAACTAGGATCCAAGGTGCATAAGAATCAATTTCCCTTGGCTAACCTCCTAGTTAATTGCATCAATAGATCATAGGATATTGTTTACATGTTCTTTGTATGAATTCTTGACTGTATTTCATCATCCACCAATTCAGGTACTCCTTGCATCATGAATTGATGTTGACAATCAATAAATCCCATGGTTAGTTTTTTATGGCAAGTAACTGGAGTCATTTTGTTGTTACAACAAGCAACACTTACGACATAAATTAAAGTGTTGAAGTGATTGCATAGAGTATAAAATGACATTTGGGTAAGAATTTGAATAGGACAAGAATTTTGCAACACACTTGTATAATTATTAGGATATTGAAGATGTGATTAGACAGAGAACTACAGAAGGAGATTTGTGGTCATGTCTAGCATGTGTATCAATCATGCGAGGATGCTCTGTGATTCAGAAATTTGCATAGTTTTGCATTTCATGATTGATAAGGCATAGTAACTAGTAGTCAGACAACCTATCTTCAAGGACCATCACACATTAATTGGCAGGAAATTGATATATGAGGAAACAAATATGGTAAGGTTTGGAAAGTGTTATATTTCACCTGTATAATTATTAGGAGATTGAGGGTGTGATTAGAGGGAGAACCACAGAAGGAGATTTGTGGCCATGTCTAGCATGTGTATCACTCATGTGAGGATGCTCTGCAATGCAGCAATTTGCATAGCTTTGCATTTGATTATTGATAAGAGAGCGAAACTAGTGTTTAGACACCCTATATTCAAGGATAATCACACATCAAATGGTTGGAAAAGTGATATATGAAAAAACAAATATGTTAAGGGATAGCATTTGCTGTAGACAATGACAATTCGATTGGCATGCCACATGATATTTGAAAATCCAATTCTGAGTGGATTGATGGAGGAAGATATTTAATTAAATTCATTAATTAGTGGGTTTGATTTAAATAGTGTGTACTGTGTGTTTTATTATGACCATCTGTTTTTTCTTTAATGATTGTCAGGTTATGCTAGTAGCTTGACACTTATATGAGTAAGATTTCCATGAATCTGTCCCTATGCAACAAATGGACCCTATCCCTTGTCAAAGTACCATTGAATTCCAACTTGAACTTTGATGTCCAATTGATCTGAAGTAGAGGGATTGGCAGTAGATACGCGCTTACAGAGCTAAATCAATTTAGTTGATGTGTAATTCTCTCCAATATTTTTTACTTTGGTGATTGCCAAGGTATGTTGGGCCCTGGAAATTACCCGGGTAAGAAGATTTTGGGTATTTCTAGAGTCAAACTCTTATTGAAGATGGAAACAGATGATTTTGAACTGTGGTTTGAGTCTAGTATTTGTAAGATTTAAACTGTGTCCCAATCTATGTTTTTCTATAGATGAAACGAACTGTCAGTTGAGTCAAGGGTATCGAATGTGATACAATGGTGTTTGAACTATAGATTGCACTTGAAATTGAATTCAAATTTCAAACCTTCAATTTCAAACCCTGCTCAAGTTAGGTGTTGGTGGTAAGGGAAATCTTCTACGGATTAATGCAACAAATTTTGCACCTACTCAAAATTATTTCCATGTTGTATCCAATGTTTAGATTGATATGGGTGCTACTGGTTGGATGTTTGTTTTGCATTTGGTCATTCTCCATTTCAGAAGTCACTGCTTGGACGATGTAGTGTTTTATAAAGCCCTTCTTTACAATTATTGTCCGGTTTGGAAGCTTTGAGCCCTTGCCTAGTTGAACATGACTAAGCTGTATGAGTAGATGCTGCATGCCTTGTAGAATGCAAACAAGACAAATTTAATTGGTGCTATACTGACTAGGCAAAAGTCAATCACAGTGTACACAAATTAAAGGTTTTCCCATAATGCAACATTGTAAACGTGAAGGGGATATATGGATCATAAAAAATGGAAGAAGTATAATTTGTTATCAAAGAATGATTAGAAGTGTGTTTTTTTCTTTTCTAAATCATTATTCCTGTGATGTTTTAAAAAATTGTTAGTTACTCCCTTCTACACAAATTAATAGAAATGTGTAGATTACTTATTAAAATGTGTACTCATTTTTAATTTCATTTATCATCGTAGGGGGCCTCTTGTGCCATAAAACTCAGAACTAGCCATACTTAAAGTTTAGATGATTTTTACTGCTGTTTATGCTTAGAGTTGGGTTTTGATGGTACTTCTACTTTCAATCTTAGACCTAGAATTTGCTATAGCCTTCTAGTCATTGCCTTTCAGTGGCTGCAAACTGCCTAAAAGGTGCCCATATTTGAGCACTAGGGAATTTTTGATGGTGGAATTAAACTCAGAACCCAAGATGAAGAGTGTTTACCTCATGAATGATTCCCAAAATTGCTACAGGTCTCTTTTCAATATTTTCATGCCTAGAAAGCACCTAGAATTAGGGATTTACGACTGCTTGTTGTTGTTATTCATGGCCAGATCTTGAAGTAATTATGACAGGATTGATCTCTACATTGTATGACAGGATTAGAAAATTAAATAAGAAACAGAGTGATTTTCTATATGAAGTCTTTGAGTTGAATAATAGTGAAAATATAATCTATTAGCTTGTTTTAATCTGATGGAAGAGTAAGTCATATGTGTAAATCTTTATCTTACATGGAATTGAATTTGAGTTTAGCAATCAAAATCCAGATAATCAATGAGAATCTATAAACATGAGAATTTTGTGCGCAGATGCTGAAGGGATTATACGTATAGAATCTGTGTTACGTATAGTGATTGATATTATGCTCGACATTGTTACTCTAATTTCTATACATTGTTAGCTTTGTATAACAAAGAATATATGAAGGATAAGTGTTCTATCTAATGTGTTTTGATGAAGATAGAGCATCTCAATTTCCTTATTGAAAAGGATAGGTTATGCTAAATACATAGATTCATTTAGCGGATCTTTCAAAAGCTAGGCATTTTGGCTAAATATACAAAGGTTCATTTGCAAGTTGTACAACTTGGGCTTAGAATTCATTGATATATTATTCATTTCTTCGTTGATGTGATGTCAATGCTTGTTATTTCAAGTTGGTGAATAAGAAATTATAGGAATTGTGTTAAAAATGGGGCATTATATACCTATTCAGTACACACCATAGGAGACATTTGTTATCATCTAAGGAAATGATCCTTTATGTTACATAGAACAAAGTCTACATATGTGTATGTCATGAATGTTGGCATTTTACGGCACGATGGATGTCATGCTTGTTTCAATTTTGTGGATTGTTTTCCAAAAGAATAATGTGGAGCATAATTTATTATTCTATTATTTTATCGGTTTGTCAAGATTCAGGTCCCTAGTGCTGTTGTGTTTCATTGACACCTTCCACTTGTATTAGTGTTATACCTCCTTCGGGGAAAGAGTCAATGAAAGAGTCAATTAAAATTCATTGAAAGAGTCAATGTAAACACTCATTGTAAGTCAGGTAAATATAAATTGATAATGTGCAATTGTATTAATTTTATATCATTTTTCTCATGCAGGCTTCACTTCTGGTTTCTATATCGATTTGGAATTTCAATTTTGGAATATTAAGTAAGATGTCAAACATAGATTGTGGAAAGAAAAATAAAAAATCAAAACAAAAGGATGCAATATCATATTTCTAAAAGCCTTAATCCAATAATCCACATCCTATTCATGCTTCAAGCTCTCTTGAGCAAGGTATCAGTGAGAGAGATGTCAACACTTTTGAGAATGCATCTGCAACCCAGACAATGGATGGTAGAATACATTCCTCTAATGATCAAAGTGAGACAAATGCATTTCCATCTGAAATTGGTAGTTCAAATGTTGAATATTTTTCATTGCAAGGTGACACAGTGCATTCATGGAAAAGGAAAAAGGGCTAATGGGACGGAGGGAGAAGATTCAAAGTTGATTGGGTCTCAAGATACGCATGTATTGAACCAATACCTCGAGGAAATGAGAATGAGACCTTATGAGAATTTAAATGCATTTCATATAGTTGGAAACTTGACAAGGTAGTGAAATTGCAGATGAAGTTAGACACAATTGAGAAGCATGTTGGGAAGGTGTATGATAAGAAAATTGCAAATGATGAGAATAAATCTACTTCCAGATGGAAATATGTTAGTGAATGTCGACATCTCCAATTTGAAGTGGAATATAATGAATTCTTACTAAATAAGAAAAAACTCTAGGAAATTGGAGGAACCATCACATGTCAATTTGGAAAGATGATGGAAACAATTTTTTTATCAAAGACAATACAATTAAGCACTGTATTTCACCTCCTATCCAATGGTCGTCCTATGATAGATTATCCAAAAATGAAGAAATGTCTATCTTTTATTCAAGTGCCAAATTTTCCATCTTCTCATTGGTCTTAATCGAGTGGTTGGGAATGGGGAAAATATCTAGCTAAAGTAGAAAATGACGATATGAAAGATAAGATTACAAATGCTACATTTTTGTCACCGTCTTTGGATTAAGTTACGGTTATTGATAATACCTCATGGATTTGCATGAGCATTTATATGGTCAATGACCATATCAAGAATTCCTATCTACTTGGAATTCATAAAATGACCAAAAGTTCTAAAGCAGAAAATATTTATGAACTTGTTATTGATAGTTTGAAGGAAATTGGTGGTATGGATCATTCCATGATTGTAAAAAATTAGTTTGTGTTGGAGAATATGGAGCATCAGTAATGCAAGGACAAAGGAATGGCCTTTTTGCTAGAATGCAACTCTTGGCTTCACCATATATTCTTAGTATTCATTTTATGGTTCACATGATGAATCTTGCATTTAAAATAGTGAGAAAATTTTCATTGGTTTCAAAGGTTGAATGTCTTGCAAGTGAGGTTCATGCATACTTTTGTCGGAGTCCCAAATGACTTTTAGAGTTTAAATTTTTATTTTTATTTTTTTATTTTATTTATTTTTTATTATTATTATTTTTTCTTTTTTTTTCTTTTTCTGATGGTGTTACAAATGGAAAAAAACTATTAAAAGCTGTTGATACAAGATGGATATCATTGAAGGGACCAGCTGAAAGACTATTCAATGAATATGCATCCTTGGTAGGGGTGATGTATGAGCATCGCTCAAGTGTAGAAAAAACTCAAACTCTTCTATTTCTACTAACTGTTATAGAGAAATTATTAACATTGGCTGGAACTCTTCCTATGCTTCATTAAATGAATAACCTCGTGAATATGGCTAAGATTCGAACGATGTATATTGCTGAATACACAAGAGCAAGAAAATTAACATGTCTTGCATTGGATAATTTGTATATTATGGAAGAGTCTTTTACAGATTTAGCATTTACAAACTGGAGGAAGATAATCAATATAGAAAATGATGATTTTTTTATAAAGTTTGATGAAAAAGGGATGCTATGTATGGCAGTTCATGGGCATATGGTTCCCTTTTATTATAATGAGAAGATAGGAAAATCCACCAAACAGTGCCCCGTATCAAGAGAATGATTTCATGATGTTGTAATTTCAGTGAGACATAACTTGAAATAAATTGCAAAATCACTATCATCAGAGATAAGAGAACACTTTCATTGAGATGAATTGTTGGAGGCCATGTATATCGTATACTCTTAATATTGGGACCATAGTCAAGGTTAAAAAACTATACAAGATGAATTTATAAATAAAATCAAGATTTTGTAGAGCCATTTTTATCGAGAGGCCGAGATACAAGGAGAACATATTCAAGGTATTTTAGATAAAAAAAATGATAGATCAAGCTGAATGTTTTGGTAGAACAACGTGGGACCAATTTTCTCCGTCAGATAGTAAAGAATATGGTGCAATTACAAGACTATGGACTAATCTCAGTGGTAGCGAAATGCTACAGGAAAGCATGCTATAATATTTCAAATTAGCGAATTTATGTCAAACCATGATTTTGGGACCAGTGGAGGATGAGAGAATGTTTAGTGCAATGACATTCTTGAAGTCAAAGTTGAGGAACAAGCTTGATAAAAATGTGGATACATGCTTAAGATTCTATGTAACAAAGTATGAGGTTGAAAATTTTCCATATGAAATAGCATTAGCTCTTTGGCAATCAGATCGTGAAAGAAGGGGAAAAAACAATATAACAAATATCTCTAATGAACTT
This sequence comes from Pseudotsuga menziesii, assembly GCA_001517045.1. Taxonomy (NCBI): domain Eukaryota; kingdom Viridiplantae; phylum Streptophyta; class Pinopsida; order Pinales; family Pinaceae; genus Pseudotsuga; species Pseudotsuga menziesii. Next base: position 48,396 of record LPNX010182065.1, on the reverse strand, counting down.
GATGTCGAAAATGAGGACCAAGTCTAGAATGTGAATTGGAAATTGGATTTTACCTAAGATTGTATATTGTCTAATACACATTAAGGACTCTTGAGTCTTATTTTTGTCCAGATGTTCCATGTACCCTTGCTGGTGATCACTATATGTGAATTTGAGGTCATTTTTTAGGTAAAAATAGATTCTATATTGTATTTTTTTGTTGTAACATTGATGATTTGAGCTACATTACCTTCATGCAGCTTGTTTTAATATTGATATTTTATATTTATCTCTTACATTGTCTCTTTCTTGTATGTGACAGGAAGTGACGGTAATTTGAGAAAGCTAGGCCTAGGATCTATCTCTTCACATAGATAGTGTCCTAACATTAAAGGATAAATAACTAATTTGACAACACTTTCGCTAAGAAATAATGAGCTCATTCAAGTACATGAAACCATGTTGGTGTTTAATAGGAATATCTTGACAAATTTTTATGGTTTGTTTATTTCTTTTGTTTGAAGCATTTTGTTTCTTTTTGAAGTTTGTGTGTATTTTGGTTAAATATTATGTTAGTCCCTTGAATGCTTCTAGTTCTCATTTGATGCTTGATTTAGCCATTTGTTGTAGCTTGAATCAAGATTTGTTTTATTCGATTTTGATTGATTTAGGGTTTGAGAAAAGATATTTTTATTACATTTTAGTTGCATGAATTAATTGTCTTCACTTTTTTGAGTCCTGATTCTTTTATGTTGATTGCATATTTTCTTTGTAAATACTTAGCATTATTCAAAAAAATAAATGAGCTTTCATAGCTAAGCGAAGAGAAAAATGGTCTATGCACTAGGTTTCTATGAATTTATCATAGGTTACCTATTGGCACGAGACCAACATTCATCTAATGCAATAATCTATTGGCATAATTGTATTAGCCTCTAGTGAAAACTATTCTTCCAGAAGACTATCATTATCAACCAAAGAGATTGTGAGGTTGTTTGTACTTCACTGATGGTACTGCTTCTCTATTGTTTAATTCCTGTATATTGTTGAGGTTGTTGCTTTGCTTTTTTTGAGACAATGATTCTGTTCCAGCAGTATAATTTTTTTGGACATGCGTTCGTAGTTGGCATCCATACATTTGTAGGGAAGTTTCTATTCAACATAATTATTTTATGGGTTAGATTTCCTTACCTATACATCTAACATTTTCAAGGAAGTTTCTTACCTGTACACACACTTACATTTCTGCACAAGTTGAGTTTATTTTTTCATGCCTTGTTGGATGCTTTTATGCAATCATCATTTCCAAGATTGTAATATCCTTCTTACTACAAAGGGAAAGTTCGCTAAGTTTTATTCCTGATATGTTCACTTGTTTGGTTTTGTACTTCCTTCAAACACTTCCTAAACCCACTAGTTTACTCACTGTTTTCACTTCAGATTTGATTCTTGGACTGCTTATTATAATTATGAATATATTTGCTAGTATATCAAGATATTTTACCATGCTTGTTTCAACACCCAATCATAAAGTTCTTGTACTTTTAACAAGAGGATAATATATGTAGCAAATACCCTGACAAACTAGAAATGCATAATATAAATTGATGTATTTATTAATGAAGCAATAGGAATATGCCTAGAAGTGACACTAGATGATTTGAAGCATGGAAATTTTCCCAACACATATGTAATATTGTCTCCCTTGCTGTAGAGGTCTCCCAAGAGTAGTAACAAGCTGTCCACAACAGGTATATTCTTACCAGTATATATTAATGCTGCCCAACAATGTGATATAGACCCCACAGTTGCTCCCAATCAGGAAATCCTCCACTCAGTAGTTAGATATGGAAGGATACTTCCCAACAATTTTAATTAGTTTCTATCTTGGCTATGGGCATGGTTTAAATCACTTTCTTGTTTTATATATCCTTTATAACCCTATTAACTAACTGCTATAGGTTTCTTCTCTTGTAAATCTGACTTCTAGACAAATTTCTACTGTTGATTTGGCTGCAATATTTAATTGAACACTTTGGTTATTTCTTGTTGTTGCTGACTGTCATTTATCAAGCTATTGGGAACATTGTTTAGTGCTTACATGGTCATAGTTATAGTGTTTTCTTGGGTGGAAAAACATAATATGAAAAACATATATAATATTTCACTCCCAACAAATTGTCTAGCACACTAATCATATTTGAATAGATACGAATAAATCCATAAGAATAAATCTTGATCAAGAGAGATTGTAGTGGTTGTCCAATATTTTGAACCTCAAACATAATCATGTCTTCTTCGATTACATCCTTTTGGTGGCCATCCTGTTCTATTGCATGTTCCTATCCATATGGTCATTCTCAATATTATTTCGACTAGAGGATTCATTGTCTCTCAACAAAAATTTCTGGAAAATGCTCCAACTTTCACTATCAACATCTCTTCCACCAACATCTCTTTTTGGATAATTTCTTGCACTCTTCCCTTCATTATATCCCACATTCAAACTATCAGAAAAATGCCTATGGATTTACTTTTTTCTTTGAAGATTTCTCAGTTTCTTAGAGGTCTTATTCTCAAAAATACCAATCACTTCTTAAACATGTAAGTGCAAATATTTAGCTTTGTTCTTCAAGTCATATTCAACATAATTATCCGCCTTTGAGTTGGAATCTTCTAAAATTTCCTCTTTTCTTGTTTGATCATGCCTTTTTTATGTGATGTAGTTTATATATGAATAACCACAATACCATGATGTTTGTTTCCTGACAGCCCAATCTAAACCTTTCTCCATGGAGAAGGGGATATTATATGTTGTGATGTGGACCTTCTTTGCAGATGTTTGTGTGATTCCTGCTCGGATATATATTCTTTTAGGTTAGATTGAATGTATGGATTTGCAATATACAATGATCTCGAGAGATATTTTGAACATCATGTTTCTGATTTTTTTATTTTACATTTCCATCCCTCTCATCCATTGCACTACATTTGATGTTTGAGGATATATTAAATATGCGTGGTTCTTCCCTTTTGGTTATACCAAATCAACGTCTTCTTTGTGTGTCCAATGTGATGATAAATGGGGTGATGCATGGCTAAACTTGGATGCTCATCTCCTTGAGGACATATTCTTTGGTAAAAAGGAGGATTTGGAGAATAAATATGATAATATGGGACACCTTGCATTGGAAACCCATGAATCCCTTGCATCATATGTCCCTGACAAACCCCATGAGATTGAAAACCATGCATGTGTTGTGGATCCTAGAGTTACCAAACAAGAATCATGGGTTGTTGTAAATGGCCTTAGGGGTAATCATTACTTCAATACAGAACTAGGGATACTAGGCCATCCACTAGATATAAAAACAACATTAAAATTTGACATCAGTAACCATGATGGGAGTCTATCACAATGCAACCTATTAACTGCACATAATATTAGCATGTATCTTTCAATTTAAAAATAATAAAATAAAACAAGATAGTAGACCTACCTCCATTGCGACTTGCACAAGAATTCTCCCCATTGGCATCTATTATGTATTCAACCCCATTAGATTTCCCAAGGTTTCTAATACCATCCAAAGAAGAAACCTTTGAATCACTAACTTCACTAGGAACATTAGACCATGTATTAGAGAAGTCCTTGCGATTTAAGCGTCGAACACTAGATTCACTGTTTAATGTAATCCCATAAGCATTGATCAAACCTTTCTCAGATTGTGTTGAAGAAGATTCCATAGTCTCTAATTCTAGTTCTTCATAATTTTCTAGCACATGGTAACCAGATTATGCACCTACAGGAAACTAACACAGCCAGATTTTAAGGACTAACCAAAACTGCAATATGAATATGCCATAATCTAGAAATTATACACACTACAAAATAAAAAATGGAACATGTAGACCACTACCAAAACATATGCTACTAATCTTCCATTACAGTTGAACAAAATTGTTACTTGAACTTTGATGTCCAATTGATATGAAGTAGAGGGATTGGCAGTAGATAGAAGGTTTTTCCAGAATGCAACATTGTAAACATGAAGAGGATATATGGAACATAAAAAATGGCAGAAGTACAATTTGTTATCAAAGAATGATTAGAAGTGTGTTTTCTTTTTTTTAAAATCATTATTCCTTTGATGGTTTAAAAAATTGTTAGTTATTCCCTTTTACACAAATGAATAGAAATTTGTAGATTACTTATTAAATTGTGAATAAATTCCAAGGTTGAGATAATGTGTTGGGAATATTGTCTAATACTACCTAGAAGTGTCTAATATGCACATGGATTTAAGAATTAGGGTGGTTACATGTTTGATGGTTAAAACAATTCCTAGGATCACTGTTTAAGGCCATTGGGAGGCTGGGACATACCCAAAACTGCCCACGAGGCCGATTCAACCCAGAGGAACCGCCCAAAATTGCACTTTTCACCTATGTTTATGTTGTTTGATGAATTTTGTCACTGTATTGGTTTCCAAAAATAAACCACAATTGCTTTATAGGGTTTGAAGTTGACCCAACGTTGCTAGAAATGAAGATCTGCCCCTTTTCATTTTCCAGAAGATCTAAGAATCGACCTAGCGTTCCTCTAAAAACATAAGGTGAACACCCTATGCAAATAGGGGGGTAACAGGATGAAACTCTATGTTTAGGAGGAAAACTTTCATATCCTTTCCCCCTAGGGATTCCTATTGTGTTTTACTGGGTTCGCAGCTAGGATCCAAGGTGCATAAGAATCAATCCTAACTACCAGTGATTATCTTTGAAACATTGTGTTCTGATGTGAAGGGAAAAGATGTTGAATTTTAATTCAATTTTCAATCCTTGACAATAAATATTCAATCATTTATGATTGATGGATCCCTATTTTCTTTAGATTCTCAGCTGTCAAAATTTTCTGATGGGTGAATGGCCAGAAGATGGTGTTTACCTTTTGCAAGGAATCCTTTGCCCAAATGTAATTCTGGTATTTATGTTGGGGATATTGTATCTTCATGGTATAGAAATATATGGATTCCCCTCAGATTATATTGTCTGGATGGTTCGTCATAGTTGGCACTTTCCCTTACATTGCTGGTAGAAGGAGCTGACATTCTTTGTATCACATTCAGAGGCAGCTTTAGTGCCCTATTTGATTTCCAACTCAACCACCTGAGGTAGTCATCATCCTATGACCCATACTGGAATATATGATATGTGGGTTAGCTACTAGGCCTTAAACCATGCTTTCTTATTATGGAAGTTTATGCTGTCTTGCACATATGGATTGGCAAGAATTCTATCCTCCTCCCATAGTAGGATGGTCTTCAGTCTTGACACAGTTTGCTTCTTTACAGATTATGGAAGCTTATACTCTATTGCAATGTTGGCTTGGAAATAATTCTATCCTCCCACAGTAGGATAATTTCCTGTCTGGACACATAGTTTGTTTCATTATCAGTCACATAGTTGTGAACTTGTATGGCATTCATTCATGTATTCATGTCTTTTGTATTGTTTGTGGAGTAGCATATGAAGCAAGGGTAGATTTAGTCAAAGGACCGACACCATGCTGATACAAGTACATGTTAAGCATAACTTGTAGAACCTATAGCATATTAAGTGCCTATAAAATACCTATAAGAAAAGTCAGGGAAAATAGTATAGGTGGCATAAACTAGGGTTCTCTACATATTTTTAACTACTATTGGATCCGAAAAATGTATAATTTTTTGTTCAAGTGGTGGTGGGGGGGTTTATTTTTTATGGGATTGAGACTCGCTGACCATTTGTTAGATAGACAGGATGAATTTGTCTCTCAGCTATTGTTCTTAGAGTCCGTAACCTCTATGTTCCTCATTTTTGGTCTATGAGTTCAATTATTATGGAGTCCTAAAGAATGCCAAACATAATCCGAACACCAATTCATCGGTAGTATAGTATCTTGTGATTTTTCTTAGACTGTGTATTTCAATGAACTGTCAAGGTCATCCCTACTTCAATTTATAAGGTATTCATCTATTATGATGGATTTGGGTAGAAACAGGAGATAACCTACTTGTGATGTTGAGTTGGGACTTTTATAATTATATCTACATCATGGCTCTACCATTGCATTGGGAAACTTATTAACGAATTCATTATTTTACTGATTGAAGAGGATGGGTATTAATGTTTGAGTTAGGACTTTTTTAATTGTACCTACATTGTGGCTCTACCATTGTGTTGGGAAAGTTATTGACGAATTTATTATTTTTACTAATTGAAGAGGAGGGGTATTAATGTTGAAAAAAATACCAATAGAGGGATATTCCAATAAAGTGAGATAGTTTTCAACATCACATAGATAACAAGTGCAAGTCAATATTGAGAATATATTTCATTATTGTCAAAAAAAGATAGATCCCTTGGAGAGAAACTCACTCATCACTTGGAACAATAAATATGCTTACATTCTTCTCAACATATATTAGTCACTGTATTATGTATGCTAATGATCAAGCTGTGCATGACCCACAGGAGATTAGTGTCTGTGGTGATAAAGGTGCCCTCCTTGGCCTGATGCCCTTCCTTCTTGCACTAAGGATAAGCTGCTTTGAAGGAAAATTCTAGCTGTTAGATTCCCTCCTTTTCCAGAGGGGAGTCAGCTGAAAAGTATCCATCCAATGTTCCATCTTTGGAGGGTATTAATCCAGGTTCTTCAATTAAAGGTGCTTCTTTTCTTTAAGTGATATAAGTTTAAGATTTGGTTAGATCTATCAATGACTCAATGGTTCTCAACCCCAAAATTTGTCTCATGCTGGAAGATTCATAATGGGGATATCAAGCTCTATCCAGGTTCATAAAGTATCATCAAAATACGTTTGTAATAACATTAAATCCTTCAAAGACAAGGCCTTGATCTGGTATTTTGACAGATATTGGACACATTGTGATGCTTTCATGAGCTGGATAAGTGACAACTGGACAACAAATTTATTGGTAATATGCCATGTTTCAAATATTTTCATAGTTCGTTACAATGAAGTTGAAGATATTAAGAGAGTAATGGAAGAAGGGTCCTCAATTTGGGGTGGGGTTGGTTCTTCTTGGCGACTTGGTTCCTAGAATTAAAAGGGAAACATAATGATGCCATTATGTAGCCATACCTCCATGCAATTTTAAACCAACTGATATTTCCAATACTGTAGCCATCCTCCCTGAGCTGCTTGGATGGATGCATCTGCTAAAGATTTATTGTCCTTTTCATCATTCATGTTATTCTTTCTAAAAGTACATCTATCAAAAACTTCACAATAACCTATCCATGGATTTTTTCCTGCCCTCACTTTAAGTTCATTGCCAAATTCCCAAGCAAGCCAAGATCCCAGAATTGTGAATGCCTTGACCAAGCCTTTTTAGACTATTGAAATTCCATTTTTTTTCCTTTTCGGTGTGATTCAATCTTCCATTTCCTTATTCTCCAGGTATTTTGCAAAATTCAACAGTAATGGAGTTAATGAGACCAATGTTTCATATATCATCTCAGGGAAAGTATTGGCGAGGGTATGGAATATAAATTCTCGGTGGTATTGGTGTAAAATATCTGAAAATCTAGGAAAATGTCACAAGTCCTCAAAAAAATATACAAATACTCATTGTTTTCAAATTTTTGAACATCTAAAGAAACAACAACATCAAATAGAAACATTGCTACATAAATCTGTTGATACAACTAATAAATAAGATACATATCAAGTGGTCACATATCATTACTAAATTGAAACTTAGGATTTCTAAAGTATATCCAAATAAGACTCATGTTGATGTGAAGAGTCAATTAGCAAAACAAAAATTGTAGTATGCTTTTTATAAATAGAGTGGAAGGAGGACCGAGACCAATACCTATCAAGGTTTGGAAAATGGACTGAATAAAGGAACAAGGAGGGATGGAAATAAGTGAGTGGGGATCATGAGAAGCATTATTACAACATGCAACATTTAATCTATGTATGCTTGGTTAGATTGCTGAAAACTTAATCAATGTAGGCCACTAAAAAGGTGCTCTACTTGTCAACACGCTAAAATGATTAGGTGTGATCTTACTCCAAGATTTGATGCATGATATATGCTTTCATTTAAACACCATTACATAAATGTACTGATCATAAAATAAGAACAATAAGAAAAGTTAACAGGTAGGACCTTGTTTTAGCCTCCTTATTCATAAATAAATCGGTCTTATTGAAGCCCTAGCTTCAACATAATTTAGATGTGGTTTCCAACATGTCAAATCAACTAAAAATGGATGGTATAAGCTATGAACATGCACACTTTTTTGCATTTTCCAGCAGTAGGCCGACCATTAGAGGAAATTTCAACTCAAAATGGGACTCCTAAGAAAAATAATACTAGCAATTTCCCCAAGAAGGTGCAATAATACGCTGATAAGTTGGAGCGTTTGAAGGTAAAGAAGGCTCAAAATGAGAAATAAAACCAAGTTGGTGCAGAACTGGTGTACTTGTATTTATCAATATCTCAACAAATCTCTTTGTAGCTTTATTTGGGTGAACACAGAGAGAATCAAGGGCTTCCATCGTATTACATACAACATCTATTGCACTCCCAAAAACTAATCACTTTGTATCTTTATTTGGATGAATATGAAGAGAAACAAGGGCTTCCATAATATTACTTACAACATCTATTTCACTTCCACTTCCAAAGACTAGGGGTGATGGGAATTAATAGAACCCATGAGATGACCATAAAGATCATGGTTTATAGAGGCTCCAAACAAGGATTTGCATTAAACAACCAAATGAGATTGATTTTTCCCAAGAGGAGAAAAATAAGGAGATTTGAGCCTCGACTTTTATTCTATGAGGTCAACTTTGGAGGCCACGTTTTCAATTGGTCGAAATCGGTCGTCCCTCTATCAAATAGTAAGTCACCACCTATACAAATCTTACATTGATGGAAATAGTTGGATTTCAACCACAATAACAAAATCGTTAAGTTCTGAACAGGTTACGTTTCACACGAAAGGTAAGCAGTGAGCAAGGAGCGACTGGCTAAGCGACTGGGGTAGCTACTGTTTGAGCTTGCGAGCAATACACTCCGTCTGATTATGAAACTATGGGTTACGGGTACCAGTCCTGATTTTGAACAAAAAGCTATGAAAATAAGGGAAAAAATCTTGTTTGTCCAAAATAAAATCTATAATGAGGTGCGAGAATCCCACTGTAGGTGTTTTTCTATCTTAGGTTCGGTTTGTAAATCACTGTTCAACTTCGTCGTCACTTTTAATAATAAAAACAAGCCATGTGTTTCACTGGATTTCCATCATGGTGTGTATGAAATTCTTAGCAATAGTTTTTAACCCTTAATATCAAATTAAATTGAGTCCACACAACACACATGAACCTACCACTTTACATGATATATATTATTGCTCAATGTTGTGATTAAGTAATAAAGAGGGTGTGCTCTAACCATGACAAAGTGCATACAAGCTCTCAATGGAGACTCCTATTCAAACATTCATTCCATTCTCTATTAAGATGGCTATATAAGAGAACTACATCACTTATATTAGTAAATGAAAACATGTAAATTCCAATGAATTCTAGAATTGGACACTTTAAAGTTGCATTATGAATATATCACACCATCCTTTGATTTGGATCCTTAAGATAGATACATTATTAACACATTAACAATCTCAACCACTTGGAGAGAATCTTTAATATTCAACTAGATATAATAATTTCCTAATTAAAACAAAACCATTTAGATAGAAAAAATCTCTACATCAGAATTATCAATACAATAATAACTACAAGCCTCGTGTATTATTGCACATTATTCTATAAGATACGTAGGACTTAATAATTTCAACACTCTCCCTTAAAGAGTACTTGTCTTAATCTCTATGTGGTCACTTATTCTCCATTATCTTTTACTTGTTTAATGCAGCAAATTTCCACCAATAACTGAAAAACCTTACAATCAACAAAGTCTATATTTCGTCCAAGATGGCATTTGCATCTTGTACCTTGATCAGACATCATTAATTGTCAATGTCCATATAAAGGAACAACCATCTACCCAACTACATGGGTACCTAACCACTTAACCAAAAGTATAGAGGATTTCATGTAGGTACATGGGTCATTCAAGTTCTGTACGAACCTACCCCGATTGCTCATAAAAATACATTAGGTTTCTAGGCCTACCACACCTTTGAGAGTTTACAACCAACACAGTCCACTCATAAAGATTTAATCAATACACACTACCCACTCCTTCTTCTTCTTCTTATTAAATCAATACACATAAATATTTTTTTCTTCTTCCCCATGGGAAACCCCAAACTTCTCCGTGACTTAGCTGTTTTTTTTCTTCTTCGTCGTGGGAAACCCCCATTAGAGGAAATTTCAATTTAAAATGGTCCTTCTAAAAATAATACAAATTCCATGTCATCATGTATTAGCCAATCAAAATGCTTTAAAATTCAAACAGGGAGCACCTCATAAACAATTTTTTGATATAAATTTGGGGATAAGTATCATAAAAAAACTACTTTTTTTGTTCCTATTTTCGACATATCTCCCCGTGTTTTTACTCAAATTTAGATCGAGAGAGGTCATTGGATGCGAAATTGAATTCCGCATCCAACGAGTACCCACTTGGAATACTTTTGATGGGCCTCGCTACCCCAAAAACAAGAAATACCTGAAAAACATGATGATGATGTCATCATCACATTTGTTTTCAGGTATTTCTTGTTTTTGGGGTAGCGAGGCCCATCAAAAGTATGCCGAGAGGGTACTCGTTGGATGCGGAATTCAATTATGCACCCAACGAGCTCTCCCGATCGAAATTTGAGTAAAAACACAGGGAGATATGTCAAAAATACGAACAAAAAAATAGTTTTTTCTTTTCTTCCTCCAAAATTAATAAATATTATTTTATTAATTTTCCTTAGGAGGTCCATTTTGAGTTGAAATTTCGTCTAATGCTTCCCCGTGAATTAGCCATTTTTTTTCTTTTTTCAAAGTTAAGTAAAATAAATTTTAACTTGGATGTTCAAAGTGTCAAGTGGGTTAAATTTCAAAGTGTTAAGTAAGATAATGTTCGAAGTGTTAGAATTTGATTGTTGAAATGAGTTTGTGCACTGAATCGGGGAAAGCAAGGGATGAATCTCAGTGGATCGTGGCATAAAGGCCACTCTACCACTTACAATACCCTGTAATGTATTTAATTTGCATGCAAAGGATTCTTCTCGCCAACCATTTGGAATTGAACTTCAAAGCTGCCCCAACCGGTTTTTCTCCCTGCTAGAGTTCGCCAGTGACACGAGCCCTTGGGGATGCTGAAGCACCCCTACTGTGGGCCATGATATAGTCAAAGAGTGACAAGCACCGCTTCTAGCATGGATTATGACTTAGAGGCATTCAGTCATAATCCGACACACAGTAGCTTCGTGCCATTGGATTTTCAACCAAACGCGATGACCAATTGTGTGAATCAACGGTTCCTCTCGTACTAAGTTGAATTACTATTGTAGCACAATTCATCAGTAGGGTAAAACTAACTATCTCACGACAGTCTAAACCCATCTCACGTGGGAAAGGCAGTGGGAGTTAAGGAGACAGAGTGGTCACCCAACCACAAACTATATATATATGCTAATTTAATTTCAAAAAATATTTTTTAAAAAAAATTAGAAGTTAATTTGTCTTAAATTTTGACATAAATTTGGCATCTCTTTAATGACTACCGATAGCTAGAATAAATATTCATTTAAAATTAATTTAATTTCAAAATTTTAGACAAGTACAGATTTTGTTTTAAGGCATAAATTAATACGTTTTGAATTTGATTGATGGAAAATTTATTAAAAATAATTCTAAATAATAAATTAAAAAAATAAAATAAAAATAATTCTAAATAATAAATTAAAAAAAATAGATGCTATTTGGATAACTCCATTGTGAACGAGGCAATGAAGCAAAAATGTTGGCATATAATTGCCATGAAAAATATATGAGTGAACAAGACAATGATGTAACTTGTAAATAAATGTAAAAAAGGCATTTACGAGTCTCAAAAGAATCCAGATTCCACTTCACCCCCGTGATTCCTTGTCGGGTAAAAATTACTCTTCTATTACAATTGGGCGGTTGATTTTCCATGTAACCGTCTGTTTTCTTGGGAAAGGAGCACAAGGTAGAAGTTCGCGTGCAAGCAAAAGAAGGTGCACCGCGCGCGCGACAAGAATAAAGGAAGGCCGCAAAGGAAGCAAAGGATCAACACAGGCAGAAGGGAGATGCATGTGACAAAAGAAAGTCGAGCACATGGGCATGCAGGTAATAACGACCGGAAGACAACAAGTGCAGATCATGGCCGCAGGTGATAAGGACTGGAATACGACAGGTGCAAATCGTGGCCGTTTAAGATGACGTAAGCCTGCAGCAACGCACGTACGAGGGAATATTTGTAAGTCAGGCCGATATTTCCTTGTGTTAGACCCTGACAGCCTATTTTGATGGCTGATCATGACCTGTAACTGTTAAGCAGTTTTTAGTCGACCTTGTGTGGTCTGAAAGAAGTTATAAATAGGGAGAACCCGTTCTGTAAAAGGGTTGGTGATTAATAGTTATTGTTTTGCTGTTTATTGGAGGTCCGTAGAAAAGGACGCCACTTTGTTGTAATTTTGTAGAGGTTAGAAGAAGAGAAGACTCAGGAAGAGTCTCATAGAGATAGGAGGCTGATGAGCCACAGAATTGGCTGCTGTGCACGTAGACTACTAGGAGTAGAAATAGGGTAGAAGAACAAATTAGAGAGCATGAGAACCAGAAGTCTGAGTCATCAAGATATATCATAAGATCAGTCTGCATCCTGCAGATTGCAAGGTGCTATATCCTTTTCTCATGCCAGATGAAGAGCACCTTGGTGGTTTTTCCCAGATGGGTTTCCATGTTATCCCTTGTGTTTGAATGGGTGATTGATGTTGTGAATGTTTATGTGAATGGTTGTTATTTGCTTACTACTTGATGATGAAATATTGGTTAAATGCATGATGTTATATTGTAATCAGTAGATGAATGTTTAAGAAAGCATCGTTGGGATATATGCATATGTCGGCCGGTACGTAATGTCTTAAGTCACAATGAAAGTCGCAGACGATCTGTTAGTACGAGTCAGCTGCGCTACACAAGTTGTGCTAGTTGTGGGATTGAGAACAAGGCTAGGTTGTGCACGTTGACATATTGTTGTGCTCAGTTGCACAAGGTTGACCCCACCATATAGCCATCTCGTTGCCTTTGTTGAGTGCCTTGGCCGCATGCCAAGGGACTATAATCCCTTGACAATTGTGGAAACATGGTTCCGGCGGTTACCCATCGAAGAGATATCTCGGGTGACACTGCGCTTGCTCTGCAGGTGTTGCTGACGGGGGTTGCTCTATAAGGCTAGTATCTCGGGTGGTTGTTGGGTTGATAGGTTGCACAGGACCTGGGTCGCGGGAGTTAGGAAAAGTGGCCAACAAATGGTTCCGTTGTCGGGACCCTTATTGATCAAATGAGGGAAATATTGCGACACCCGACGAATAACAATATAGAAGATTGGTTGGACTCTAAAACACTAAGAATTCATGCAAGAGGAGAGCACATGAATGCGGTTGAGCGCAGGAGACTAGGTAGATGACTATATATGTTTCGATAGTCACGAGATCTTATGCAGACGAACTTCCAGAGAAGAGAGACTGTCGAGTGGAATGATCAGTTGGTTCATGGGGTAACCAGTGGACCCCGAAGAAGACACTTGTTATGTATCAGTACATGGATAAAAATGCTTTCCTATGAGAAGGGTCTTTTGTAGCTGCATAGTTGAGTTGCATGCCTAAGAAGGAGGCTATGTCACAGACAACCTATTGAGAGGATGGGGAAGGGTGAGTTGAAATGTTCCCTGGAAGCACATAACATGAAATAGAAGCTGGAATCCTAAGGAGTGGGAGAATATTCAGATCAGGAAAGAGAAGGAAAACTAAAAAGGGACGATGACATCCTAGTTTGTTTGAGGAAAGAAAACATGAACTTTGATCATACGAAGATGAAGGGTCTTGCGATGAAGAGGAGGACTACATCTCAATTTCGGAAGGACTAGAAGATTCTGACGATTATGTGGAGACGTCGAGGTCAGGATGCAACTACATAACACTAGAAATATCACCAAAGGCAAGATATAGAGCTTCATTGACAGAAAGGACTGCTAAAATGGATAGTGCTAGCTAGGAGACTAGCACATGAGAAGGTAACCCCAATGTAAATCCTGTCCTAGAAAACCCTGACACCAACTCGATGGCTGTGATGGATGTTTGGTCACCCACATTTAGTGGAAATGGAACAGAAGACCCAGAGCAGCATTGGTACCTCTGTGAAGCTGTTTGGATGGTGTGTTTATTCCATAATCCAGACATAAAGAAGGCACAGATGATCACGACCTTGAGGGGTCACACGCTGGATTGGTTCATGAAGTTTTGTGCCGCACCAATCGGAACACCGTAGAAGACCCTTGAGGAGATCCAAGCCGTAATGATATCTGAGTTCAGATAACCTAAATCAGAGTCGCAGTGTATGATCAAGGAATTCAAAAAAGCACCGATGTAAAAGGTATGGGATTTTGAACAACGGTTTAAAACATTGATGGCCAAGGTAAGCTTCCAAATGTCAGATGTACAACATAAAGAGTGGTTTATTGCTGCACTGTTACCACACATCCGAGGGCAGTTAATGCAGCAAGAGATTGAATCGTAGATAGAAGCACTAGAACTGGCAATGAAGTTAGAGGCCTCGGCCATTGGTGATGGTGCCACATGGATGGTGTAGATTCAGTCACAACTGGCCAATATGACGATACAAATTCAAGACATTAAGAAGGGTAAGGAAGCAAAAGAATATTTGTGGTGCACAAAATGTAGAACGGATGGACACTCTAAGGATAACTGTTCGACCTTCATGAAATACATAGCGTCAATTGCACCCATCCCATTAAATGGCTACGGGCTACCATGGTGTCGCATATGTCAATCAAGTGGAGAATGAGTCAAGGGAGATACCCACCTATGACGGTTTGTCTGACTTTGCAACTTTATTAATAAGATTTGAAGAACTCGTAATTGAATCATAGCGCTTGTCCGGGCTCGATCATGCGCTAAAAGCTATGCCCTCTAGATGGCGGGGTGCGCATAAGAATTCTATAGCAGACTTCCCACATTGTAGAAGGTTGATGGAAGTCAATTTTGGAGAAGAGGTCACCTTCGCAAACCGCAAGTATTCAGGACAGATTAACCCACTTGAACATCTTAACCATTGTCACACAGTATTTGTAGAATATTCATCGTAGGAGTGGGTCCATCATTTCATACACGCATTGGAAATGACACCTAGAACCTGGTATACCTCTATGGAGCTGCGGAAAGGATCCCAAGATCGGGAAAGACTCGCTAAGTAGTTTGTGCAGACATTTGAATTTGCTAATGAGTGCCCTACAATTAATGTTTTGCTTCAGGTGATTAAGGAGAAGATATTCACCGAGAACCCACTGGAGGTTACATGGCATGGTCAACATATCAGTAAGCAGTGAAAAAAGGCATTGCATGGTCGACATATAAGGGTTAAGCCATTCGAAGAAAAAGGACTTGTCTTACTATATGACGACAAATTCTCCAAGCACCTGAGCAAGTTGAAGGCACATTAGCTAGGGCCATACATGATCGCGCATATCACTGACGTAGGCACAGTAAAACTACAGAAGTTAGATGGTGCCTATGTCATGGGTATGGTGAATGACAGTCACCTAAAGCTGTACTATGACACGCATAACATCTTGGGTTAGAATAAAAAAAAAATGATGAGGTGAAAGGACGTAACCTATTCAGTTGCAGGGCTGTGACATAACCAACATAGAAGCACGTAGGAAATAAGTGCAAACAAAGAAGCATGCAAGAATCAATCCATCGTGCAAGCACAAACAAGGAAAAGGAAGCACGCGGCATGTATAAATAAGGGAGCTGCGTAGACAAGGAAATATGCGTAGAAGAATAAATATGCACAAAATATGTCACTTGTGCAGGAAGAGGGAACAAAGCAAAAATCCATTAGCACACGGGACAAAACAAAAAGTGGTAAGAAGGTGCAAAAAGTGGAAATGACAGGCTGGCCAAAATTAATCTATGAATCTTTGGAAAAGATTCTAGCATCTATGACAGCTAAGTAACATTAATTCAATGAAGTATGAGGAGCAGGGTGACGTAATTTTTGATCCCATCACCTGTCCTCGGCATAACTTCCATAACTAGGATGACAAGTACAACCCATAAAGCAAGTTGCAGAAGTTAATGAAGAATGTGGTAGCAAAAGCCATGCAGGAGATCGATTAGACCTTGACCTCCCATCAACTGATGATTGCATGATGCAGAGGGCCGTATAGATACTTGAACTCTCCATCAAGCATTCTGTTATGCACAGTGATACCTGAGAGAACCAAAGCCGTGTGATTAGAGTGCTAAACCCTGCCATCCTTGTTCAAGTAAGCTGACGTCCATGGTAATTAACATCCCCAGTGAGAGTGAGGTATTAGACGCAACTGTTATCTCCAGTTGCCCCATTGAAAAGGAAGAATAAATATAGTCGACTGAGGTACAACAACACCAACAATAACCAGAAATTGACCCCATGGCAAGAACACACAAACAAACAGTCCCTGGGGCTAGTCATGCTACAATTCCAACCCCTGGTTCACATGCTATGCCTAACCCAGTTCAGAGAGAACCAGTTACCCCAGGGCCACCATGAGCAGCTATGTCACTTGTCAGAGAGCCGAGCCATCCAAGCGAGAAGCAACTAGGAGAGGCATCCGGAACACCACCACCGCAGCGAAGAAAATGCAAGGCTACAGATGCCGTAGATGAGTAAGGAAAGGCACCTATTGGTGAAGAAGTAGAGGATATCATGGAGGAAGAATCATGACCACGAAGAGGGCAGGAATTGGAGCGTGTTGATCCAAATTTCCCACACTAAATTCAGACAAGGAGAACGAATACAGAGGAGAGGGATCTCCCAAAGAAGGTGATGACTACTCTGGTAGTGTTGCGAATTCCTAACGATGTCCCCTTGATACAGGATATCCTGCCTGATTTGGCTAGGTTGCAGTTCCAAGACTTTGACACTCGAGAGCACGAAGGATGGCAAATAACAGATTGCATGATCGCGGACTAGTCTGCCACAAGTGATGCCCAAAGGGCTCACACCAATGGAGTGGGCCAAGGGAATTGCCCATGTTGGTTTTAAAAACATGCTATTTGTGCCTCACTTCGGCCATAGCGTGCACGCCAACACTTACATGAAGCAGTTACTGGTTTGCTTTCGCGGAGGGTGCCTGTGGCCGAATCATCCATATCCGGTCGATGCTGAGTTAATTTCAAGGATGACTGACCTCCAAAACGAAGGAGACAATCCCGTGCCATACTTTTCCAAGCAAGAAAATAACCTTATCAATTGTAAGTATAACCTTCAGCGAGCGGGTTGGGGCTTGTTGATTGGCCCCATCTAGGACAAAAGTGTGCGCGTCGCTGCAAAGATATTATCTTGTAAGTTTCTCCACAAGATGACACCCAATCAATGTTAAGAATCGGTGCTGTGATGTCCCAATTCTGGTGTAGAAACCCGAACACTCTTCAATTCTGTAAATTTATATTAAAATTTATGAATTACAAAATCTACAATTTGGTGCACTAACAGAGTAGGGAAATCAAGGTTTTAGGTAGGGAAATTTTGTAGAGGCAGAGGGGGAAGAGGGTATCAATAAATAGTGAGTAAATATTTGGAAATCCATCCCCCTAAAACATTTATATATGGGACCATTGATATTTCAGAGTCCGCACCGCGAACATTTACTTTCATGTTGTTGGGTCACCAAATCGTGAAACTAGGGAATATCAATCCATCTTTCGACCATAGGCTTAGGAAAGTTGTAGAGGTTATATTCAGTCATAAAATAAGGTTATTTACTGTTTATAATAATTTTTTACAGCTCATAATAGCTTGGGATCAATTTGTGAAAATTAGGTAGTTTTGGCCTAGAGAGACCCTGCGCAGTGGAGGGTTCCAAAGGACAGTAAAACAATAAAAAAAATAGGTTATGGATTTATGCATGGGTAATTGGATCTGTCAGTGACACACTTGAACTTATGGATCAGTTTTTTGATGAGCAGAACTCTGTTTCTGCAAGATATGGCAAAACTAGCTATTTAAGACTAGCTTTCTAGCTATGGTAAGAAATTAAGTAGATAAACCATTGCATATTGATTTCTGTACTGATATGAAATATAAAAGAGATATATGAAACTCCATTGAACATATATAATCCACTCAATCACTCCCACAACTTCATATAATTTTGATTGCACTGAAATTCATCAAAATCCCCCCATATGCTGATAAAACAAGATTTTAATGTGAAATAAGGAAGGTGAAATTTAATGAATGAGTTATTTTGACTTGAGGAAATAAAATAAAAGAGTTATAAAATTTTCAAACATCAGAATACATATGATATACTGACCCATACAAAGGAGGCTCCAAAATGATGGGCAAAAGGACCGAATCCTCATTGGAATAGGGCTGTGAGCATAGGTGAAGCATGGGCTTCAATGGAGCTCGACCTGTAGGTGAGGGAGGATGCAAATTAATTTTGGAATAATCTTCAATTTCTGACCTTAGCGCTCCATAGACCTGCAATAGATAGAAAGGGAAATAAAAGAGAAGGGAAGAGGGGTTTGGGGATCATCACCCAATGGTCTGAGGCAAAACACTTAGAGAGTATGCTCACATAGCATAACAACAATATCAAAACATCCAAACTGAATAATAGAGTTGGAATAATTCTTTTATAGAATTGATGTAGACTTTTTGAGAAAGTTACTTGGCTTGGTGACCTGTGAGAATAGGTCACCCATGAGCGGACATACTTTCCTTTCTTTTCTTTGCTTTGCCTTTCCTTATTTTTCCTCTTTTTTTGTCTTTCCATCTTTTCTGAACTTTCCTTCTTTTCATACTTTCCTGGTTTTCCTGTTTTCTCTTTCTTTGTGGATTTATGTTGCTTTTCTTGAAATATTTGTCTTTTCTCATTTTGGAAACATTTTTGGACTCTAGTGCTTACTTGACTTGGCAAGTTTATTTCCGCATAATTTAATTGCACAATTAATAAAATGATGAAATTAAATTAAATACATGCCTCAAAATAATTATTAGCAATATTTTTCCTAGGAAGAATAATTAATGTCCATTTGAGCCCCTAGGAATTTCATCATGGTCAACACTTTTAATGTCCCAAAATATCGGTACATGACAATCCTCCCCTCCCAAATATGCTTGTCCTCAAGTAGAAGCACTCCAAAGTGCTGCAAATTTTTTCATCATGTAGGAGAACTGGAGCATGAATCCATTGTGCAAAAGGGTTGACTTTCTCCATCAAGCCAGCCTGTAAAGTTTCTCCAAAACAAGCAATGCCAGGGTCCCATTGCTTGCATTGCACCCCCTTTAGTGATAATGCATTCCCACACAAGTTATCAGAAAAATTTATGCCTAGATCCCATTTCCTCAACTGTAAGTATCCAAACATTAGAATCCACCATAAAAATTTATCATCACAAGAAATGACATTCATGTTGTGGAAATCATACCACTGCACCAAAAACTGGAAATTCTCAATGCGTGCTCAATGCAAAGTTGGAAATCTGTGAGATTTCCCCACCCAACATAAAGTTCCTTATGTGCTTGATGCACACCAGCATTGAATCTCACAATGATGTTTCTGAAAATACGTAGGTGTGTGTCCCATGTCCAACCCCAATGAGTATAGGAATCATCCAACCAACAAGGATGCCTAAACTACTCACAATAAGAGGATGCATCGCAATTATCTCCAAAAATGCAAGCAGGAAAAACAAATAAGTGTCCCCTCATCCCACCTAATAAGGTACTGACACTCCTACTTAAAGGTCCATGTGAACACTTCCAATGGATCAACTCTCTACCACTGGTCAAAGAATGCAAGCATCTATCCAACTGTGTGCAATATATTTTCCTTAGCAACTTCTCTTGGCAGTTTTCTTGCTTATCTACCTTTGATTGATCATGTGCATAATTTTTTCTACAAGAAGTCTCCATGTTTGACATGTAATCTTCCACCCAATCCACATGTGGTTGAATGGAATCAAGTGACAGGCATATGTGCCTATGTCGCTTATGGGAGGGTGATGGTGCATTCCACAAGTCATCATGAACACCTAGGAAAGCCTCCATCTCTTCCTGTTGCACCAACAAGGAAAATTTATTCTCCCAATTTTCATTCTCACTTGATGAGGCTGAAATAGAAGTGTGGGTATAAATTTGGATCAGAACCCTACAATATTCATCCACCCAAATTATGGCTTCCCAATCTTCATCCTCATCTAACCCTCCCATTGGAAAGAGACTCTTTCCAGAAAACAATTCCAGTTTTTTTTGGAAAAGGACAAGTGCTTCTCATCAAAATTGTTTGCACAGTCCTCAAGCACACACAAAAAAAATTCACCTTATGTGCATGTGTATGGAAGGTATCCAATGGCTACAAATTAGATCTTTGTTGCTGTTCACATGTCAAGACAATGTCAATCACAACAAAAAATTTATTTCAGAAATAAAATTCTTTACCTCCCAAGGTCTTCATTCCAAAGATGTTTCTATCCACCCAATCAATGGATGAATACGGAATTTTAGTTGTTGATCCATATGGAATGTGATCAGACACCTCTTATGGAGCATAATATACCATCCATAGGGTTGTGTCATAAGGTGTCTCCTTCCAAGAATGCATGTCAAACAACCCTCTATTGATGCAAGCAATTCTAGTACATCCTTGATCCTCTATTTTAGTGATATATTTCTCTACCCAATCCATGAATAGATAATCATCCTTGCTTGCTGATTCAATTGGAATGTCCTCATCCATATTTACCATAGCTAATAACACTTCATCCTTCCTCTCAATCTCAATGAGTGCTAGGCCAAGATTTTCTTCCTCATATCTTTTCACAAGCATCTGCAAATCTGCTCCTTCCTCATGGTTGTCCTCCACATGAGGATCCTTCAACACATCCAAAGTAGTTACTACCATGTGCACATAATTCTTTTCCATGCAATATGGGGGGTGTGGTACATTCAAATCCCTTTGAATTTGATCAATCTACAAACTTGACTCTTGAAGAGCTTCTTGGGTTCTTTTCAAGGAATCATATGTAGCCTCCCATTTACTATGGAGTCTTTCAGACTCATGTGTTTCCCTCTCGAATGCACAATGGTACATTTCAGCCACCATGAGGAGATTTTCTCTATCATATATTAACTTCATATAGGTCTCCTTCATATTGTACATGCCTTATTTTAGTGCTATGCACTCCTCTGGAAAGGCTTCTCCTTCCATGTTTCCACTAGAATCTTTCCAACAACATCTTGCCACCAAGGCATTGATGTCAACAATGTTTTTCATGGCTGCCCTAAGCTTCTTTTTGTCCTTATGTAGTAATCCACTCAAATGATGTGGATCACCAAGAATATCCTCCACCAATATTTATTCTTCTAATATTTGACATATATGACCATTTTTATTGTAGCATGAATCCACCACATAAAACTTATCCTCAACATATAGGTCAGCCTTTGAATTTTATGTACACTCACTTCCATGATGTGAAGTGGAAGGTATATCTGAAGGCTGGAATAACATGTGATCTGTACATAAATTATAGAGCATCTCATGCCCTATCATTTCAGCTTCATCATGCTGCAAAGGAGTCCAAAATTATGAACTGTGCTCATCTCTCTACATCATATTTTTCTCCTCCTGTTTTCCTAGTCCATACCCAGCTGGTGGGGGGTTGTTTTCCACTTTAGTCGGAAGTTCCAATAATGCTTCAGATCTGATTTTTGTTCTTCTTTTGGCTCTGATCCAAAAGATCCCTTATCCTCATTGGAAATATCACCATCTTCTGCATTGCTTTTGGGTTCACTAACAGGTAAACTAGGAGTATATTCACTCCCTCAAAACTTGAGTTCAGTTGGAGGCAGTAGTTGTGGATGCCTGTCAGCACGTCTTGGAGAGTAGCATGGAGCTGGATGTGGTATCCAAATCACAATGGATTGGGGTCATTATTTCCTAGTTACAAAAGGATAATAGCATTTTGGAGTCCTTGATACACTCGACCATGCTACCAGAGCAAATCACAGAAAGGAAGAGTGCCATAGAAGACTTGGCGACACAGCTCGATGAGCTGGAGCAAGAGGAAACAAAAGTGGTGGATGCAACTACGCAGTTTTGGGGAAACGTAGTGTAGGATGAGAAGTTGGTGCAACTAACCACACCGTTGCAGGAAGCAGGACAACTCGCTACATTGAAGACGACATTAAGGACAATGCCACCAATGGTCAAGGTTATGCGATGTGCAGAGCCGAAGGAGTTGCAGCAGCATGTTGTGAAGGCCCAAGAGCGTTAACGAAAGTACACTGATTAGTTAGACGAGTTCCAGGATATTGACACACAACTTTCTGGTAAGGAACTTACTATGTTGCAGGTCACACAACAAGGTAAAAAGGAGATTGCAGGGAAAATGGTCAAGCACCCAGTCACCCACGATCTGACGACAAGCCAGGAGATCGCTGAAAATATTAGAGGGTAGGTGAAAGAAATCACTCAGTAATATGAAGATTTCAATATCAAGATCAATGAGTACACCATGTCCAGTTAGAGTTGCTCGAGGGTGAGGCACAAGATTGTGTTGGGGGCCTGTTGGCAGGGGGTTTTGGATACATTAGTTGTGAAGCATCGTGGATGCTGCGTAAGCTCAAAGACACCACGCAAGTGGAATATTAGTGCGCAATGCGGAGATCAGAATATATTTTATATTTTGTGTCACCTTTTGTAGTTTTGGAACATATTTTGTGGATATTGGTCATCATTTTGTAAAATAAATTAGGAGTTAGTTAGGAAGTTGTCCAAGTGGACCTTGAATGTAAAGGTGCAAGTCTATAAATAGTTGTTGAATTACAAGTGAAAGAGATCTTGGCAAGAAAGGAATTAGAGACTTGGAGAAATATTTATTTTTTTCGGAGATCTACTGATCTATGGATTGTTTTGATGATTTTGCGCTGAAATAATATGAAAAGGTGGAATTTGATCCAAATTGCTGTGTTCTTTTCTATTTTCATGTTTACTGCTTTTCTGTATCTCAATGATGAATGCTAGGTGAATCTGCAACATGGATCTATGATGTGATGCTTCCCTATTTTAAATGATGTTATTGTATTGGATCTATTTCTGCATTGATATGGTTACTGTTGTTTTGATTGACTGATGCGATCTGTTAGATAATAATGATGAATGATTCTGCAAATGCTTAAGTGAGTAATCAGATATGTCAATGATGCGGTAAGTTGATAGGTTGATGCACATAGCCCTCTCCTATTCTGGGAAAAATTGGTTATGTAAGCCCTCCCTGGAACATCTCAGGTGAGACCTCATCCTCTTTGTGGGTGTTGTTGGACAGGGTAATACATGTGTGGGTCGGTGGTCAGGGATATTGTAGTGGTTTGGCTATTGACAGAGTGGGAACCCCTGTCGACTGGTTTTTTTCATTGGGTCTGTGTCAACAGTAATCATGTAAACAAAGGAATTAATACTTTCCAACAATGCCTTTCTTTCTTGGTAAGTCACCTTAAAAATTTTGAGGTACTCGAGAACAACGCCAAAATGTTATCGAATGTAATAGGCCTAGTCACCAGCCAACATATGAGGGAGAGGGTGACCACTGTCACCTTAGCCACTCTTCCCAAATGACTTTGGAATTTAAAACCCACTAGTGGAGATCCCTATAGAAAATTTGTAAGGACATTGCAACACCAAATGATATCTCCTTCTAGGAGTGTTAGTGACCAGTTCCTTGTTGGAGTCAATGTAAAGATGAGGAAGAACGTACTATATGAATGAATAAGAATCATGTAAGTACATCAACCTTAACAGAAAAAAAAAACCAATCTTAATGAATATGTCATGTAGAAAAGTGTGAAACAAGTGTCATTTATTAGCAATTAAATCACAGGTACTCATTTACCATAAGATGTAAAAGTTTCAAAATATCATTGTTATGATATCAATGTAGGTAGAAATTATCATTCAATAGAAAGCAAGTAAAAGAAATAAGCTACGAGACCCCTGCCATCATAAAAATGTGAAAAACACTTGTACATCAATATATCATTCCAAAGTACATCAATATGACGTGAATTCAATGAATATAGTAGTAGTTACACTATTGAGCATGTATTTATATATCAATTCCAAACTTTGTATGTGCAACAATATAATCAATTAGTATGCAGTAGTACCATAACTTTTCAAAGTTCAAGTAACCATTATATTTCAATCACAATGTTCATATATAGTGTGATAACAATGCAAGCTGGGTAAGAATTAATATTTATCCAATATACAACTAACACTTTTTGCTTGTTTGTGTGTAAGGAAAAGGAAGGGCATCCAAGGAATATCTACACCTTCTTGCACACTCAGTTGGGTGGGATTCCATTGAAAGGGAAACCTCGGTGGATGAAAAAGGACAAGGACAAACCCTAAATGGTTGGACAACGTTGCGAGGGAGCACCCTCCCACCCTATCCCTTGATCTGGAATCTCGCTTTTGAGCTAAGCGTTACCAAAGCATCCTCAAAGCACACTTTACTTTTGTTCCTGTTTGGGAGCGTTTTTTTTAAGTGCACTCCATGCAAAATTTTTTGTTCCCTACCCTTGTACCGAAGCAATGTGGGAGCAATCATGAGTGTTCTCTTCCTGAATGCTCCCTCATCGCTCCAGGGATTTAAAAATCACTCCTGAAATCGCTCCCATGTCAAATCCATCGATTGAGGAGAGGAATTCATTTTTTGTCTTTTTTGAAGGGGTTTGCTTGGGCTTTAAAGAACCCCTCGACCTCAGTTGACTTTATTGTTTCCATTTGAATAATGTTTTCAAGGGTTTGTGGAGCTTGGAGAGTAAGAAGGGAGATTGAAGGGTGCCATTTGCAATACCTTGGAGGGAATATTGAAGGCTACCATAGGCTTCAACCACCATTGGAGAGCCAAAGAGGTAGGCTCTAAAATCGCTCTTGTTTTTTTTCCATTTAAACTTGTATTTGTTTATGGATTGAATGCTTGTAGGCTTTCTTCTCCTACTATTTCCCATTCATTCTCCCTCACTCCATTGTAGGTAAATATTTATTCTATTAATATTGAGAAGACTACAAACATGGTGATGGGTATGTCAATCACAATGTGGTTTGTCCTTTTGGTTCCAGTTTTTATTATGATGATGTTGATTGGAAACTGAAGGAGAAATGATGAAGAGGATGAAGAAGTGGGTAGTGGCACATATCAAGGAGAGGTGGGAGAGGAATAGGAGTATGAGGAAAATGATAGTGGTGATGGTGATGGAAAGAAAACCAAAGACAACCAAACACCCTTATGGAAATATGTCACAAGGATTGGATGAGGGAGAGGGTGTGGAACCAGAAAATTTACATGCCCCCATTATGGAGTAACTTACACAGGTTTATATACCCGTGTGAGAAATAACTTATGTGGGGTTATGCCATGGGATGGAAACATGACTATAGGATTCAAAACCTGTAAACAAGTGCCATCAAATGATAGAGCCAAATATCATACGGAAGAGGAATAAGTACAATACTTATCCAAGAAAGCGAGTGTTGAACAGGATACCGCAAGCTCACAAAGAACATTCGATGCTTGATCCTCATATACCCATTGAAGTGTATTCTCTCCCTTTCATATGGTGCATAGAACAATACCATATTTGCTTGACCAAGGTGGTAGGGATGATGTGGATGTAAAAGTTTTTTTATTTCTCTATGCATGTGGCATACCATTCAATGTTCTTCGCTCACCTTATTGACATGAAATGTTTGAAACCATCCGAAGTGCCCCTGCAGGATACAGGAACCCCAGGTATGAAAAAGATAGAACCGTGGGACTTGAAAAAGAAAAAGGCAAGATCCAAATGCTTTGGGGAAGTTCACAAATTCTTGGAATGAATATGGGGTATCAATTGTATCTGATGGTTGGACAAATGTAAAGGGAAAGCCATTGATAAATATTCTTGGGTTTTCTGCTAGTGGTTTAGTATTCCTTTCATCCCATGACTACTTGGATCAGTTCAAGATCAACATCAATAATGCAAAATCCTTAATTAAAACCATTGAATATAATGGCTCATATAATGTCATCCAAGTCATTATCGATAAAGCTGCTAATTGTAATGTGACGAGAGCAATCATTGAGGATAAATACCCCAACATATTTTGGTTCAGGTGTTTGGTTCACACATTGAACCTTTTGATGCATGAAATTATTAAGATGAAGTAGAATGATTATAAATGTATTGGTTCATTGTACAAAAAAGGTAAGCACATGATAAGATTTATTACCAATCATAGTAATTTCGATCACATTTTTCGCAGTTACTCAAGGTTGGATATTTTGAAGGAAATAATATATTTGGTACCTATTAATGTACCTTCAAGTGCCTTTTTAAGGTAAGGGAGGCATTGGATAGCATGGTATCAAGTGATTCATGATAGGTTTTTAAAGAAGGGGCTACATCCACAATTGAAAGGCGTTAATTTCAGGAGGTGAAAGACATCGTTCTTGATGGTCATTTTTGGGTGAGTTCTAGGTATGTGTTGCAATTCACCAATCCCATTTATAACATGATTTGGTTTGCAGATACTGATCAACCGATAATTGGGGAGGTGTAGGAGCTAATGGATACAATGCTATGCCAAATAAAATATATTGTTGAGCCAAAAGATTCCATCTTATATGAACATATTTAAAATCATGTGGTCAACAGGTGGGATAAATTTAATGTTCCACTCCATGCCTTACCTATGTCCTTACACCAAAATATTATTCTCCATGTTGGTTGGAAAAACCAACACCTAGGGGTGGGGTTAGGAGAAAATTCCACACAGATTCAGCCGTACAAGCTAGGTACATGAAAGCTATAGACAAGTTGGTTCCTGATGAAGAGGATAGTGCCATATTGCATGATGAACTGAGAAAAATGATCTTAGTCAACATGGGATGTTTGATACTTTGCATGCAAATAAATATCAAGATAGATTGGTTCCTATCGAGTGGTGGAACATGTATGGCTCCGCTAGCACACAATTGCATAAATTGGCCATCAAAGTGATTTCACAGGTGGTCAACATTTATTTTGCAGAGAGGTGTTGAAGCACCTATATCTTTGTCCACAGTGTGAAAAGAAACAACCTTAATGAAAACCGAACAAGAAGCTTGGTTTTTGTACACTACCACTTGAGGTTGTTGTCTCATTATTGTGAAGGTGCCAACATTGATAAAACACATCTCACTTGGGAAAAAAAACCAAAGGAGAACAATTTGGAGGATGGAGCCATTGTTTTAAAGTGCTTGGAAGCTGATATTTTGGGTGATTATGATGGTGACCATGTAACAACAACAAAAAAAAATAAAGTGGTGAAAGCCACATGTACAATATAAGAGATATTCAAGTCCCCACAAAGAGGGGGTCCTCTATCAAGCAAGGGATAAGATCATGAGATGATTCCAAATGGCCTCCAAAGGCCCATTCAAAGGAGTGCTAAAAAGGAATGTCCACAAGATAACCTCAAAGAATACTCCAAAGTACTCCAAATTAGGGTTTCCAAGAAGCCACCTGATCCAATAAACTAAGAGGTGTCCACATACTAGCCTTTGAATTATTCCTTAATGATAAATTTCCCATTAAGCATGTCCACATGGTAGCTCAAAATAAAAATCTAATGTCTTCTTGAAGGAAACTTGTCCACCAAACAATGTCTATATGGGGCTTGAATCCATCAATGATGTCCATAAGGAAGATCAACCACTCAAATCATGTTCAGATGAAACAGTGACATATGTCCACAAGGTAGATCAATCCAAAGATTCCAAACCCCAAAATGGGGTCACTTCACTTAAGTTCTAGGGTTTGACCCCCTCCAAAAGTGGAACGTTTCATCTATATGAGGCTTCCATGGTGGTCATCCCAATAAATATGTTGGAAGCCTCTTAGATTCTTGATCTGAGAGAAATAAACTCTTGCAAAGGCTAGACGCCCTCTTCAAGATGGCATAAATGACGAGTGGGATGCCTCAGGTGTGGGACATTCTTCCCAAAAATATCATAGAATAGGTGCTCATATTGATACAACCCAAAAGGAATGATGGACTCGACCCTCAACATGTGATTTCTACTCTATATGTGCTCACACAAACATATGAAATATCTTTAAAAGACCATCAAGTGGATCGCTTCTCCTTGAAAAACTGTACTATGCCATTATATTTCTAATTGGTCCACTTTATCTCAACCTAAAACAACATGAAAATTCTTTTATACAGGTATGATCTGAACTTTGTTTGAAATATGCTAAAGGATAGGTTAAGTAGCACTAAAAAATTCGTGGAAATACAACCAGAACCTCCCCTCAACAATTTTCCACCTTCATTTCCATAAACATGCCTAGAACATGCCTCCTTCTCATTGTTGTTTGAAGTGGAGATGGACAAATACAGGGTTGAAGGTGGAGAATCGCTACAGGTGTCTTCTTATGCCTAGGAAGCACCCAAAATTAAAGATTTAAGGTTGCTCATTGCTGTTTTATGGTGGAATCATTCTTAATTATTCAAACAATAGAGTTTATTATTGGTTTCAGGTGACATCATTCCAAGAGGAAACGAAAATCCAAATTTATACTACCTCCATCAAAGAAGAAGGCCTTTATCTTATGACTAGGATGAAGAGAGGATTGATGAGTTTGAGGTTCACAGAAATCTCTCCATGCAACAATTCACTATAGTTCGCATGATGTTATATTTTTATCATTTAAGCAATATGATATTAGGATCTTATCTGAGAGAATAACTTGCACAACAATAATCACAAGAGACAAGAGACAAACAATTTTCCTCGGGGAAACCATAAAGGAGAAAACCTCGCAACTTCCTCAGAGATAGAATGAGCACGAATGGCAGCAGTAAAATCCAAAGACATAAAAGATGATCTCCAACAGCCATTCTCTCTCTCACTTGAGAGAGATTCTCCTTTCTCTAAATCATGTGCCTTAGTTGAGTGAGTGTGTGTAATAAATAGAGAGGCTCACTCTCTATTTATATTCTTTCATTCACTTAATATTTGACTCAGTTATGTAGGCTTGAGTAATCCTAACTCAGTTATGTAGGCTTGAGTAACCAAAACTAGGGTACTAGTGACCCGACTTACATGAACTCACCATGGATTATTTCTCTAGGAGATTCTAACAAACCTAGTGCCCCACAACTATGGGGACTTGATCAAATAAGGAGGGTTACCCTCTATGAATTTACATGAATTGTTTACATTACTGATTCTTGCGATAGGAACATCGAGGTATGACATGACTCAATTACATTACTGATAATTCCCGATTGGAACATCAGGGTACAATACATAAGATATACAAGTGAATACACTCCAAAGTTACAAATACATTAACACTCCCTCTTAACTATGAAGGTATTCTCTTGACACAATTCATCAGAACAAGTCTTCTTCTTTGGATCAAGTTTGGATCATCATCAAAGCTAGATCATCACTGGATCATCATCAAAACTAGATCATCACTGGATCATCATCAAAGCTAGATCATCATTGGATCATCATCGAATCTGGATCATCACTAGATCATCATCAAAGCTGGATCATCACTGGATCATCATTGAAACTGGATCATCACTGGATCATCATCAAAGTTGGATCATCACTAGATCATCATAAAAAATGGATCATCATTAAAGCTAGATCATCATTGGATTATCATTATCACTGCTTCTGCTATCTCGATCAACTGGTGCTATCTGTCAATTCTACTCGTCATAGGAAGTTCTACAGAGCCAGCCCTTTTTCATGCTGGTTGTAGGCCTAGCCTCCATGTAGGTATTCATCTTCTTCAATAATTATATCTGACCTAGTGAGAAAGGCCCACCCAACACTCACATCTGACCATGGGAGGAACACATCCACCACCATGTCAGAAAGGTACGCCTAACACTCACATCTGACCATGAGAGGAACACATCCACCACCATGTCAGAAGGTCCAACACTCACATCTGAACATGGGAGGCCCATTCTGCCACCATGTCAGAAAGGCTCATCCAACACTTATATCTGATCCAATCAGAAAGGCCCAACATTCACATCTGACCATGGGAGGCCCAGCCTGCCACCTTTTCAGAAAGGCTCAACACTTATATCTGCCCATGGGAGGCCTATCTTGCCACCAGTTCAGAAAGGATTAACACTTATATCTGACCATGGGAGGCCTAGCATTCCACCATGTCAAAAAGGATTAACACTTATAACTGACCCAGTAAAAAAGGATCTGCACTTACATATGACCCAGTCAGAAAGGATCTGCATTTACATCTGACCCAGTCAGAAAGGCTCTGCACTTACATCTGACCCAGTCAGAAAGGATCTACACTTACATCTGACCATGGGAGGAATTGCCTACCACCATGTCATAAAGGCTCCTGCACTTATATCTGAACGTAGAAGGAACCAATCCTACCATGTTACGAACCCTCTCGGACTCATCACCTCCCCTTGGAGGGAACCTCGATCTGGACAACACTAAACTTCTCCCTGAAGTACTCGAACTTCACTCTGGCCATTTATAGCATAGAATCACATCAGGGCTGATTACGTCCAAGGATAACCTACGAGCTTTTCCAGGACCAATTACATCTAAGGACAACCTACATGACCATTTACGTCTGAGCCACCTACGAGTTTTGCCAGGATTTTATGCTCAGAAAACCTGTCTCATCAACTATGCTAGAGCTCCCTCTTTCGATAGATCTTGATTTGGATCACATACCGGAGCTTCACTGCTACTGTCTCAGCTGTTCTTAGTGCCATGCATGACTTCTTCCTGCTAAACCAAGAGATCACACCTGATCTCATACTGAAGTAGCACCCGAAAGTGATCTTCCTATCAATGGAACTGCCTGCCCAATTCGAATCCACATAACCCTCTAGGTTAATCTTCTGATTCACTTCATACTTGAGCCCATAATCAATTGTACCCTTTAAGTATATCATTGCATGCTTTGCAACCATCAGGTGAACATGTCTTAATGTGTTCACAGCAAAGCAAATATCTGGTCTCATATTCATCAGGGAGATTCCATCCGTATTTTGCCACACCTCTATGCCTAGGAATCTTCCTCTTCTTGCAACTTTAATGAGTTCCGCTGTTCCTATTAGGAACAGGTCATCGAAATATATAATAGGAGCATCATTGGTCTTCCACCTTCAACCTTGAAGCAAAGGTTGGAATCATGTCACACCATGTTGAACCTCAAGATCTTCTGTAGTCACTCCCTCTAAAGCGAAGCATCATTCTTCCTCTTCCTTTCGTACTCTATGCATTGAATCGTTCTGTACTAGAGTGACAAGTAGCTTCCTCTACTACTAATATTCTATGTTTCCATCTAGGGTCATTGGATACCAAGATCCTCTATCTTGAACCTTTCCAAAAGTTCTTCTCGCACCCATCTGCGAGCTTGTCATACTCTATAGGCTTTCATGTTCAACCTGGTAGCAAAGGTTAAGATCTTCATCACTCTAGGTGATCTTCAAGATCCTCATGTATGTGTTATCCTATGGGTGTATCCTGAGCTTGTACAAGGCCTTCTTTCATTTTCACACATGATTCCACCTGTCATGTGTCTTAACTTCTAGTGGCTGCAAATGTCTCTTCGTAGTCTATGCTTTCTTTCCATGAGAAGCCTCGTGCTATGAATCTTTCCCTGTATCCCACGATGTTTCCATCTACTGCATGATGGAACTTGTAGATCCATATGGAAGACACTACGTTCTTCCCTTCAGGTTTTGATACTCCATCCTAGACATCATTCTTCTTGACTCTGGTATTCTCCTTCCCTTTCTTCTTGGCTACTTCTTCATAGCTGGAAGGGTCTGCATCAATGATGTCGCTCAACAGTGTCACATAACTGGAGTGTCTTTGAGGCCTCTTTCTTTCTTTGAAATTATCGTCATATTATTCTTCATCTTGGATTATTTCTTGAACTATTGTCACTTTTTCTTTGAAACAAGTCTCATCCTTCTTTTCTTGTAGGTGATTGTAAGCAATCTTTCCTACAAGTCAAATGCATTTGTATGGTTAGAAACATTTCATAAGGCATATTCACAATGGAAAATCTTGATGCATAAATATATAACCATGCAACTATTTTAGCTAATACAACATTCATCCATATCTCACGGAAACGTTTCTAGATGCATTCCATCTCTACCAAGACATCATTGAGATTGTGCACTAAACCAATATGTCAGCAAAGAGGTTTCATTCTAGATAAGTAGTAATGGAGAGTTGTATAGCACCATGAGATACTTACCCATCACATGCATATTAGTAGTATGCTATCATTAATGCAAACATTCTATCATGCATAATAAATCAACTAAATATAAACAAATGCATAACAAAACAATATCATGAAATGACAATTGAATACTTATCTTTATTTGTTTCGTGGGTAGACTCCTTATTTTAGCTTCATCATCTTCTTCATTCATAACAACATAATTTCTTATCCAAATGATTAATATGGATAAGAGGTTCTTCAAAAATTGAGTTCTTCATATTCCTCATCGCTTGAGCTATGTTCTTTGAATCGTGAAATCTTGATCTTCAGTTGCTCCCATCTTCTTTTCTCTTATTATGAGTCGAGCTTCTTCTTGTGTGTGCTCTTCCCAAATTTTGCTGAAAGTAATCACTTCCTTCTGGCACACATTCTTTGAATGAATGAATCCCATGATCCTAGGAGGTCATTCAAGGTGGTTATCACAACTTTTTCATTCTCCAATTCTCCTTCTACTGCTTCAAGTTGTTCTTTGATGTGGGAGACCCTTGTGAAGTATGACTGTAAGGTCTCCGCATTCTAAATCTTCACATTTTTCTACTGGTTCATCAAAGTCATATTCCGATTTATGTTCTCTCCTTCAAAATATTTGGTCAGGGCATCAAAAATTGATTTAGGTTTCTTAGGGAGGACACCTATGGTATGAGGTGATCCTTGATTGAATCAACAATAATCCTCTTATCCACAATCAATTTCTTTTTGTGTAAGGCCTTAGTCTCATCTCCCTCTGGAACTGGAACCTATATACTTATGTAGGTGTCCAATTCATTTCCTTCAAGAACTAGTGAGATCCTATACTTCCATTCTTGGACGTTGTCAGCCTCACCAAGCTTGTCATCAACCTGGTGTGATTAATCATCTTGAAATGAGAACCTCAACTGTAAATAGCAAAAGATTAGATCTTACCGATTTGAGGTGTCCATCCTGGTTTTGGATCTGGATGATCTAGGGTTTGTCAGAGAAAACCTTATTTTCAAAACTTAGAATCTCAAAATTATTATTGGATAGAAAGATAGGCCTCTTCAAGGCCTTCTGTCGAATGTAATCCTTTTCTAAAAACAATGGAAGGAAGCTTATGGAACAGGAATCCCTAGTTTACCAATTTCTTATGCATAAATGCTTGATACTGTTTCTGCGGTATCTACAAAATACTTGCTCCTCTATGTATGAAATTTGGTATTGAGGTAACATCGTATGTCCTATTTCCAAAAACATAGGTTTTACCAGAAATGGTTTCACCAATTGGGACTTATGAGAGTTTTCCCAAGGTGACGTATTTCAAGACTGTTTAGCATATAAAATGTGTACGGACTCCCACGTGTCCCTGTTTCATCATCAGGGTCTGAAAATTTTACCACAAAAATTACAGTCAGGTGCCCTATCTGGAAAATCTTGTGAAATTTAATTTGGACCTTTGTAGCCCGGGATATAGCAATTCTCCCTAGGTGTCTTGTTTAGGGATGAATCCTGGAAGAGGATGGAACCCTGATTTGGAGGAAACATATCTCCCAGAATATAGCGAATCGGAGGCTACAATTTTTACACAGGGTATAGAAGGATTTTATCTTCATCCTATGACAATTTTGGCCCTTGATAGTTCTTCAATCCCAAGATATAGTTAATGTACCAAAACTACCAGTTTTAGTATTTTAGGGTTTCCTAGGCCCGAGGTCAAATTAGGGCTTGAATTTCCCAGATTTTTACCCAACCAAAAATCTCGACCTTGGTCTCTAAATTTCGATTTTGATGAGGAGAGAATTCTTATGCTGGGCTCACTCAAAAATTCCTCTTCTGTAAAAGTCCATAATTTTCCGCAACAAAAACTAAAAATGCTCGGAATCAAATTCTGCTTCGACAGAAAGATGCGCCCTTCAATGGAGAGTTAGCCTAGCATCCTTGTGCTAATGGATTGTGGAGAGAGACCCAAAAAGTAAGAATCCCTAGCTTCTGTAGTTCCACAGTGTCTTATTCTCAGGTTAGCTCTGATACCATGTTATATTTTTATCATTTAAGCAAATATGATCTTAGGATGTTATTTGAGAGAATAACATGCACAACAATAATCACAAGAGACAAGAGACACAAATAATTTTCCTCAAAGAAACCAGAAAGGAGAAAACCCTGCAACTTCCTCAGAGATAGAATGAGCACCAATGGCAACAGTAAAATCCAAATACATAAAAGATGATCTCCAACATATGTTCTCTCTCTCACTTGAGAGAGCTTCTCCTTTCTCTCACTCATGTGCCCCAGTTGAGTGAGTGTGTGTAATAAATAGAGAGGCTCACTCTCTATTTATATTCTTTCGTTCACTTAATATTTGAATCTGTTATGTAGGATCAAGTAATCCTAACTTAGTTTTGTAGGCTCGAGTAACCACAACTAGGGTACTAATGACCCGACTTACATTAACTCACCAGGTCCAACTTCTCTATGAGAGTCTAACAACCCTAGTGCCCCACAACTGTGGGGACTTTGACCCTTGATAAATAAGGAGGGTTACCCTCTATGACTTTACATGACTTGTTTACATTACTAATTCTCCCAATAGGAACATCGGGGTATGACATAACTCAATTACATTACTGATACTTCCCGATAGGAACATCGGGGTACAATACATAAGATATAAAAGTGAATATATTCTGAAGTTACAAATACATCAACATGATGAGCATATGTGATGCCTCTGTTTTATTGGAAAATAGTATCGCTCATGTAGTACATGTCGTGATTAATTAAGTAGCAGATGGGGCTGTGTAACATTTCATGAGATATGGATGATGGTTGTACTGTAACATTTTTGTGTGAGCTATTTGTCATTACATTGAAATGACAGGATTATGCAAGGTTGCTAATAACTTGACTAAAATTGGATTTTAGGGAATATCGTATGCTATAACCTACAAGAAGAGATTGAAAAGTATTGAATATGGATTCATTCTGATGGTAGATCCTAAAAGAGAAGAGGAAAAATATGGACCCATCCAGAAAGAAGGGAAACCTGATTGGCTGCACTGAGAGGAGCGAGGTTCTCTACAACCTAGTATGGGGGAGATGTTGTAATGTAATGTAACATTACCAACAAGAAAAATAAATATAAAAATACTTCTCATCCCATAAAAAAAATACATGTAGGGTCATAAAATAAAAAATATGAAAATTGATTAAAAAAACAACAACAAAAAATTAAACCAAAATATATCAAGCAAGAGAGGGATCAAATTTCATGTGTTTAAGATTAAAAAAAAGTACAACCCAAGAAATTGGATCCAGGCTCAGTGCTTGATAGATCTGAATTTAAGATGGATCTATGCTGGTTATAACTAATGATCCAAATCCTACATAATATATGCACCAAATAAAAGGAAGATTAAAATCGGTAGGGATGTGACACTCCATGAAGAGGCTGCATGGCAAATGTTCAAAATAGCTTCATTATGATACACACATGGTAGATATCGAGAATCCCATGTTGAAGGACCCAAATTCTAGTTATCCCCATTTAGAGGTTCAAAGGGAGAATCCATACGTGTTCTCAGATTCACTAAATTCATGAAGAACCAGTGGAACTGTTTGAGAGGTCACTTGATGAACCTCTCACTAATAGGATATCTACATGGTGCTCATACAACAAAGTAATAATATTATAGTATTCAAGAAACTTGGCACTATTCTTTGGTTTAGAGGTGTGGAAGAAATCAAATGATATTTTCCTCAGTTAAGGAAAATACATAGTAGAGATCCTGAAAAGATTCGGGGTGGTGGAATGTAGAATCCATGATCACACATATGATGACGAATCTGAAGCTAATTCTTCTTCATGTTTGAAGGATATCATATAAATTTAAGTAGATCCTAGATGTACCTGATTAGCACTTGGCCAGATATGTGCTTTGCGGTTAGTACATTAAAAAGGTACAACAAAGCATGTGTTGAGGTACCTACATGGTACAATTGGATATGTACTAAGCTATGTCTCAAACAGTTTATATCATAGACATGGTGTATAAAGGAGTAGTGTAACTCTTGTACATATCCATAAATGAGGAGATTGATTATATACTTACTAATCCTTTTTCCAAAGTAAAGTTGTGAACTTGCAGGACTACCTTGATGTAGTACAAAATAATTCTTCTAGTTGAGAGGGAGTGTTGGTGTATCTCCTTAGGTAGCAAGAGATAGATAAAATACCCACTAGTAATTCATGTGGGACATGAATAAGGAGTTTTCCCCACTAGTAAGCCATGTAATAGTACATGTATTAGACACTGGTTAAGCCATACAATAACATATGGATCATATTAGCTATGTAGTGGTACATGGATTAGTGAATCCATGAAACCAATAATCCACCCAGTTGTACATAACTCAGATTAATCATGTAGGAGTACCTGAATTAGATTCTGGTTAGTCAAGGTAAATGAATCATCCAGGGGTTTTTGTATCTCATGTGGAGAGAACCCACAAGAGAAGAGCTATAGTCAAGACCTTAGATGACTTTAAGATAATAGTCAAGATCTCCAATACAGTTAGTGACTATTATATACTTGAGTGAGTTATAGTCATGACTGTTGGGGAGCAGTCAAACCTCTTGGAGAGGTTAGATAGACATACAATTGGCTAGTTGGGTACCATAAGATAAAAAAGAAAATTGAAACCACTTTGAAAGTGGCCAGGCCTTGGAGAATATCATAGAGAATGGAAAGCTCACATAGAAATTCTTTATGCCATAGAAGATTCTAGAAGTTAACAAGTAAATTATGAATATTGACAAAAGAAAGGAGAGGTTTTATTTTTGCAAGAAAATTACTCATTTGATGTATCCATGGGTCTAATTTAGGGAAACTACATGAGCTCATAGGCTCCTTAATGTATTTCATACATAGTAGACTTGCTATATGTTATGTTGTGAGTCAGATCATGTCTGAGATTATACATAGACATTAATCATGTTCTTATACCTTCGAGATACTATTCGTTATGGACTCAATTTTGTCTCCTGCAGTGAGGTCAAGTTACTTGGTAATTCCAACTCCATTTAGGGTGGTAGTATTGTGGTTAGTACTACCAAATAAAGGTGTATTGTGGCCAGTAATATGGAAGCAAAGTGTATTTCATCTAGTACTATAGAAGCAAATTATATTGCGCCTAGTACTACTTGCTGAGAAGCAATATGGATTGAGTGTTGATTGTACAACATCATGAGTCTTTCTCCAAACTTGTGAGTAATATCGGGTCAGATTTGTGAGTCATATAAAGTCCTATGCATCCTCATATGGTTGAGGTGGTGATGTTGTATTCTAAATCTTGTGAGTAATATAAAGACTAGACTTGTGAGTAATATCAAGTAAATGAGTCTCATAGAAGGTACCCTATGAGAATGGATCTACAATTGTGGAGATGATATTTTGTTGTATCAATATTGACGTCTTGTGTTGTATCAAGACTGTGGACCCCCATTTGTTAAGTTGGTTATATTATGTGATATATTGTTATTCATGGCCATTAAGTGCTATAAGTATGTTTTAGGGATTAACTACCCCTAGAGTAAAATAGTTTAACATATTAATATATGGCCGAGGGTAATATATATGATAATCAATATGTATGGAATAATGATTCTGAGTATGATATGATAAGATCTATAAATAATACACATATGGACCATGCATTAATTATTTAATGGTAATGAGATAAAGCATAGAGATAGAGATTTTGAATTTCCCATGCAAATGTCTGAGTGAAATCGAGTTATAAAGATTGTAAAATATGAATGCCTCAATCAATGCCTCATTCAAAGAATTAGTTGAACTATTAATGAATGTGAGCCAATTAAGTAAACAAGAGCTTAATGTTCATGAATCCACATGCATCAATTAACTAAAGAGATCCATGCAAATGTTAATAATAGAAATTGTGCAAGGATGGCACTAAGAGTGAAGCATTGATGCCACTTAAGTTAGCATGTTTAAAAAGTGATAAGGAGTTAGTTAAAGACTGAGTTTAAGTCAATTATCATTCAATTCAAGTAAGTTAACATTCAGTGCAAGTCAATTAACATTCAGTTCAAGTAAGTTAACATTCAATACAAGTCATTTAACATTCAGTTCAAGTCAGTTAACATTTAGCTGAAGTAAGTTAACATTCAGTTCAATTTAGTTAACATTCACTTGAAGTAAGTTAACATTAATTTCAAGTCAGTTAACATTCATTTCAAGTCAACTCACTTTAACTTGAAGAAAATGAACATTTAGTTAAAGCTAATTGAGGAAAGGAAGGGTACTAATGTTTTCATGGAGGGAGTTCTAGTTAGGTACTCCTTGTGATTGCACTATGTGGTATATCTAATCTCTCATGGTTGATTGATTTATATGGCTGATTTATGGAGTTGATTTATATGTCTGATTTATGAAGATGATTTATGTGGATGATATATTTGTGATATTTACATGTGGCTGCTATATTGATGAGATTCACATGTGGATGATATATTCATATGTGGCTGATTTATGATATACATATGTGTTGAAATCTATTGATAAAAGTTTTAAAGTTCCATCTTCTCCGATTTTTCTCAAAACATCAACATTGAGAAGCTACTTGCTGGGTTAAAAACTTGAGTTTATATTGATTTGATGTGACAATCAAATCTACATCAAGCTTTCTAAAAACCCTATGCTTCATGATAAGTTGAAACACATTGAGATGGAGTATCACTTCATTAGATACATGTTCCAGTAAAACTTCAGTACATTTCTACTGATGAGTAGATTGCATATGAGATTACAGATGTGTTAACAGAGCCTCTATCTATGATGAAGTAGAGGTACTTTCGAGGCAAGCTTAGTGTTGCAGATAATTCCTGCTTCATTGGGAGGGAGTATTAAATATACATCATCACAAGTCATTCTCCAAGCCAATATTATACAACCGAGATTGTGCCTCATGTGTTGAGGTAGGGTTGCTATGTGGGATTTAGGAAACTTGGATTAGATTCTTGAGTTGGACTCAAGGATGGCTAAGAATTGCATGTAAAAGGTTATTCCTCCTATATAGAGGTGCATGCTTTGATATATAAAAGTGAAGATGCTGTAAAGTATTGTTGGGAAAGGATCAAGACTCGTGTTTCAAGTCAATATTCTCTTGTAGACCTCCAGTTATAGTGGGTACCCATGAGGTGTACTACTAGTTATAGTAGGCACCCATGAGGTGGACCTCTAGTTATAGAGGTAGTTGGATTCTCATGTGGACCTCCAGTTATAGTAGGTACCGATGGGGTGGACCTCCAGTTATAGAGGTAAATGCTTTGCATGTTGAATCATTAATGTTGCGTGATGTATTACTAACCATGTCCATTTTTTGATATTAGGTATCTTTTAGAGAATGGTTACGTCTAGAGTGAATTACTTTAGAATATGATCATTTGGTCCGAGAGTAATATAATATGATCACAAAATCTGATAAATATTCTTAGTA
Source organism: Pseudotsuga menziesii (assembly GCA_001517045.1). Classification (NCBI taxonomy): domain Eukaryota; kingdom Viridiplantae; phylum Streptophyta; class Pinopsida; order Pinales; family Pinaceae; genus Pseudotsuga; species Pseudotsuga menziesii. Next base: position 8,299 of record LPNX010182065.1, on the reverse strand, counting down.
TAATCTGATATGATAGATAAAATAAAGTTGGCACATATTGACCATGCAGTAAAGATAAGAGATAAATATAAATGCATAGGGAAGAAGAGAATTCAAATTGCTTATGAGAAGACTTTAGTTGACTAAAGTGAACTAGAATTCTTAAATATTAAGTTGAAATAAAATTTTATGTCTCAGATAAAGCTTAAGTTAAAATAACTATGCATTCCTCAGTTAAAGCTTCAGTTAAAGTTACGATGAATTCCTTAGTTAAATATTGTTAAGCTTAAGTTAAATCAACTATGTATGCATCAACTAATTAAAGGAGAACTCACAATGGTCACTTTAGTAAATCAATCAACATGATTTCAATTAAGAATAATTAACTAAAGTGTTAATAAAAGGAACTAGTTAACTAAAGAATTTTTTCCATGACGTCATTTTAGTTAAACTAAAAAATGAAACTTAAGTTAAAATATGACACTTAAGTTAAAAGACAACACTTAAGTTTTTACACATAATTTAAGGATATTGCATGATGACAATTAATTTAGCATACTAAATAAGTGATCCTACATCCAGTTATGAGGTGAGTTAACTCTAAAGTCAACAAAACATTAGTTAATGTCAAATAAGTAAGGCATTACAGATTCTCTTTGCAAGATTGAAGAAACCAAAGTATAGAGAAATTCTCCATAGTTTTCACGAGAGGATAATTCCCCATGCAGTGATGTTATAGCAAAAAATTACAATTCTCCATTCATGATGACATTTACATGTTTGGTCGCATGACGACAATTCCATGATGACACTTCATGAAAGTTACTATCATTCACCAAAAGGACACCTGTGGATGGAAGGGTCATATAGAGAGTTTTGTAGCTCTATTTTACCTCTTTTTTGGACCATTGGAAATTTAACATATGAAGAAATAAGTTTCTAGAACAAACCAACTCCTGAAAACTCTTGAAAATACCCTAAAAATGCCTTTTTTGACCCATACATGAGTTGTCACTTTAAAACCTATGTTTTTCACTTTTCATACACGAGTTGTCAGTGTTGTACCTGCGTATACCCTAAAAAATGGTCAAAAAATATGTAATTCTTGAATTTTGGGTGGATTGGGTGGTTTTGGAACTACCTCCTTAGTTGTAACTTCCCTATCATTGACCCTAACTCTTCAGATTGCTATATAAGAGAGGGAAAAGGGACCATGAAGTGGAATTAGCCTTTTGGTATGGTTATGCTAGTGAATTCTGGACTCTCATCCTCCTCACCTTTTCCCTAGTTGTCATCTACCTTTGCTACAGATCTTGGAGGCTGAGAATCTTGGAGGAGAGACGAAGGAGATTCAGATCAAAGGTTTCACGAGGAGACTTGTATGAGGAGAAGGTATATCTTGTACTTCTTGCATTGATTAATAAATATTTGATGTTATTCCCTTTCCAAATCATTGTATAATGGATGTTGAATCTCATTTTCTGATCACATGTTAATTAGGGTTTCATGTTATGTTGATTACCATTGCTTTATCTGTGGTCAAACCAGTTTGAGGAAGGTTTGAATTTGTTTTGTAGGCTACCAGGTTGGAGAGAAAGAAGAGGGATGAATAGAAATCTTGGATCAGCCTTTAATGCATAAGGTATGAACCCTCCTAACCCTTGAAATATTGTTTATATTCATACTCGCAGATCATTATATATTAGTCTATATACCCTTACTATGTTGGTGGCCTCAACCCCATCCATAGGATCAATTCCATAAAAACAGAACTGGTGACTCTGCTGTGGAATCCTTATCTTTTTTGGGGTCTCCTTATCTAGTTTATCCAGTGTAATTGAAGGCCTAAGTCTTTCTTTCAGGTTAAGAAGCACCCTCAATCCTTCCTGGACAACCTCCCTGTTGTTTTAAGGTTGTTTTCACCCTTTTTGGGTCTTCCACCACCCATACATGACTGGTGTGCACAAAAATAGCATATTCCTGAGGAATACACAAGTTCAAAGTGGCCTACCTACGTACCATATGTTCCTAAACCCACACTGTCACGTCCCCATGACTCCGACCGGCAAAGAGGACGCGACCCAAACTTAATCCGACTGGGCTAAGAGCCCATGAACATGTAAATTCATAAAATTTGCATAAACAGGATGATGAAAGGGAAAATGCATTGTAGTTCAACATGAACAAATACAACCGTTTATCATACACAGCTAAAATCATTCATCTTGCACAGCGGAATCACCATGCATTCAAACAAGCATCCTTTCAACATGTTCATTTCATTTTCATTAACATAAATTAAGATTGCAGAAGTAAAATGGGTAAAATCACTTATCTTATGATGAACTCGATCCGCAACCAGCTACATCGCTGCAACGTTCCACCCAACCATAGGCCAGCGTGCACCTTAATCTCTCAGCAACGCTGCCACCCCCGAGCTGGGCATGATTCTCCAAGGAATAAGGGAACTAGCAGGCTTACACATAGCCAGGGATATACAAAAACACAGCCAAGCCAACACAGTTGGGTTTATCAGGCCATTAAGGAGCTGGAGAAGGTAAATTGCTAAGCTGGTGAGCTCATTATAGAGCCAGGAACACCTACACCAGAACTAGCCTGACCTCTATAACACCCAAACACACCCAACACAAGGAATCAATCCCTTCTCTGCTACACAGTCCCTCAAGCCCTGCATTCCCTTCCAGTGCTATTCAGGGGGGATGGAGAAGAAGGCCAGCCCTCTAGCTCTGTCTGTGTGGTTTCCAGCCACCAGGTTTATCAAGCAAATCTAAGCCAACATCTCTGCTCCTCTCACAGTTCGAAGACCAACCATTGCACTCCGGCATTTAATTTAGCTATTACAGCTTAAACAGGGGAAAACGACTTCAAGGCGGATTTCAATAGGCCACTCAGCGTATCAGTGCACACAATTCACAACATGGGGAAAATCAACAGTCCCAAAACGTCCCTGCATGCTCTGTGTGTGAAAAGAATAGACTCCCGCCCCCAAAATATAAAGAAAACCACAACATTCACAATGCAAGAGAGAGAGTGACAGCTATATAGGAAATCGTGGATGAATGGCGGCCACTGTAATCTCACAGGAAGAGCCACGGTTCGGAATTCAACATTAAAGCAACGGGAAAATAATTACATGACCATACCCATCCATGAGACAGCTGAAAACATGAATGGCCCTTCAAAGCAATTCGTGGGTGAGAGAGAACGGCCCTCAGCTCGCTGCTTCAGTTGAAAAACCAGGAAAATTCCTGTGCGTGAGAATGGTGGGCAGACAATGGTTCTGCGTGAGGATGAACAGACAACTAGAGGATGCGAATTGCAAGTGCCTCCCCTGTTTAGCAACTCATGGAGAGAGAAAATGTCTGCGTGAGTGAAGTGTGCGAGGGTTTTTCCTACCATTCTGAAGTCAACTGATGTGGGTGGAGTGTGCGTGGAGGCAAGGACTGACAGTCCTGCCACCCCACTCCCAAAATCAATAACTTCCATAACTTCCCTCAGCTACCAGTAGAAATTATTAACTAAAGGTGGTTGGGATAAAAAAAAATGAGAAGACACATGGGTTTTCCCCCCCTTTTGGCTCAAGGTTTGACAAATCCCCCCCCCACATCCTTATCCTTGGAAAAATCATGCCCCATTCGATTTAGTTGCCGTGACCATAGCTGGTTGTGTTCATTTTAATTATAGATGCGTATTTACATGATGACCAGCATAATATATGCCACATGCCCCGATATACCATCGGTGACAAATTTAAATCCTAAACATAACGTGACCGATCAATGGTGGGGCCTTGGCCTTTAACTCCACACCATGATTATTTACAATATACACATCATATACATCTAATGTAACGGGGTCAAAACCGGGACATTACACACACTGCACTTGCTTATTCCATTTTTTTAGTGTTTTTTTTTCACTTTTTAGCCTAGTTGGAGGATGTTTGTTGCAGTTTGTGGGGTCCTCTTGAGTCCCTTGTCTTTGTAAGACCACTAGAAAATGGTGTCTCCCCTTGAAGGTGATATTAACGTGATCTTAACCTGATTTGTAACCCTTTTTTAAGCTTTTGGGCTTGTTTCTTGCTCTGTACCCCACCTCCTTCCTTGGCATGACCTTGTTGTGCAAGGTGTTGATAAACCTATGTTAGCAGGTATAGTCTGAACTTAGGAATCATCTGATATATGTATCTTTCAGTCTTGTTGGTAAAATCCTTCATGCCAAGGTGGTTGGATTTTTCCCTTATGCAAGTCTCCCTCCAAAGAGAGGTCTAGTCAGAATTTAGGGGATCTTAGGGTCTGTTTTGTGGCTATAGAGAAGAAGTATTTTTTCTTTGTTTTACATCATATACATGCACTTGTTTGTAGGTCGTTATCTTTATCATTCATAAAGAAAAAGTAAAAAATAAAAAAGTATTTTCTTTATATGAGTTTAGACTAGGGTTTAGGCTTAGGTCCATTGCATACCTATGTTTATTGAAAATACAAAAATAGATCTTTCTTTTGTGGCCTTCTGTTTCAGTTTTGAAAAGAAAAGAGAAGTTAAAGTTTGCATTTTGAATCTCTTTCACATTGGTCATGTTGTTTCTTCTTTCAAGTCAAAACATCATTAGTTTCATTACCACTACCTTTGAGTAATCAAGAACCCTTAAAAAGAATGTTAATATTTAAAACATATTAGTAACATTTTCTTTCTAGGCATGACAAACACTAGTTTAGGATAGTGTTTTGGGTTAGGGTTATCTTTAACAACCCATAAATTTAGACTCAAACATAGTGGAATTTCGTTCAAGAAATACAATTTTACAAGGAAGTGAACCAGAAATCTCCTCTTACACAGAATCCAAGCACGGGGTCGTGCGATGCTGAATTGTGGACATACCCCTCCTATAATCAGTTGAGCATACACCAGAGCTGCTGCACATCTGGGGATTCACTCAGTACCTCCTTCTAACCCCATTTGGTGCTTAGTACTTTTTGAGTTTTAGGATAAGTTACCCTTCTCATGCGTATCAACTAGATTGACTATTGTTCCGCTGGACCTTCTTTGTGATTTTGGTAGCCTTAGAATCTTGGCCTTTAGGACTCTACACATATGATGGTGAAAGGCTATTTCCATTGTACGTAAGGAAGATGTGGGAATAATCCTTGTGCAACTATCTAGGAAAGCCCTTGATGATTCAAATGATTTCCTCAGTGAACTTGTATTGGGACCCCAGGTAAATATCCTTCTCCATTCATTCGTTACTTCGAGGACCTCATCATCCTAGACTCTCCTTTGGAAGGTATCCTTATGTGCCTGATATGAATACTTAGGATTTTATTCTAGTGTTGTGCTCTTTGTGTTGTTGGTTTTCAATCGACCTCAGAATTTGATTTCTTGTTGAGTCAGGAATTATGGCTAGTACCCCATATGGACACCAACCAAGAGACCCCCATACAAGGGGCTTGTTGTGATTTTCCTTTGACTGGGAATGTTGGTGCTCCCTTGATGGCCATTCTAAATCTTCCTAGATTCATCCTTGTTCTACCAGTTTGGTTGTTTTCCTTTTCAACTATCATGAATGTTCAAAATTATTCTCAAGCAAGAAGCTTATATCAAGGGCATCAAAACAATGTATCCCCTTCACCAGTAGAAACCTATCCTCCTCCTTCTACCCCATACAGTGAAAGTTTTGATACTAGTAAACTACAGTCTAAAATGAATAAAAAGAGGAAGAATAGGAAGAATACACGAAATCAAGGGGGAAGTCAACCAACCTCTGTAGGTCATGCTGGGGGCACCTATCCAACCTCTGCAAGTCATGTTGGACCTATCCACCCAGCCTCTACAGGTCATGCTGGGTGTTAACACCATTATTTATCAAGAGGATAATAAACCATGGTGGAGAAAGAAAAATAATGGTTGTTTGGATACTTTGGTTAAAGGATATATTGTAAAAATGGAGCTATAGGAAAAATGCGATTAAGTCACCGAAGATCCTAAGCCGCGATGGAAGAAGGAAGAAAATCAATGGCTGATATTCTCTCCACTCCTCAGAGATGCAAGGAAGATAAAGGTTTGACCAGGTGTTTATCGGGCGCACAGATCAGCGGCCATCAGGTTGTTTCGGGCAGATCCATGGCCCATATCCAATCTGCTTCGTGAAATTGCATCTTGGTTAAAATAACACAATCCGGAGGAATCGGGTAGATGCTACTCAATCCAATGGCGGAGAGGCGAAGTCGGATCGCATCTACAATTGAGATTGATTCTGGAACTAGAACCTACACGACCGATAAACTTAAAGCGCCCAGCGGAATGAGTTATCCGGTGATCGATCTGACGGTGGAAAATCAAAGTGAATCAAATCAACGGCTATTATGATTTCCGGAGAGTGAACTAGCGCGGTGGATAATTCCGAAGTGCCCAGCGGAATTTGGTACGTGGCATATGATCCGATGGTGGAAAGTTGAAGGCGTCTCACATCAATGGTAGAGGACGATTCCGGGGATCAAAGCTGCACGATGGTTAAATTGACGGAGCCCAGCGGAATTCAGTACGTGTCACCCGATCCAATGGCTCATGATAAAAAGCGATTTCATCGACGGTGGGAGATCATTCCGGGATGGAGACTGACATGTTGTTTATCACCAAGGCGCTTGGTGGAACGGGGTATGTGGCACACGATCCAAAGGCCATAAATTAAAGAGAAACCAGATCTAGGGTCTTAAATGAATCCGGAAGATAGAAGTGCACGGCAGTTAGGAATAAGTGGTGGTTGTGGAAAATAAATGCTGTCCACGTGGCGAATTGTGTCGTCCTATAAAGGCAGGGTTGAACTCTCCAATGATTATTTTATTTGCTCGGGACTCGGTGAAAAGGACCTGGTGATTCAGCAGCTTCCATTTGTCATTCCAGGCAGGACTTAAACCTAGGTAGGACTTAAACCCTGTTAATCCTTCGTACAATTACCATTGTGAATTAAGTAATGGACCAAGGGATAGAAAGTCGAGTGTCTGTTCAGGTCGTGGATGATAGAGAGGAATTTTTAGTAGACAGACACAGGGGCGTGTGCGACCCCTTCCTATCCATAGGGAGCGTGTCCGGCAGTAAAGAGAAACTGTGGTCTTATTACTCACAGGGGAATGACGTTCTGAATGTATGCAAGTATTTTTTGTATTTCTTCACCCTTGAGCAAACCCTCCACTTCCCGGAATTTGCCAAGTGGTGTGCAGTAAACTATTCTCCCTCTCAAAGGATTATTGTGAGTCGGTCCTCGTCCAAAATACTGTGTAAAATTGATGCTTCAGTCGTCAGAGAAAACCTTAGTCTGCCCGAAAATTACCCTGTAAATCGTGAGTCTGTAAATGAATCTGTCCTTGCTGAATTTTTCAAAAATTGTGAAAGTGAAAGTCGCTGTCAATTCTTGTCAAGTATCCTGAAGGAAGGTCAGTCCCTTGAAGGTCTTTTCTCGCCTTACCCCTTGCACATTTTTAGAACTGAAGTGCAGTTGGTAATGTCTCTGGTATGTCAAGTGTTAGGTCTAGATGACGATTGTCATATAGGTGATGTCATCCTTGGTTTCTTATTAAGAATAAATTCTTTAAACCCTGAGTCCCAGTCGGTCCCTGTGCTTAATTTAGATGAATACCTTGCCGAAGCGATCCACCTTCAGTTGACTGAGTTTCCCAAGGTCCAGTTCTTTAGGTTTCAAACATACTTGCTTAACATGCTATTATGCTCTAATGTTACTGAATTGAAATTCTTAAGTGCTCTATGCTCTTCTGATCTACCCAAGCAAATCAACATGATAGAATTTGCTAATTCGATCATGTCCGAAATGTACAAAATGTTGTTTGATAAGGACCTGCCTCATGTCCTGGACGATATGAGATGCCTAATGCAGTCGTCACCCGGAGATCGGGTGGGGGACTGGTTCCTGTACAGAGGTTACACAGTGATAAGAATATATGGCTTTACTGGTCAGCCTTATAGGCTACCCTCCTTCTTGACCCCAATGATTTTCGCACTAGAGTTCATGAGGCAGAGATTGCTGTCTGAGGAAGAGCACTTTGGTGCTTTCAAAAAATCTTCGAACGTTAAATTTCCACTTAAAGTCAGCCCTTTCATTTTTAAAGGTAAAGGTGCCCTGGCATTTATAGAAAAATTGCTGGAAAATATGGATTTCATAAAAGATGTAAATGTGAATTACGACCCCCACCTGTAGAAATTCAAGCCTGCAGTAGATTAATTTCACTCACAGCAATTAACAATTGATCATGCAAATTATCAACAATGGAGACTGAATATGGAGCTGTAA